>CAUYUJ010015711.1:0-10000 GCA_963575745.1 Prorocentrum cordatum | reverse complement strand
GAAGCGTGCTGCCAGCTAATTCCCAGATGTCTAAAAGATGTTTCAAACATGTTTTAAACATGTAAAACAACATGCTTGACACATTTTTAAATATGGCTTACACATTTTAAGCACAACGCTAATTCAATGATCGGATTTTTAGAGTGTCCATTGCCATGACGTCCACATTCCTATGAATCTGGATGCGCGTGTCGCGGCGGGTCTGGGCGTCAGCTGGATGCACATGTGGCCGGACGTCTCGCCAGCGCTCGTCTCTTCGATGTCTTTTTTAGGCCGGGCTTTCACACGTGTGTGTCCAGCGTGCGGCCTTCACGTGTCCCAGTTGCGAGTCCAGTCGCGTGTGTCTTCAGCGTCCCGACAGTGTGGGAGGAGGGCAGGAGTTCTGGAGGAAGGAGGTCGGGCAAGGAGAGAGACGCATGGGATGGGTGAAGGGAGCGGGAGCGGAAAGGCGTCTCGAGAGGAGGACAGCAGCAGGCAGTGCACAATGCAGGTGAGACTGCGCTTCGCGGCAGCGCGCGTGCGTCGTGTGTTGCTCTTTTGCCCCTTTGGCAGTCTTTGAGCTCAACCGTTTACGTAGCGGGCAGACAGGAAGTGGCGCAGCCCATAGCAAAAACAGAGCCCGCGCCAGCGCACGGCCTCGCAGAGCTGCTGCTGAAGAGGCCAGCATCACCATCCATTATCATGCTTCGCCGCCCATTCTCGTTTCCTCAAGTATTAGTTCCGGCATTCGTGTCATGGTTGTTTCTCTTCGCTCATATCTATGCTTTGCAGTCACCATCCCACTGGCGTGCTCTCGGCTCCTCGCTGACTTGCTCGCTCACATTCCGGATTTATACGTGCAGGCGTTGAGTGCACGCATTTCTCCACCCATTATTTCTTTCGTGCGTTCGTCATTCCGCTCAACCATTTAAGCATGCATTCCCCAATTCTTTTCGCTAAGGCCCCCATCCTGCTGTAATTCATCGGGGTGCCCAATCTGTCACGCACTCGGCCACTCCACCCACCCCGTTGCTCAGACTCGCACGCTCGATCTCGCTCAGTGTAGCTCCGTTCGCATTTTCATCGCCACCATCGATCGGAGGTGGACAGTGCCCCTATCCTGACACGTCGATTCATGAATTGTCCTTTTTCGGTTCTCGAGAGGGCGCCGCGGCCATCATTTTCTAGGCTTGCGCCTGCCAGGTTTGGCTCTGAGGTCGTTTTCACTAAACCACGTTTTACTAAAGGGGTTTCTGTCCGTCCCCGAACCGACGCCATCATACGATTCGTTTGTTTTGCGACACCGTTGGGATCGCCTCCTCTCCCAGCAGTCCTACAGACCCGCCTTCTGCATTCATAGTGCTCATGCTCTTCTCTATCCATAACTGCTCACGTTCCTCTGCCTGCCCCTGCGAATTTCCTTCCACGCCTTGGCATGCCTTGCATCCCCTCTTCTACTCCCGCACGAGAAGGCATCATACCCCGAGCTTCTTAATAAGCATCGGGGGGGCGTCACCCCCGCCGACAGCCCCACATCGACCCCCGTCGCGAGCAGACATCCCGCGCCGAAGGCGCTCCGACCCCCGTCGCGGCGCGACGACGAGGCGAGGTTGACCCCCGTCGGGGGATACCCCCCCTACGCTAACTGAGAAACCCAGAGTACATAATGCAACCGCGCAGTCCGTAAGTACAGAATACAAATTTCATGCGCTGCCCCGGTGGAACTGGCAGGGGAGGTTAGGCGCCAGCTTGACACTCATGCGAACGGCCTCGCCCTCCTCCCCTCCGCCCATTGGGGTCCTTGCAGAGCGGTTCCCCAGGCGGTTGGCCTGTCCGAAATCTTTGCCCCGCATCTGGGGGCTCCAGGGCCACACGGCAGCGCTAGCAGGTCTGACCTCCTGGCGAGCTGCCTGCAGAACATCGTGCTGCCGCGCATCTCTCGCGGGAGCTCAAAGGAGACCAAGGCGCCTGCATCGCGGCACGGAGAGTGTGAAGCGACAGGATGGCAATGCAAAGCCCAGTCCCCCGACGTCTTGTTTTACATTCTTTTTTCACAACGTCGTCCCCCAGAGGTCTGGATCCGCTCCCAGGGACGATTTCTTCATCCTGGGCCGTTTCTTGACGGTCCCGAGGCCCGGTGAGGGTCCCCGGAGGCCGAGAGAAGCGAAAAGCTCCCGTCGCGATTTTTTTTCATAACGCGAGGGGGTCTGGGGAGGCGAAGCGACAGAAGGGCAGTGCGAATCGCACCGTGCCCAGACGTCCGGGCGCCGTGAGCCAGGGAGACACGACGGGCCCCCTGTGGCCCCGGCCCCCGGGGGGCCTGGATGGCCGTCGAAAAGGTCGAGCTGGCTCGGGGAGCGCCGTATATCGGGGCTGGACAGAACCCCCAACAGTGACACGTCGATTAGTGAATTGTCCGTTTTCGGTTCTCGAGAGGGCGCCGTGGCCGTTATTTTCCAGGCTTGCGCCCGCCAGGTTTGGGCCTCAGGTCGTTTTCACTAAACCACGTTTTACTAAAGGGGGGTCTGTCCATCCCCGAAAGAGACGGGGTCGAGGGCTCTGCTTCTTTGGCTCACGGCGCCGCGTGTTTGTCCACGGCGTCCGAGGCCGGGGTGCCTGTGGGAGAGGGGAAGTAGCAAGATGATGATGATGATGATGATGATGATGATGCTGATGATGATGATGATGATGATGATGATGATGATGATGATGATGATGATGATGATGATGATGAGGAGGAGGAGGAGGAGGAGGAGGAGGAGGAGGAGGAGAAGGAGCAGGAGGAGGATAACTCGTTACACTCCTCCCCTCCCCAGAAGGAGGAACGCAGTCACAGGATGAGGGGGGGAGGAGGAGGGATATAGACTGTTTTGGGAATGCTGGGCCCCTAGATGAGCAGGAGGATCTCCAGGAGGAGGTGAAGGAGGAGGACGAGGAGGACTCAGCGTGCGTGAGTCGGTTGCGATCTCGCTTGGTCGAGGTAGTTTCCTTAACAGGTAGAGTTCCTTTTCGGTGGATTCCGTTGCTCGCGAATGTCTTGTGCAGGAAGTAGAGGAGGAAAAGGAGGATGGACGAGAAGGACCAGTATGCAGCTCGCAAGGCCTGACCGCTAGGGCTGTGCACTGGCGAAAGAGAGGAGGACGAGCAGGAGGAGGCGTAGGTGAGGTGGTGGACTAGGAGGAGGGGTAGATCAGGAGGAGGAGGAGGAGGAGGAGGAGGAGGAGGAGGATGAGGAGGAGGGAGGAGGAGGAGGGAGGAGGAGGAGGAGGAGGAGGAGGACCCAGAACTTCGACGTCGCGTTTTTTCCCGCAGCGTGGACCCCGGGAGCTTCGGACCACTCCCCTGGGACGTCCCCGTCGTGCTCGCCGTCGCCGTTCCCTTCGCCCCCGCAGTGGTGGCCCCCCGCCGTCCTCGTCGCCCTCCTCGGCCCCCCCGGCGCCGAGAGGGGGCCCCGGAGCGGCCCAAGGGGGAGCGCCCGGGGGGGCCCTGCAGGGCGGGGGCCCGGGCGGTGCCCCCGGGGGGGCCGGGGGACCCAGGCCCCCGACGTCGTGATGATTTGTTCATAACGTCGACCTCCAGAGGTCCTGGCCCCTTCCCGGGGACCGGTTCTTCACCCCGAGCAGTTTTTTCGGACGGTCTCCCGAGGCCCAGGAAGGGCCCCTGGGGGCCGAGAGAAATGAGAAGCTTCCCGTCGCAATGTTTTCACAACGCGAGGAGGTCTGGGGAGGGCCCGGGGGGGGGGTGGCCCGGGTGGGGCCCTGGGGGGAGCGCCCCCGAGAGGTCCCCGTCGCCCTCGCGGTCCTCGTCGCCGCCCTCGCCTCCTCGGGCGCCCGCCGCGGGCCCCCCTCACCGAGAGGCGGGGGCGCTGGCCCTCTTCATCTACCTGCCGCACCTGGGCCCGCAGGCGCCTATCTCCTACGGAGGGGGGCGGGGGGGGGCGGGGGGGCAGGCCGCTCTGGCGGCGGGGGGGGAAGGCCTCCCTGATCCTCGTCCTCCCTCCTGCCTCCCTCCTCCCTCCTCCTGCTCCTCCTTCCTCCTGCTCCTCCTCCCTCCTCCTCCTGCTCCTCCTCCTCCTCCTCCTCCTCGTCCTCCTCCTTCTACTTCGCCTCCTCCTCCTCATCCTCCTCCTCCTCTTCCTGCTCCTTCTGCTCCTCCGCTTCCCCCTCCTCCCTTCTCCTGCGCCTTCCTCCTCCTCCATCACTGTTCCTCATAAGAGATTCCTCCCTGTCGCACCCCGAGACGGGTCGGTAGGGCGGGCCGGGCGTTTCGTTTGAGACTTCCTCACCAGTTCTTATTCTGACGCTTGACAAACGTAAGAGTTCACCGACGGAAGGCGGCCCGTTTTCAGAATGTGGCGCTGGCCTCAGCGCCGCGCACATTCGTTCCTAAAGTATTGCCCAGTGTTTCACAGATCGAGGGCGGGTGGTCTTCGAGATGCGGCTCTCGCATCAGCACCGCGCGTCGCCGTTTCTTGAGAGGGTGCTGGAGCTCCACGGGTGGAGGGCGGGCGGTTTTCACACCTTGCCCCTTGGTCCTCAGCGCCGCGCGCACGCTCGTTTGCAGCGCTGGCAAGAGCTTCCGAGGACGGAGGGCGGTGCCTTTCCGAAGTGTGGCTCTCGCTTTCGCGCCGCGCACATTCGTTTTCACAGCCTGCGGCAGTTTCACGGGTTCTTTCGGTTGACGTCCCAGAAAACAGTGTTTCCGCACGTTGTAGGATTGTCAGGGCACGACAGTCACGTTGATTCGCGATGCTGACGTCCCAGAAACGGTATTCTGGCACGATTCGGGTCGCCAGGTCCTCACAGCAACGTCAGTTCGCGGCGTTGAAGTCCCAGGAATGGTGATGTGGCACGGTTGAAGATTTTCTGACGGTTGTCCTCCAACGGGGAACTTGGAGGGACGGCCTATTGCAACATCGTTGATGCGTCTTGGGTTTAGACCAGTGCTCCTCTTCCCCATCCCTTCTCCTCTCTCGCACGGTGCGTGCAACCATCGACCTCGCCGACCCTCGTCGACGATCGTTCCAGGCTTGAATGTTTTTCCAGCTGCAGCGAACGCAAGCAGGCACAGCAAGAGACCACACCCAAGGCCGAATCTTCCCTTCTCCTCCTCCTCGGAGGCACGCCGCTCATTTGGCGGAGGGAACACTCGCCAGGACGACGACAGCGACGACGACGACGAAGACGACGACGACGACGGCGGCGACGACGACGACGACGACGACGGCAGGCGCTCTTCGCTGCGATCCGCCTGGCGTCCACTCGCCGAAGCGCGCGACGGCAAGCACTCCTCGAGCGGGCCGGTGGCGTTCCGCCGCCGGCTCCGGACAGCCTCTGCTGCGCGGCGGCGGGGAGGGCGAGAGGGAACGAGGCGCAAGCATCAGGTCGGGCATGTCCCTCTACAGGAGACATATTCGAAATTAGTATGGGGACGATTCTTATTTTGTTGTTGTTGGCATGTTTGTTTTTTTGATTATTTTCAAAATTCGCCTGTAGGAGCAGGCGGGCGACGGCGAACGCGCAGGCGGGAGGCGATCGAAGAAGAAAGAACGGCTTATGCATGAACTTTTGGCGCTCCGCGCGGATTTCTTGAGTCAGCGCTGGGCCCTCCCCCTGGCGGCCAATCGGGCGCCGCCCCATGCGCGCTCCGCGCGCCAGCGACGGGGGTCCAGCGCAGATCCGAGAAATCCGAGCGGAGCAGGCGGGCGGGCAGGCAGGTAGGCGGGCGGGCGGCGGGGGGGGGAGGGGAGGCCAGCGGGCGGGAGGCCCGCCCCGCCGCACCCTCCTGCGCCGGACGAACAGGCAAGGGGGCATACCTCGAGATCCCGCCGTCGCAACTCTTTCACAACGGGCGCTTTCGTACCATGCCGGGCTCGGGCACAAGCAGTGCTCGACGCGGCTCGCAGAGTGGCGCTGAAACATGGGGGGGGTGCAGCTCCGGTGGGGATTTTTCACGGCGTTGCACTTTTCCGCGACGTCGGACCTCAGGGACAGGCATGGGGGGGATTATCCCCGCCGTGCCTCTCCCCACAAGTTTTCGAACCCCGCCGTTCCCTATCATGGGGACCGGCGGGGTGCGACATTTGCGGCGTGCAGCTGGCTTTGGCCCTCCCGCCTGGCGCCTCTCCTCCTTGCCAAAGGCGCCTTCCGGCGCCTGGAGGCGCTGGGGAAGTCAGCTGCACGTGAGTCAGGAGGGAAAGAAACACACAGACACAATTAATCGGCGATTCCCAGAAAATATGGGAAAATATGGGAAGTGGGGGGGAAGACAGAAACCCAGAAAATATAGGAAAAGATGGGGAATCGTTTTATTTGTGTGTATCTATTTGTGTGTCCCAGTTCCCCTTCAGTGAGCTGAGTCGCTGACCCCCCCCGTTGATCGTCCCCCCTTCCGTTCCTGGCCCCCCTCTCCAGCTCCCCTCGGAGGGCTGCTCGGAGGTCTTCGGGAGTCTTTGTCGTTGGCTCGCGGAGGCCTCCTCGCCCCACGGATGCTGTGTCTAGCCTCGCACTAGACGTCCGGCGTCCCCGGGTCGAGTTTATTCAAATGCCTCTGCGGCCCCACTGCGGGAGTAGCCCCCCCGGATGCTTTCCAGCAGTCGCGCCTCGCCGGGGGCATGCTGGGGTTGCCCGAGTCGTCCCGAGCGGCCGCTGGAGACCCGGGTCAGGACCCGAACGCGAGACCCCGTCGCGTCGTGAAAAGATGCGACGGAAGGTTGTCTGGGGGGGCCCACTGCATGGGCCCCAGGCTGGGGCCTTCACGACGGTGCGACGTTCGTCGCGCCCCGCGCTGCGCGCTTCGCGGTCGTGGGCGGTGTCAGAGCGAGGCGCGAGTCCCTCATCCTGTAGTTCCTCCAGGGACACTGAAAAGAACAGCTCAGGACGAGGAGCGGATCCCCAGGGAAGCGGTCCAGGCCTCTGGATGGCCACGCGGTGAGAAGGGAAGCGGCGTCGGGACCGCCGGCGGAAGCTGGCGGAATGTCGTCGGCCTCTCCGTCCGCTCCTACACGCGCACCCGTCTGTGGGCCCTCCGTTCGGAATACAGGTTTTCGAACGCGCCGATTTCGGTTGGCTTTTCCTTAGGCCCCTCACGAAGCGTCCCTTCCTGGAGGTTCCTGGGCGCAGTGGTTGAAAAGGAATGTCGTCGGCCGAGGGCGGCGTGAGTGAGATTGAGAGGTCCACATCTGCGGGCTCTGGATCGCCTGAACGGGCCACTGAGAACAACACGTCGCCTGCCCAGCCCCAGACGTCCGGCGCGTTAAACCAAAAAGTCGAGAGGGAGGTTTTTTTCATCGTTTTCGGCCTCTCGGGGCCCTGCAAGGCCCCGTGGCCGTCAAAAAAAAACTCATGATGAAAAAACAATTTTGGGGAGGTGGTCGAGAGGTCGGGGGCCCGTGTCTTGAACAAGTTCGAGACGCCGACTGTCTATCGTCCCAATGTTTTCCGCCCCCAAATCGGGAATGCCACTGATTTCCTTCGTATACGGTGGGGAACTTTTGGATAGTGTGTCGCTCCGCCTGTTCTGGCCCACCACGTTTCGAGGCGACACGCTGTCCACTCGCCCGTCCCCACGCGTCAACGTCCTGAGGCTCTTGGAGCCTCCCGCCTCCTGGAGAGGAGCGACACCCTGTCCGTCCGCATGGCATTGCGTGTCACCAGGGCCGCCAGGGCGGCATGCTAAGCAACAGTTCCCGTCCGCATCGCCGCTGGCATGCGATCTCCAGGGTGGGCCATGGGCCACGACAGCAATGAAGGCGCTCTGGCCAAGGCAGCCTCTGCCAAGCGAAGAGCGACGGGAGCGGCCGCACGCCCCTCACGCTCTCTGACCACGAAGCTCCTACGTGACACTCCCAGCCTTCCCCTCTCGCTTCCTCCTTTTCCGCCTCCGCCTCCGCCTTCTTCTTCTTCTTCTTCTTCTTCTCCTCCTCCTCCTCCTCCTCCTCCTCCTCCTCGCTCGAAGGTCTCGGGGGTTCCAGTGTGTGGGGGGGGGGCTGGGAGAGCATGGGGGAAGGAGGTGCCGCACACTGTCTTCTCTCCTTTCCTCCTCGGCTATCCTCTCTCCTCTCATCTTCTCTCCCCTCCATTTTTCCTTTCCGTCGGGACTGAAGGCGCCTCCAAAGACTGGCAGTTCTATCTCCACTGTTTGTGGCTAGGCATGTTGCAGCATGCCTCCTCCACCTCCCCTCCCTGCTGTATCCCCTCACCCATCCCCGCTGCCCTCGAGTCTGCCTCGGCAGGCCTTCCTGCCGCACCTTCCGAAGTGTCTCCCCGTCATCCTGAAGTCTCTCATGGAGGACGAGGAGACGATCACCAAGCAGACCATGGAGGGCATGCGGGCGATTGGGGGCAGCTGCCGCTGGGCGTCTCAGAACGAGCCTCGACGTCGAGGGGTCGGGAGGTTGCCTTCTCGTCCTCGGCGGAAGGCCGGCGGAAGTAAGACGAGGGCGCCTCGGCCGATGGAAGCCAGCGAACGGCCGCGGAGGCAGAAGATGCGTCCCCGAGAGGTGGCAGCCTTTGGGGTTTGGGGTTTCCGGGGCCGGGCCGTGCCATTGTCGCTGGACCCCGCGTGCGTGCTGCCGGCTGGTGGCAGCCACGCCGCCGCTTGCTGCGCAGGCGAGAGAGGTCGCGGTCACGTCAGCGCCGCCCGTCGGGCTGCCGAGCGCGCTCGGCGTTCGGCGTGTGCTGCTGGCTGCCGCTGTGGATAGGAGAATGGAAAGGCGACGCATACTCCACGAGGTACCGCCAGCGGGAGGAGCCAGGGAGGGGTTCCCCTGGTGGTGTGGTGCCCCCCCTCTCGCTCGAGACATCCCCTACGCCTAACTCGGGGAGGCATCGTGGACCTTCTCGCTGGAGGTGGCCCCCTGTTGGGGTTTGTGTCGCTTCTCCCTCCCCCCAGGAGGAGGAGGAGGAGGAGGAGGAGGAGGAGGAGGAGGAGGAGGAGGAGGAGGAGGAGGAGGAGGAGGAGGAGGGGGAGGAGGAGGAGGAGGAGGAGGCACAGTGGAGGAGGCACAGAGGCGGAGGAGGAGGAGGAGGACGAGGAGAAGGAGGAGGAGGAGGAGGAGAAGGAGAAGGAGGACTTCTTGGCTCCGACAAAAGTTCCCTTGGAAACTCGCAACAACAATCATATCTGTGTGCGCCCATCGGCGAGATGAGTTGTCGCGCGCACGCTGAGCGCTCGCGCGCGCGAAGTCCCAAGACGCCCAAATGGCCGCAACATGGTTCCAGGAGGGCCTGAAGTCAAAGGCGATAACGTCCAGCCGTCCCTGGGATGACGCCACCCCAAAACGATTCCGCCATGGATTCTGGACCGTCTCAGGCCGACCCGAAGATGACCAAATCATGGAGCCACGAGTGACGCCGAGATGGCCCGATGGCAACAAGATGGATCCACGCGCGCCCAGGGTGGCCCCAGAATGGACGCGCGACGGCTGCGCGATCCAAGCATAACAAGATGACCTCAAGACGACCCTGACACGCCAATAATGCTACTACTTGTGGGCCCAAACTTACTTCGAGCCGATCCTACTAGCATGGCGGGATCCGTGAACGACCCGGGATTTTTGTTAACCCCATTTTTACTGGGTGGGATTTTAGCCTGGCTGAACTAAAATTATAATATTAAAACGGGAGAAAGTTAGGCAGGATCCCGCCCGGCCCACGGCAGAAGACTGCATTGCTAGGCTTCTACGGGGGGGGGCTCGGACGGGGCGTCATTCACTCCCGCTGTCTTCCGCAACCCTTCCGACGGCCTTCCGCCGTCTTCCGCCTCGTTTAGCTTTCGTCGGCTTCCGCGAGCGAGCGATGTGACGAAAATTCAAGGAATTTTAATTTTGCCGATGTAGGAGGAGGAGGAGGAGGAGGACGAGGACGAGGAGGAGGAGGAGGAGGAGGAGGAGGAGGAGGAGCAGGAGCAGGGGCAGGAGGAGGAGAAGGAGGAGGAGGAGGTGGAGGTGGATGAAGAGGAGGAGAAGGAGGAGAAGGAGGAGGAGGAGGAGGAGGACTAGGAGGAGGAGGAGGAGGACTAG
>CAUYUJ010015710.1:258449-316927 GCA_963575745.1 Prorocentrum cordatum | reverse complement strand
TTAAAGACACCCTCCGAAGCATTCGAAATCGTGACCCGTTCGTTCAGGGATACCGCGGTTGGAGGCAGGGTGGCCCGAGGAAGCCCACAGGGGCCCCCAGAATACGCCCAGGACGCCTCCAGAAGGCCTTAAGAAAACCCGAAACAACTTTTCTGAGGCCCCCAGAGGCTCTCCATTGAGGAGCCTCCGCAAAAAAAGCTGAGGAGGATGGGGAGAATGCCCAGGGTATGGCGAAAATAAAGAAAAAGAAGCATGGAGGAAGGAAACCGAGTAACATTATCATAGCTGCGATGCCGGAAAAGGCAACAAGGAGTTATCGCTAAATTGTCGACTGGACCGTCCTGCTATTCCGCCTGCATGCCAAGCTTCAAGGACGAAGGTGCATGGCGCGAAGCGCCACTGCAATCTTGTACATATATATATATATATATATAAGTTTGTAGGTACATATGTATGTACCAATGTATTCACGTGTGTACGCATGCATGCATGTAAGTATGCGCGAATGCCTGCGTGCATGCATGCATGTAGATGTGACAGTGTGCACGCATGTACATATATATATACATATATATGTATAAATGCATGCAGGTATGTGTGTACGTATGTATGTATGTATGTATGTATGTATGTATGTATGTATGTATGTATGTGTGTAGGTGTGCATGCATGTAGGTGTACATGCATACATCCATCCATCCATACATACGCATGCATTCACACATACATACCCACACACATACATACCTATATACATGCACGCATACAAGCATACATGTATACATGTATGCATGCATACATACATCTATACATGCATACGCACATGCATACACACCAACATACATACATACATGCATACATCTATATATACATGCATGCATGCATGCATACCTACAGACTTACATACATACGTCACACGCTCAGACACACACACACACGCACACGTTCGTACATACATACATATTACCATACATACATACAAACATGCATGCATGCATGCATGCACCCATACAGACATGTATACACACGTGCATGCATTCACACACATACACCAATGCGTACATGCACTCAACCATACATTCATTCATCCTTGCGTACACATACACACACACGTGTTTACGCATACATGCATACATATATACAAACATGCATACACACATACATACATACATACCTACATACATACATGCATACATACATACATACACATTAAAGTATCAGTGTATTCATACATACATATACACATGCAGACTTACGTACATACACCATGCACACATACATACATATATACACATATACACATGTATACATACGTCCTTGCATGCTCACACGCACACACCATGGGGCGCTCTTCGATGACGATGTGTCGCCGACGCATGGGCGCCGCGTCGTTCCAGGTCCATGCATCCCCTCCCATGCCTGGCCCCGCCCCCCCCCTCATCGTTGCCCGCCCAGCCCCCGCGCGGGACGCGGGCTCCAGGCCCCTCGCGGCCCCGCGCCTCTCCAAACTCTTCCTGCGCCTGCGCCTGCGCGGCGCTCCTCCGGAGCGATCGCCGCCCCCGCGGGCGACGGGGCCCCGCGGAGCTCGGCGGCCGCCTTGGGGGGCCGGGGGCCACCGCTCCAGGCCGCGCCCGGCGGCCTCCCAGGTGCACCTGCGCTGGGGTCTGAGGAGGAGGCGGCGGCGGAGGAGGGGGAGGAGGGGGAGGAGGAGGAGGAGGAGGAGGAGGAGGAGGAGGAGGAGGAGGAGGAGGAGGAGGAGGAGGAGGAGGGGAAGGAGGAGGAGGAGGAGGAGGCGGAGGAGGAGAGGAGGAGGAGGAGGAGGGGGAGGAGGAGTGGGAGGAGGAGGAGGAGGAGAAGGAGGAGGACGAGGAGGAGGAGGAGGACGAGGGAGAAGGAGGAGGAGGAGGAGGAGGAGGGGGTCAGGTGCCACCTCGAGGCTCGGGACCCCGCTTCCTCAGGACCCACCCGGCTCTCTGCGAGGGCTGCGGGCTGTCCCTGGGAGTCTGGGCGCGTGCGCCACGGCCAGCGCCCTCTGGCTGTCCCCTCCCGCCTGGCGACCGCAGTCGAGGAGCGGCGAGGCCAGGTGGCACGCGCTGCCCCGGCAGGGCCTCCCTGGGCGGCTCTGTTTCCGCGCGCTCCCGGCGCGCGCGCGCGGTCGGAGAGCCCCCGCGTCAGGCGGTGCTTGTCCTCCGCCGGGCCAGGGGCCTCCAGGCTCGGGCAAGCCTCCGCGAGCTCTCCCCGTCCCATGCCTCGGGTGCTGCGCCGTGGGCCCCGCAAGCTCGCGCCGAAGAGCACGTCTCGGCGGCCCGCGCACGCAGCCGCCATGCTGCTGCGGCCGCCGGAGCCTCCAGGGAGTATACACAGGATGTGATGGTGGAGGAGGAGGAGGAGGAGGAGGAGGAGGAGGCGAGGGGAGGAGGAGGAGGAGGAGGAGGAGGAGGAGGAGGAGGAGGAGAAGGGAGGAGGGAAATGAAAGGGAGGCTACAAGGAGGAGGGAGGAGGAGGAGGAGGAGGAGGAGGAGGAGGAGGAGGAGAATTGGTACGGATGATCGTGTAGCTAGCAGCAAAGGGCAGGCGAAGGAGAGGGAGCAGCTGGGGGAGTGGCACCAGGGCGACGGGGACTAGTTAGGGACTAAGACCAGGAGGTGGCCAGTGTCAAGGAACGGGATGGGGTGGAGAAGTCGCACGTTTTGCACGAAGAAGGATGAGGAGGAGACGAAAGAAAGGGAGGAGGCGGAGGGAACGGAGAGCCACGTGTTTGGAAGAGGTGGAGGGGGGGGAAGAAGGACAACAGACAGATGGAGGCGAAAGGACAAGGCGAGGGAGCAGCCAGAGGAGCAGCCAGAGGTGGAGGAGGAGGAGGAGGAGGAGGAGGAGGAGGAGGAAGAGGAGGGCCAGCGGGACGAGGAGGAGGAGGAGGAGATCGGAGGAGGTGGAGGCAGGTGAAAATGACGAGGACGAGGGAGACGGAGGAGGAAGAGGAGAGAGGTGATGAAGATGGGGAAGGGATGGGAGAAGGATGGAATGGACAAGTCGACGACAATGACCACGACGACGACGACGACGACGACGACGACGACGACGACGACGACGACGACGACGACGACGACGACCCCGAGCCTTGGGCGCCGATCCCACGGAATCCTTCTCCTTCCTTTTCTCGTCCCCCTCGCCCTTTTTCCTGGCCTTGCCACTCCTGCTTGTCCTCTCTGCCCATCCTCCGCACCTCCCCTCGTGCTCCTTTATTTCCACGTCGCCCAGACATCTTGTCAGCTGCGGATGGACATTGAACGCTGCTGTCGTCCTGCCAATCCGCGGTTGCGTGTTCTTTCTGCTCTAGGCCGGCCTGTGCGCTGCTATCGCGATTCTTGGCTAAGCTGGCCCTTCGTCTAAGTGCCTTGTTGTCGCCCTGCGTCGTGTCTGATCACCTACTCGCGCGTGCCGGCGCTTCGGGGGCGGGCTCACGCACGCACTGGGCTTCGAAGGGGATTCTGCGATGCAGCACTTTAAACGGAGAGGGTTAAAGGCGATATGTAAATCGAGCATGCACCGCTGCCGTGCCTGGCTCAAGCCGGGCCCGGCCGAACATGTGATTGTGCCTCACCGAGGCGCACTACTCGCATCTGAGATCGGAAAAGACCTTTCTATTGAAGATGCCCCTTCTATCCTTTACTCCAGATCCCATGCTTCATCTTGCTCTCTTGCTCATGCGGTATGAGCCAAAGCCTGGGATATGGGAGCGCCTAAGGCGGAACACATATCTTGGCTTACCAGTGCGTTTTCGACTTGGTAGCGGAGCTGGCTACACTCTCGTGTGGCTGGCTCTCGCTCTAATACCCATCATCCACGGCACAACTTGGTGGACTACTACTACGGTGGAATACCATGTTGCGCCGGCTCTGCGAGGAGCGGAGCCAGTCCGCGATCGGGCTAGCGGGGCGACCCGCGAGCTCGAGACGCTCTCTCCTACCTCACTGCGCTACTTCACTCCCGACTTCCACCAGATGCCAATCGGCAACTCGATCGAGAACGTGGTCACTGTGCGGGGCTACCCGCAGCGGGGCCACCTGCATCCCGTGCCGGTCAGGCGCCTTACGGCTACTACGCCCGAGCCTGACAAACCACAGCCTAAACCAATCACCGAAGCCGAGATGCACATGCACTGGATCAAGATAGCTATCTTCGGCATTCTATGGGTGATAATGGGATGTGCTGTGGGCTACATGCGGCAGGGGATGGACGACACGCGTACTACCGGCCCTTCTTGGGACCCAGCCGGTACTACGCCCTTTCGCGAGTACGTTTGCGAAGTACATGCATGGATAAACGTGACGAGCGGCAATATGACGCCACCTCAGCAAGCTGCAGCACTACAACGTGGTCTTCAAGGCCTTGCTCGTCGTATCGCCAAGCAGGTCCCCTCCCAGATCATCAATTATGGTGTAAATGTCAACGGACAGCCAACTGATGCAGTTACTTATATACTTTATCTATTGAGTACCAAATTTGAAAATCTGGAAGATGAGCGCCAGCTCAACTCTGGCACTGCCCTTATCGACTTTCGCGTCGAAAGGGGCGAGCGAATCGATTCAGTGTTAGCTCGATTCGAGATGGCCCGTGACGTGGCTAACTCTGTTGGATTTGTCATCCCCAACTTTCAGATCCTAACGCTGATCCTTTTCAGAGCGTTAGGCGTTGGCGCGTCACGAGCCCAACACCTGCTGGAGCCCTTCAATCATC
The DNA here is from genome assembly GCA_963575745.1 of Prorocentrum cordatum. Lineage (NCBI taxonomy): Eukaryota > Dinophyceae > Prorocentrales > Prorocentraceae > Prorocentrum > Prorocentrum cordatum. The sequence continues at coordinate 312,187 of CAUYUJ010015710.1, read as the reverse complement.
AGATGCCCAGAACGCAAGCAGACTATGATAGGCTGCTGACCAGGATGAGGACCTACGGGCATGTTGCCGAGCGCTCTCCTGGCAACATTGCGGGCATCTTCACAGGGCACCACGCACATGCAGGTGTCTACGCCACGACTGCGGGGTCACCCGCTGGTCCTGGCGAGCCAAGTCCCTGGGCTGATTCAGCCGATATGCCCAACGAGGCCACTGCCTTCTTAGGGCAGACCGGCAGGCATCGGCAGAGGCAGCGGAGGCGAACGCCTGGTCGAACTACACGCCGGGCGCCGCCTACACTGCAAGCCCGCCCTCGGGCACAACCCTCTGGGGCCAAGCGGAGTCATCCGCTCAAGGGTCTCAGCCACCCTCTCCGTTTGAATCTGGCACTGACACAAATACCTCATCTGACGGTGATCACAATGGCATGGTCTCTGCTGGCAATGACTATCCAGCTGATGACACTCACCTTTCTGAACAACAAAGAGCGGAAGCCGCTTTTATGGCTTATCGCAAATCAAAACGCCGTTGGAGGCGCTTTATGAAGAAACCGGTCAGAAAAGTGAGACGTGCAGTACGCCGATATTTCAAACGCTATGGAAAGGGTCGTGGCAAAGGGGGTCGCAGACGCCGTATGCATGGTAGGGGTATCACTGCTTTCCTCACGCCCTTAACTGATGTGGTTTTTGAAGAAGTTCTTATCGGAGGCAAAGGTCGGGGTCGCAGGCGGACCTCTGGTAAGGGAAAAGGGCGGAGGGGTAACCCTAGGGGCGCTTCTGGCAACACTACGAAGTGTCATACATGCGGTAGTACAGAGCATTTGCGCGATCATTGCCCGAAGGGGAAAGGAAAGGGATCCGTACATTTGGCTCAAAACTCTTTTATGGATGACATAGACTACATTGACTACGAGTTTTACGTCAATCCAGAAGCGGCTCCCGCCGCGGGCTCCTCCACGTACTACGTGATGGCCCGCTACGCTGATGCGACCGTGGCCCTGGAAGAGTACGCGGTGACCCTCTTCGACGAGTTCCACGGCTGGGACGAAGTCGACGTGGCGCGTTCAACGCCTGGTTCGGTCTTCCAGCGGGGCCACCCGCCGACGACGAGATCTCCGAAGCTGAGACCGTCCCGGCGACCGAGGAGGAGCTCGCCGCCGCGCTGGCACCGCAGGTGATCGGCATGCCGTTGCTGCCTGATCTTTCGCGAGCCGGCTCGGAAGCGGGAGACGCTGACGACGAAATGCGGGGCCATCCCGCAGCTTATTCTGACTCTGAAGAGGCCGAAGAGGACTATGAGGACAGGCTCCAAGAGCAGGTCGCAGAAGCGATCCAGCTCCTGAGTGCGCCAGCACAACAGCAGATGACCATGAACGACCTGCTGTCGCGCCCAGGGGCCGCAAGGCTGCGTCCATACCTGGATCCTGATATGTCGGCACCGCAGATGCTGACCGCACTCCAGGCCCTAGCGGGGCAACCCGCTGAAGCGGCGCCAGCTGCAGCAGCGGGGCTACCCGCTTGGTCTATGGACGAGTTCATGCAGGGCTGCGACCAGATGGACCTCAACGACCTCACTATGGAGCAGCTGGCCGACATCGGGTACTTCCAAAGCCCGCATCAGCACGTATTCATGGTCCAGGACAGCTCAGAGGACTCGGAGGACAGGCGCAATGCAAAGAAGAACAGACGACCATCGCCACCTCGAGATCCAGAGCACCGTCATGAAGATGAAAGGCCCATGGAACGTGGCAGTGCGTCGGCGGGGCCAACCCGCAGGAGGGGCCGTTCAGCTCCACGACGCCCTACGCATGATGCATCTGGCTACCCGTACAGCACGGAGCACTCCAGAGGTGTATCCGCTCAGTACGTGCCGGAGTGGTACATCAATTGGTACCCCGGCTACCCGATGGACGTGATCCGCCACTGGTGGTCCAAGGAGCACTGCAAACGGGACGAATCTGGCATCATAATACGCACCAAAGGTGGCAAGACTAAAACGCCAGAGGCTTGGGACCGAAAGGCTAAGAAACATGAGATCATCAACGATCGCAAGACATACAGGAAACAAGTATGTCAATGCGAGCCTTTCAAAGGTCACATGCGCGGCTGTCCAATGGACCGCCCCTCCAGGAGCCCTCATCACGGTGAGACCCCCTGGAACTGGTCTCATGGAGATGACGCTGGCACCGTCCACGATCCTAACAAGAAGGTCCCTGGAGGAGGGAAGCGCATTACCGAAGCCGATCGCGTCCCTATGACCGAGGAGGTTGCTGACACTGTCAGGGAAAATTGGGAACAGCTTCCTAAAGACCATCGCCTCAAAGAATGGAACCGCCGATTCCATGAAGAGGCGGGGTCACCCGCAGACTCCAGCGGAGGTGCGGGGCCACCCGCGGGCGCGGCGCCAGCCGCTGGGTCCGCGGACGAAGAGTGGATGGCTGTTGCATCTGCTGCCGGATCCGCCGCCGGCACTGAACAGACCGAACTGAACGAAGAATGGGCGGCGGAAGACGGCTCAGAGAATCCATTCCCTGATGGATGCGCCTGCTGGTGCTGCAGCTCCTCGGCACAGAAGTGGTTTTGCACGAGGGTACTTTACCGCCACGAAAATGGCAAGTACAAGCTGGCCATAAAAGGTAGTGCCAACATCGACCAGATGAGGCAGGTCATCCATGATCATGGCCAGCCAGAAGGCCCTCCTAAAGACCCTCCTGGTCCACCACCAGAGGACGACGAAGACATCGAACCACCTCCAGGACCTGTGGTCGACTCCTCGCCCCCACCTTCTCCTGAGAAGAGGTCTCCTTCCAAGAGCCCCGAAGGTTCACAGGGGCGTGCGAAGGCCAGAGGGATCGCCAAGAAGGACGACCCTGAGCCGCGAGAGCCTACCGGCCCGTCCGTGACGGAGAGGAGGAAGGCTTTTGCTGGACCATCAGCGCCGATGCCACCGGCTGCCCAAGGCGACGTCAAGGACGAAGATCGCGACCAGCCTAAGGCAGCCTTCCGAGGTGGCTGGACTCCAACTCTGCATCAGCCGCGCCTTGCACCACGACCAGGCTCGGCACGAATGAAAGCACAACCGAAGCCCGAGGCTGGGTTGAGGTCGGTGCGGGCAGAGGCAGCCGCCAAAGGGAAGGAGGACATGGGCTCTGCGGGGCCACCCGCTGAAGCGGCGCCAGCTGCAGCAGCGGGGGCACCCGCAGAAGGCACTCCCTCAGAAGAAGAACGCCGCAAAGCCCTCAAAGAAATTGACAACCGACAGAAACTAGCCGACGATGCGCTGGCTGTCCAAGGTCACCCGCACCCTGGTGCGGGGTCATCCGCTGGAGCTGCCTCGGCAGCCGCAGCGGCGCCAGCTGCAGCAGCGGGGCCACCCGCACGTCGGCAACCAGCGTCGTCTGTTGTCAAGAACATCCCTCTGGGAGCCATTGAATATTGGCAAGGCATTGAAGGCGAAGGCCCGAAACGCACCATAAACCCACGAGTCACTCGATGATACAGATCGATACGCGGTCATCGATTGCCCCGATCGTCGTAACTTCGAGTGCCGTAACGAATGGGAACGTGAACAACAAGTCGTGGGCAATATGTTGCGGGACAGGCCGCCATTGCGCGTCGCGCAGCACAAGGCAGAGCTCATGAATGTCATGCAGAGGTTCAACACAGATCCGACTCTGCCGCGCGATTGGCAAATGGCCAAGGTGTCAATATGGTTCTTTACAGCCCTACGCCATGGTCCGTATTGGAAAGATGGATTCAGCCGATACTTCGAAAATATTGACATTTTCGATCCATACGATGGCTGGGTTGTTGTTGACGACTTGCTGGCAAATTGGACTGGTGACAATCAGTGGAAAGGCTACCAGGACATGCACGATGTGCTTATCAAGGGCAACCCTCACAGCTCATACGTGTATTGGGCGTTGCTGAACTGCTGCGAGATGATCGACAACCATGGCATGCAATTGGGCAGGCTCCAGATGAAATGCGTCGAGGATAACATGGCGCTACCTCCCAGATCCCGACCAAAGGCACACAGGCCACAATATTTCATCAGAGCCACGAGCGGCCATAGCAGCCCAGGCATCCACTGCCCAGAGTCGCTCTATAAGCCCATCACGACATGGATGAAGGAACCAGATGACCCAGTATACTTTATCCACGGGACACAGTGGGAGCATGTTAAGGGCATCCTTGAGAATGGCCTTTCATGCCTCACACAGGACAACCCTAAGGGGCAGGGGGGGCGCCAGTTCGTTCACGGCTGCCCCTACCTTCCGGGTGACCCGAGGATTCAGTCGGGCATCCGTCCTGACTCTGAGGTGCTCATCTTCTGCAGCATCAGCAAGATGTTGTCCAGCGGCTTCTCTTTATGGAGGTCAGCGAATGACATCGTCATGACACGGGGCCACAATGGCCGCATACCGCCCGATCATATCTTTCAGATTGTGAGCATTGCAAAATATCGGGTCGGTGAAGCCTGGTGCAATCCGCTGGCTTACGACAAATCGCGGAAGCGGGGCCAACCCGCGGACAGGATTTGCTCCGAGGACTACTTGCCACTTAAAATGTGCAACAGAGTTCTGGGTGTGATGGACGAGCACGCCATGTACCTAAAGGGCTGGACTAAGACGGGCGGTCGCCCATTCAACCTGACCATGACCGAGCAAGACGTTGCTCCGCGACCGTACCTCACACAGACAGTCCTCATGATAAACGCCCAGGAAGACGAGGTCATGCCTGAGGCGGGGCCACCCGCAGGAGCGGGGACACCCGCGGCAGACACCTTGGATGGTTCATGGCAGCAAGTGGTCACGCCAGTAGCCGCAGTAGCATCTCCTTGGAGGCCGGACCAGCAGACATGGGTCCAGGCCCTCAACAGCTACCTGTCACCAGCCGACGTTTCTGGACTGACCGATCAGCTATACCGTGCTGACCCGTGGGCAGTGCAGGCAGGTATCCAAGACGCACAGCAGAGGAACCTGCGCACTCCTGCGGGGCCACCAGGCGCCCTAGGACCACAGCCACAACGCCCTCCGCAGCAGGCTGGAGGTGCGAGGTTTGTCCCTATGGGCGGCTCCGAGGGTGGCTCGCCGTTCCGGACTCCGCCGTCTGAAACGAGCGAGAACAGCTTGTGGCAAAGACTCCAGGCGATTCGCGGAAATCCAGCACTCGCGGCAGCACTCCAAGCAACCACTCCCTTTGGCACTCCGAGGGGTAGTGAAGGAGGAGCGGCTGCGGGGTCACCCGCTGGGCGAACGCCTGCGGAGCCACCCGCTCAAGCGGGGTCGCCCGCTGATGGACAGCAAGGTTCAGACTACGAACGTCGGGCAGCTAACTTAAGAGCACAGGCTACTTTTCTGCAACAACAAGCTGAAAGAGTGCCCAGCCTGTTGCGGAACCGCAACATAGACGTCACAAGCCATGGCGACTTCCGACCTCTCTGGAGTTGGACTTCTGAAGATGCTCCAAACGATGATCCCACGAATCCATATCGACAGGTGTTTATTCCAGGAATAGCATCACACCCGATATACGGATGGGACAATCACGGTCCAGCAGAGGCGCCGGCCATGGACGCGCCGATGTACCCTGAGTAGTACGCGCAGATAAATGACACTCCTATGATTGCGGGGCCACCTGCGAACGAATACACTCGGAACTTAGCTAATGAGATGTTTCGTTTGCAGTTTACACGATCGGTCGATGCGCAGTCTATGCCACACTACGCCTACATGCCCACGCCGACGGACCCCGAGACCATAGTCCAGCCAGCTGGTCTCGCGGTGCCAGCCGCTATGGGCAGCATGCCAGACTACATCCGCGACGTGCACAACACGCAGCAAGCGATGCTGGCATCCAGGCAGCAGGCTCGTGACAACACTAGGCTGCGCCAACAACGCGCGATCCAGAGAAGGATTGAGCGCGAGGCCCAAGCGGGGCCACCCGCGGAAGCGGGGCCACCTGCTGAACGGCCAGAAAGGCGGCCGCCACCGACGCCATATCGGGAGGGCGAAACCACGTTCGAGCGCCAAGCTCGGACTCGCCCTGACTTGCCTGCTCCAGTCATCTCAGACTAAAACTTCACTCAGTGCCCAATCTGCATGGACAACTACGAGATGGGCACTACAGTGTGGAGACTGGCGTGCGGGCACTTCTTCCACGACATATGCTGGGGCCGTGTTGCACAGCAGCATGTCCGCAATCAGCGGCCAGGTGCGCCGAATGAGGCCCCCTGTGCCGTATGCCGTGGACCGGGCATAGTGATAGCACACTTCCCGTATGCTGGGCAGCGCGATGCGGAGTCGGACCAAGCGCGCCAGCAGGAGAGGTACGTTGCAGATGCCCGCGAGATGCGTCGGTTACGCGAAGCAGTGGAGGCACTGGAGGCTCGAGCCGCACGATCGGCGGAGCCATCCGCACGTGCCCCAGCTGCACAGGCATACCTCTGGCCAGCGCCAGAACAAGGCATTCAGATGCCGGTCTTGCCCACGCTCCGAGCGCAAGAGCCCCCGGCTGCGGGGCCACCCGCTGAAGCGGCCTGCCGCTCAAGCGGGGCCACGCGCTAACGGACCTCCAAACCCAGGTTTCTTGAGGAACATGGAGGCTAACATCAGGCGGAGCAGCGGGAGCGGAGGCGGGATTCGGAGGCCAACTGGATCGACCAGGACCTCTCGAGTGGCAAGCCCGGTCAGCGCCAGAAGCCGGGCAAGCGCTGAAAGCAGAGGCAGCCCAGTTCCATTCCACATTCATGATCGACACAGAGGGGCTGACCTACGCGCGTGACGATACTGACACGCTGCCACCAAGAGGCGAATGGATGCCCACGCTATCTGCAAACTATTGGGTCCTCCAGCAGGAACCGATTACTGTGGAGGAGCGCCGCCAGTACGAGCAGATGTGGTGCACCGAGCTGACATGACTCAATGGGTTCTTGAACAGCGCCTGTTGAGGGGTACACTCGGATCGCAGATCACGTACCACACCAACGACCACACTGGCGTACAGGTCGCTCTTGCAGCGCGCAATGGGACATTCTTTCCTGATGAAGATGGTATGCCCTGTATCTCGTTCGTGCTGGACATTGGTTCTAATGTGAACATCATTGGATCCAACGCGGCGCGGACCTTCCAGGAGATAATGGCCAGGTTCAACTACCGACCTGCCATCTGCACCCTGAGCAAGACCCTCTACATCAATGGTGTTGGGGAGGGCGCTGCGATATGTCGGAAAATGGGCAACTTCAAGATTGGGGTACAGTACGCCAGCGAGGCGAGCCCCCGCATTGAGGAGTATGCCTCCAACATCGCAGAAGGCTCGGGCGCCAATCTCCCGGCTATCTGGGGCCTAGGGGCCATGGAGGCACGTGATGCGATCATCGTGTTGAAGCCGGGCTACCAGAAGGTCATCTTCCCCAGCGGCGACTACACCCTGAAGCTGGGAAGAGGCGCCAAGGTCCTGAAGGCGAAGAAGACTCCCTCGGGACATCTCGCGATTCCCTGCGGGCTGTACGATGGGGCCAAGAGCCACACGGTCACGAACACCTTCACTATCCGCAGCAGTCGAGATGGCTACACCGAGACGGAGAACGAAGAGGACCCCGCCAGCGCGGGTCCACCCGCTGCGGCGGGGCCACCCGCTGACGCGTCAGCGGGGCCACCCGCGACGGGACAGTTCGCCAATCCGAATAGGCACGAGGACTTCGTGGGTACATTTACCAACAGCTGGACATCGACCTTCACGACCGATACGTACATCGTCGAGCCGTATATCGACAAGCAGCTCCTGGAGGACACGACCCGTTTGATCGTGAACAGGACGCTGAACAGCTGGTGGGGGGGCCGACAGTGTCCCGAAGGGACCTGGCACCCACCTCCTGAGAACGCGGCGATGATACGGCCACGCATGAAGGCCGCCCTGAAGTCCAAGATCTTCTGGGCAGTCCAGGAGGCGGTGAGCAAATGGACGCCTGAGGAGTTTACCCCTCTGCATCCAGCGGGGCCACCCGCGTCGCCGCCACCGCCACCAAGCTACACGGGCGGAGGTTCGTCGGACTCTGCGGGGCCAACCCGCCTGCTGTCGTCTGAGGACGTCCGCGGGATGACGAACCGCGAGCTGATGGGCACTCTCGAAGCCATCACCCAGCGAGGTGAGAGGGCGGAGATCGTGGGTCACGCTACGGATCGGACGGAATAATTTGACATCTCTGAGAACAACCCGCCGAGTCTGTCTGCGAGCGTGGCCACACCAGCGACTCCTGCGGAGCCATCCGCGAACAGCACGCCTCCGAGTCAAGCGGCAACTTGGTCTCACGACAGCCGCTGACGGGGGCAGGCGGGCGCGCCGGCGGCGCTCGCTTGCGAAGGGAAGCCGAATACCGGCCTCCTCGCGACATACGTTGGCCGCGCTGAGGCCCGAGAGGAAAAATATCATTCAAAATGTCTTGTCATCGAAGATATTCGCACAGCTTGCGCTGAACTCCGAACCCGTGGCTATATATGTGACCGGATTACCCATAATGAGGTAATGACTTCTTATTTTTTTATTTTTTTTTTTTTCTTTTTTGTTTTTTTTTTCTCTTTTTTTATTTTTTTTTCCTTTTTTTTTTTTTTTTTTGTTTTTTTTTTTCTTTTTTTTTTTTTATCCATTTTTGGTTTTTTTTTTTTTTTTTTTTTTTTTTTTTTTTTTTATGTTTTTTTTTTTTTTTTTTTTTTTTTTTTTCTTTTGTTTTTTTTTTTTTTTTTTTGTTTTTTTTCAACTGGAACATAGTATTTGGGAAACCTGTTGGCAGGAGACTATAATATGTTGTGGGTGGCCACACCCTCTGATTGGTACGTTCGTACTCCAGGAAAGAGGGCGGGACCCCACTATCAACGTATACAAAATCTCCTGATCAAAGCGCGTGCTCTGAGAATGCAGATTGTCATCCTGGGGCCACCCGGGCATTTCTGGAAACAGGGTCCGATCAAAGATGTTATCGAAGATTTGAAGCTGAGCATCATACGAATGAGACTTTGTCATTTCGGTATCAAGTTTGATCGCTCCAGTAAATATCCCAGTGATTCTTATATACAAGTTGCTACATCTTGTCCTCATATACCGCTACTTATGGAGATGTACTTGTGGCTCACACAAAGAACATGATTTGGATTGGTATGGCCAAGATCAGCAACGTGCCAAGTTCCGGCATAAAACCTTGGCTATCATCACTGCACGCTTCCTTGATCAACTCAATAAAGCCAACATGATTAGGAATGAGCGGAGTGCGGTACACCTCAGTGTGTGTACGCGCGTTGACAAAAAGGTAAGACACTACGTTCAATGTCCACAAAAGGGCCCTCAATGGGACCATGTTGTTCGTAGAGTCACGACCGACCTGGACACGAATAAGATCGTTCAAGATATCAAAATCCAGGATCAGCCGACCGGGTACAATTATGTATGCACTTGTCATCCTGTAGTTTGTATCCCTTGTTTTCTGATTCTTCTGTCCTTTTTTTTCATTTACTATTGATATTATTTTCCAATTATGTAGCTCCATTACCTGATGGGGTTACAAACATTAGTACTCGGTTGTACTGGGAGCCTCCGGCTCCAGTCCTTCACGGCGACGGCGAGTCGCGAAGGCCACGCCCAAAGCGTGTGACGATCGTCGATGACGATCGGTCTCCTCCCCCTTCGATTGAGCGTTGCCAAACGCGACCCACCAACTTTTCTGAAATTCCGCCATTTCCTGATCTAACAGCGGATCCTTCCGCAGCGGATCTCTCCGCGGAAACCGCGCTGCCCACGGATGCCAGGATAAAACAGAAAGAAAAGCAGAAAGCTGACAAAGAGGCTGGCATCAAACCGAAGAAAATCCCGAAGAAAGTGGAAGACGGTAACGACGATTGTGGAGAGGACCTCAAAGGGCTTGACTGCTCCACATATTTCAACGACGTTCCTCATGATGACTTGGACTCGGACAGCGAATCAGAGGACATCTTCATGATTCTCCCGGCGGGGCAACCCGCTGACTCACATGCTGATGTCTTCTCGGTGGTCCAGTCACTATGCTACGGCAGAAACAACCAAGTGGACATGCTTGAATTATGTGGGGGCAAGGGTGGTATATCCATATTAGCCTTCAAGAGGGGGCTCTCGTCGGGCGGGAGCCTTGATAAGATATCTATGGTTGACCTTGGAAACTCGGAAGTACAAAGAGCAGTCCTTCACTACCTCAAGACTTGCTTTGTCAAGATCACGATTTTGCAGCCAAGCTGCAGAACTACTGGACTTCCTTCATACTTCAATGCGCAGGTCAATCATGATACGTGGCTTAAACACCACAAAGAGGACCTGCCTCACATCACGTTCTGCGGAACAGTCGCTCTATTACAAGACGACCTAAGACGTTTCTTTCTCAGGGGACAACCAATGAGCACGTGGGTAGATGGGATCCAACTATGGAAGGAACTGGCACAACGCAAGGTCACTTGCCAAACGATTATTGATCAATGCACGACGGGTCTCAAAGATTCGTTTGGACAATACATTCGCAAGCCAACGCAAATGATGGCAAACAAAGAAGAGTTGTTGGCACCTTTCAGAGGCAAGCGTTGTCCAGGTAATCATGTGCACGCCAATGCTTGCAACAAAGAACTAGCAAGGGCGGCACAGTATACCTACAGAATGCAGACACTGATCGTTGATGCGGTGCAAATCGCCAAAGATCTGTTTGCTTACGGTCGCGATCCATTCGCGAATCGCGAACGCAGTTACGCGTTCGTAACAAACAGTGCTGGCTACGACTTGGACGACCCAACAATCCAGAGACACTCAAACGGAGAAATCCTGCGACCACCATCTGGCGGTCTCGGGTGCCCTGGCTGCGTAGACAACAACTACAAACAATCACCAAGGCACGGCAGGAATCCGAAGATGTGTCGATGGTATGATGTTGAACCATACTATTGGGACTGTCCAAGCTGTAAGAAGGAATATCAGAAGAGCAATCCTCACCATACCAAGATATCTGGCCAATGCAGATTCGCCGAAAAATGGAAGCTGCCAGATAACTTTGGTCAGCCGCGCCCAGCGGGGCAAGCCGCTCCTGCGGCGCCAGCCGCGGAAGCGGCTCCAGCCGCAAAAGCGGCGCCGGCCGCGAAAGCGCGCATACGCGCGCCTAGGCCGCCACGGCCTGGTGAGGGCGATCCAACCGCAGGCGCCAGCAGCCATGACATCACCCAGGCCGAGGGGGCTTATGGTGACACCACTGGCGCTGGCAGCTCTGACGATCACCGCAGACTGCCGCAAGTGGCAGCGAGGCGCGGACGCATGGAGGGAGGTGATCTTCCACCGCCGCCGCAGCCTCATGCAGAGCCGAGGCCAAGGCCAAGGCTTCCTGATTGGACTCGCTTCGACGTTCAGCTCAGCCTTCAAAACCTGCGCAGCTTTGACCCAGCTGTAGTGCAGCGAGAACTCCGCAAGCTTCACTTGAGATGGTTTCATGCCAAGGAACCAAAGATGCGGATGATTCTAGCTAAGGTTGGTCTGGGTGAAACCAGTTTGAGTCTGATCAAAGGCATTTGCGACTCGTGTAGAGAATGTCGTGCCTGGGAGAAACCAGGCAACACGGTGATGCCTTCTGTGTCACTGCCAGGACGTTTCAACGAGGAAGTCGAATGTGATCTTTTCTTTTACAAACAGGAACACATTGTCTTTCACATCATCGACCGTTGTATTCGCTGGGCAGCTGGCACGGAGATTCCTGATAAGACTATGCACGCTGTTCTCGATGCCTATCACACAACTTGGATGCAACATGGCCCTGCTAAGATCCTATACTCCGATGGGGAAGGAGCGCTGAATAACGATACAGCAAAGGCCATCCTTAAATCCAAGGGAACAGAGCTTCGTATCCGAGCGCTTGGCCAGCACGCCACGACTATCGAAGCTAGGAACGGCATCCTGCGACACCTCATACACGTGATGGGAGAAGAACTGAATAGATTGAACATCCCTCTGAATTTCACTCGTCTCTTACATGAAGCCTTGTTTGCCAGCAACGCATTTACCTTCTACAATGAAGTGTCTCCGTACAATGCGCTGTATGGCAGACAACCAGCTATGCTTCCCGATTTCCCTGTCTTGGATCATGATCAGTCCGCTGAATCATCAGATCACTCAAGGGAGGAAACAATCAGGATGGTTAGTCTGGAGGCAATCACGCAGGCCACTGCGGTTGCCAAGACGAACAGGGCTCTCCGTACGAAGACTACTGCTACGGGTGAATTTCACTACAAAGAGGGAGATCTCGTGGACTATCATCGCCCGACCACCACAAAAGACGACTGGGGTGGATGGAGTGGTCCATACCCGGTCATCCGCAACGAACCTGACCGAGGCCAGGTCATCGTGAAGGTCGGCAATCGCGAAGTGCGAGTACAGTATCCTGACTCACGACATACGCTGTACATCGAAGCACTGATGGTTCGCGAGATAGGATCGGACAATACGGCCCTTCGGACAGTATTGGCCTTTATTGCCGGTCTGCCAGCGGGGAAACCCGCTATGACTTTCGGATACCTACCAGCGAAACAGGGCCGACTGCAGATGACTGCTGCGAGCCGGCTTTCGCCTAAGGTGCACTTGGCTCTTCAATATTTCATTCGCAACTATTTTCGCATTGAAAACGTGGTTGCTGTACGACTTGCTGAGAGCCTGACTAAGTTGCCTGCTGCACCATATGCAGACAGCTGTACACTAGTGCACTATGATAACGATGTGACCCCTGGCTTTCATTATTATGAAGCTGATGGCACTGCCTTGAACATCTACGACATCACAGGGTCTACACATTCACGCATCATCCAGTGTCTTAAATCCAAGAAGCCGCCTGCTGGATTCGACCGAGACCTCACTAAGTTTGAGGAACTCGCTGATGGTCCACCACCAAGCGAGCCACCTCCAGCAGCTGCTCCTGAGCAGCCTCCTGCGGCGAATGATGGTCGGCTCCCGACCATCGTAGAGGAAACAGAAGAGGATCTGGATGTCTTTGTCTTGGAGTCATGGTATGCTGAACTGATGGATGACAGAACACTCCTTGAAGCTGACACAGAAGAAGTCATGCACGCAGTTCCGACATACATGACAGACTCACAGTGCGTGTTGGTCTGTACGACCTGTGAAGATGTGCAAGGCCACTTGCCGGTGCGGGGTCACCCGCCAGGATACGACATGGACACCTCTTACTACGTCCCTCTGTGCTCCACTGATCCGGACAGCCACAATGATCTGGACTCCGACGAGCATGGGAAGTACATCGAGCTTTGCTTCGCAGCAGACATGTCCAAAGTCGTCCTGTCCGAGCAGCAACGCCGATTGTTGGATGACAGCAGCGTCACAACTATGCGAGTATATGTTAGTGCTGCCTCCAAACGTGCCGTGCTCGTCAAAGGAGACGACCTACTCACGAAGGCCGACATTCAAGCGAATCCGGTCAAAGTTTCCAAAGCCCTTTACACAGAATTGAAGACTTGGCTTGACAACAAATGCTTCCAGATGACTGACTTGAGCAAAGCGTCGAACATCATGACTTCACGCTACGTATACAAATGGAAGTTTGTCAAGAACGAGAAGGGCGAAATGGAACGGACGATCAGGTTACGCTTGGTACTCCGTGGCTTCATGGACATTGAAGCCTTCGATGTCGAAACCTTCTCTGGCGCGGCAAGGAGGTCAAACCAGAGACTGCTCGCAAGTTCTGCTGCATGCAACAAAGCTTGGATCATCGCTTCCCTGGACATCAACATGGCTTTCTTGAAGGGACTGACCTATAGCGAGCTCGCCGCGGCAACAGGCGAGAAAGAGCGTGTGGTGTGCTTCGCACTACCTCCTGGGTCAGCAGCTGTCCTTCGCACACTGCCAGGCTTTGAGTCATATGACGAATCAAAGCATTGTCTTCGGTGTCTGAAGCCGGGGACGGGCGCGAAGGATGCTCCCAGGGCATTCTCGTTGAAGCTCAGGTCCATCACTAGGAGCTTTGGGCTACAGCCTACTTCATACGACGAAGAGTTCGAGATGAACCCAAACCTCTTGACAGCCAAGCACGTTGATGACATCAATATGACTGGGAAGGAAGAGGCTATTGACAAGTATGTCAAGTGTGTTGAAGATACGTTTGGGAAGTGCAAACTGAACAAGCACACATACACAAACTGTGCCGTTCGGTATAACAAGACCGACGATGGGAGCGTCACTCTTGATCAGGACGAATACATCAAACAGCTTCGTCCTATCACACATCCAGAACTCACAGGAGCTGATCCTGAGAGCAAAGCGACAAAGACGATTTCCGATATGTTCGTCAGTCTTCGTGGCGCTCTAGCCTATGCGTTGATCACGCAGGTATGGCTGATGGTCTATGTTGTTTCACTGCAACGTATCCAGGAACCGACAAACATCCAGGTACGACGACTGAACGCGGTTACCAGGAAATTGCAGGCAGGTCCGAAGAAGATCGTGTATCAAGCTATGACTCCAACAGGAGAGGTCGACCTGCATAGCGATTCTGGCTATCGTCGTCTCAACGGAGATGAAGACGACGAAGTCAAAGGCTACGGTATCCGCGGGGCTAACCTGCTGAGGCGTGGCCACGCGCAAGCGGGGAAACCCGTCGTGCACCTGGTGGACGCATACTGCAAGTCTAATCGACTGCAGGTGCGTTCGAGCTACTCTGCGGAAACACTGGCAGCAGCCCACAACTTGGAAGACTGCTACCCGACCATTGTAACGCTCCACGAGCTACACTCGGGACCATTGACCCCCACCCAGTTGAAGAACATATTGGAACTGGGTGGTCTATGTATCAAAGTCACTCTGACTATTGATGCCGAGTCTGTCTTCAAATCTTTGTCTAGCAAGGATCTGAAGAAGCCCACAGAGTGTACTCTGCTTGGGCACATCAGCTGGATCCGCCAGATGATGGAACGCGGAATCGTGGAAAGCGTCCAATGGTGTGACACGCGGGATATGACTGCCGATGGTCATACCAAAGGTATTATTGACCGCGCGTTGCTCCTACAAGTAATGGCCGGCCAGCAATCCTTCAAGCACGAGCTGAAGAAACATACGCCGTATAGGGCGGGCAGGTCGTCTCAGGACGGCCCTGCCTCCCGAGCTAGCGGGGAAACCCGCGCGCAGGTGCGCTTTAGTAGCGAGGAAACTCGCCGGTAGCGAGGCTACTCGCGCGCCCTTGCCTTGTAGGCAGCCGCTGTTGCCTAGCACTGTTTTTTCCGCGTAATGTAGAAATTCGGTGCTTGCTCGTCTCCTCCCCCTCCAACTTTAAACGGAGAGGGTTAAAGGCGAGATGTAAATCGAGCATGCACCGCTGCCGTGCCTGGCTCAAGCCGGGCCCGGCCAAACATGTGATTGTGCCTCACCGAGGCGCACTACTCGCATCTGAGATCGGAAAAGACCTTTCTATTGAAGATGCCCCTTCTATCCTTTACTCCAGATCCCATGTTTCATCTTGCTCTCTTGCTCATGCGGTATGAGCCAAAGCCTGGGATATGGGAGCGCCTAAGGCGGAACATATATCTTGGCTTACCAGTGCGTTTTCGACTGTGCCGACGCTGCTGACGATGATGGTGATGATGACGGCGGTGATGATGACGACGATCGTGATGATGACGGCCATGCCGTTAAGGATGACGACGGCGTTGACGATGACAATTATGACGATGACGGTGATGCTGAAGGTGACGATGACGATGACGATGATGATGATTGTGATGATGATGATGATGCTGATGATGATGATGATGATGATGATGACGATGGGGGGAGGGAGGAGGAGTGAGGAGGAACGCGAGTCGCTGTCGCTTCAAAACGAGGACCCACAACCACAGGATGGTTGGGAATCCTTAATCTCACCTTATTGAGGGGGTCTAAGGACCCTTCTCGGTTATGTATGTATGTATGGATACATGCATGCATTAATGTATGTGTGCATGACTGTCTGTCTGTATGTATGTATGTGTGTATGTATTGGTGGGTGAATACATGACTGGATGAATGTACACGTGTGTATACATATTTGAGCAGATTGCTAGATGTATATATATATACATATATATAATATGTATATACATATATATATATATATATACATTTACATGTGCATATATATATACCTATATTTATACATATATTTATACATATACATACACACATACATATACATATACATATACATATACATATCCATATACATTTGAGCGCACCCTCCTCGCGGACTGGGGCGAGGACGGAGCCACATGTCTCTGACATGGCTATTTCAATCCGAGGCTCCCAGGGCCACCGCAACGGCCGCGGGGGCCCGGAATCAGCTGGACAGTAACATGTATTGAGAACGTGTGCGGCTGTATTCTTTAAAGGACGGTGACGGTTTTGGCCCTCTTGACGTGAGAATCGGCCGCCGGAGCTTGTTCTGGGAGCTAGTTCTTGCCAGGAGTTCGTGGATAATGCTGCCGTCGGCGACGAGGCCCCCCCCTGGGGGTCGCAAACAGGGTGAAGAGCGCTCAAAAACCTCGATCCTGAATGCCGTGGTGACGAGAGCATGAAGCCCACAACTCGGCGGTGCGCCGAGGGGGGACGTGAGCGGGGGCAGGCCTCAGAAGGCGGTGTGTCTTCTCAGAAACCATTCAGCCTTCTTTACAAGCTTTCTGAGATGTCAGAGAAGGATTAGAAAGTTTCTCAGAAGGTCCGAGGCCTTGTGAGCCTTCTGGGGAGGCCCGCCCCCATCTGCCTTTCCCCTGGCGGCGCCGCCGACAAAAGGAATGAAAGCATATGACCAGGAACCGAAGCGTTCCATCACGTGCGAGTATGCGCACTCCGCGAACGTTCGTGACACTGCCCTCGCGGAGTAGAGGGGCTGGGCGTAGTCATGGATCTTTGTACGTGGCTGGGCGCAGACGTCCTCTGCGGGGCTCCTTTACTCAGAGCCTAGAACCTCCCGACTGTTAACCACAGTGATCCAGTTGTTGCGCAGGAGAACCAGCCGAAACCGCCGAAGACAGTCGAAGACCGTCAGGAAACCGCCGCAGACCACCGAAGACAGCCAGAAGACCGCCGAAGACCGCCCAGGGCTGGTGGGTAACAAGGGGTCAATTGTCGAAAACGTGATCGAACCTCGAAGGGCCTCGACAAATTTCAAACCTCGAA
Organism: Prorocentrum cordatum; assembly: GCA_963575745.1. NCBI lineage: Eukaryota > Dinophyceae > Prorocentrales > Prorocentraceae > Prorocentrum > Prorocentrum cordatum. The sequence goes on along the minus strand of CAUYUJ010015710.1, from coordinate 294,986 downwards.
GGACCTCGGTCTTCGAAGCCTCGAGGAAAGGCGCGCGCGCGGCGACAACGCAGCCCGCAGCCCACGAGGACAACCTGGTACAGGGCACGTACATGCCGCTCATGCCGGCGGCGAGGCCAGGCGCGTTTCGGCGGGGTACGGGGAGGAGGAGGAGGATGAAGAGGAGGAGGAGGAGGAGGAGGAGGAGGAGGAGGAGGAGGAGGATAAAGCCAGGCATGGCGTCTGGGGTATGGCCTCTTTTTGGTGGATTGAGGAAGATGAGGATGGAGGATGCACGGCGGAGGAGGAGGAAGAGGGGGTTGGGAAGCAGGAGGTTGAGGAGGATCGGAGAAGAAACAAACAACATTCATTTTAATTGTCGGAGCACCACGTGGATTTTTCGGATTGGCGTTGGATCCCCGTGGCGGCGCCCCTGGCGCCGCCCCTGCTTCCAGAGGCGCGCCAGAGAAGGGGGAGTCCAGAGCCGATGCGACAAGTCTGCGCGGACTTCCCAGCGTGTATATTTCACACACGTTTCCCAAATCATTGCCTGCACTTCGGGGTTTGTCATGCCTCTTCTGAGGAACTCGGCCTGGCTGGCGGTCTGGCGGTTCCGTGGTCGCCGTCGCTGCCCCATCGCCACCTCGGTGCCGCCCGTCATTTGGGCCTGGGTGGCCTGTCTGGAGGTTCCGTGGTCGCCGTCGCCGCCCCGTCGCCGCCTTATCGCCGCCCGTCGTTTGGGCCTTGGTGGCGGTCTGGCGGCTCCGTGGCCGCCGTCGCCGCCTACTCGCCACCTAGATCGCACAACGTAGTTTGCGCCACATAGATTACACATCACATCTTGCACCACGAAGATTATGCAAACATAATTGGTTCTCGTATTGCAAGTTGCGTATGGCCTTGCCTCATCGCCCATCGTAAATCTGAGCCCGTACCTGTCCAGCCGAGCCGGTACCCCCCCCCGCCATCCCTTTTCTTAAAGATGCGACGCCCGCGCGTTCATTTATCAGAAATCCTTAGGTGTCAAGAATCCATGGCAAAAGCTGAGACAAAGAGCGAACGCAAGCGTTGTCGCGCGCTGGCCGAAATCCTCCAACAATCTTCGGTTGCGTAAGGGTTTCAAAAAGGGTTTCCAAACCGAATGTCCAGGCATAGTTAAAACAAATTGTTTCGCAATGCGGATTTTCAAAAACGTTTGCTTTGCGCGTTCTTGCGATTTTTGCAAACAACTATAGGTTGCCCTTGCGTTTCAGGTAATGCTACTAACCGGGCTTCGCGTGGGCGCAAGTCGAAACTGTTCGAAATTGTTCGACCGCCGTCGCGAGAATTCCATTTGCAAAAGGTGGGACGAAGTGCGCGCGCGCGTCGTCGCGCGCGCATGCCGCGACGAAAATCGTCGTCGAACACCTTCGGTTCTGTAGCTGTTCCAGAAAAACGTGCGCTCGCGCCCTTGCGAATGTTTTACGAAATCCATAAGTTGTTCAACGTGTAAATGGAACTATGCCATACGAGCTTCTGGCGCCGCATGCCGAAATCATTCGCACGCGCCTGCTCGCGTGCTGGGGGGGGGGGGGGGGGGGCACGATCCGTTTCAAATTGTGCCACGCGGGCCACTCTCGCGCGTCGACCGCCCGCGCATGTCAGACTCTGTCCAAAACCTTTGTCGCCGACGCGAGGGCTCCGTCGTCGTCATCGGCGCGATTAGCATCGGCGCCCGCGCTGGCCGCGCCGTCGTCGTTGCCAACATCGCAACCAGCGTCGCCACCATCGCCGTCGCGCCCACCGTTGCCGGCGTTGCCATGATACTGCGCCTACCCCAGCCGCCGACTCGCACAGCAGTGCCCGCTGGGATGTGCCCAGCGGTCAGCGCCACCACGGCCGCGTCGGTTGCGCCGAAGGAGCTGGCCGCTGCGCGCGCGCTCGGGTTGGCGCGGCCCCATGGATGCACTCGTCGCAATCGCCGCCGCATGGGTTGCGCAGACCAAGTTGCGGGCGGGCGAGCGGGGCGTCTGCGAGCGCATGAGACGCGCTAACTCGATTGAGACAAACCTCCTTTCGAGAAAAGATTGGCTCCACCCCCTGGGATTATCGCCCCCCTTTCGCATTGCAATGCGCGTGTGATTCTGGCCCGTCGCCCATCCGAATTCTGGACTCAGACCACCCCAGCCCAACCGGCGTCGGCCCCCTCCGCCAGCCTTTGCATACTGTCATTTCAAAAGTCTTAAGTTCTCAAGAGCCCCACGCAGAAGCGGCACGAAGTGCACGCGCGCGCGTCGTCGCCCAGAGCGTGGAATACCCACCCCCTCTTTCGCTTCCAGGCAAAACCAAGTCATACCACGCGCCTCCTCGTCAAGCGGCCTGACCAGCACAGGCCGTAGTTTGGCATCGCTTGGTTTCTCTTGGAAGCGAGGGCGGCCAAAAGCGATGTAGGTTTGTTTGCCCCCTAGTCGCTCACGCGCGCCGAAGCCCCACAAAAACTGCTGTGTCGCAAGGGTGTAAAAAACGAGCATCCAAAGAAATATGCGCAGACGCATGTCCTCGCAACCCAGATATTCTCCGAGCGCAAGACTCGCCCCTTTTTGCCAAGAGTTCAGAAAATCGTGCATGTGTATATATAATCGCTCGCGCGTCTGCGGTTTCTTTATTTTTAACATGAGTGTTCATGGCGCTCGGCCATGGAATTCTGCCAGACGGGCCTCTGGCGCCGCGCGCCGAAATCATTCGCGCGCCGCTGCGCGCGCGCGGGGGGGGGGGGGGGGGGGGGGGGCGCGATCTGCGTCAGACAGTGATGCCGCGCGGGCCACTGTCGCGCGTCGGCCGCGCGCGCATGTCGAACTCTGTCAAACACCTTCATCGCCGACGCGAGGGCGCCGTTATCGCCGCTGGCGCGATCATCATCTGCGCCGCCGCTGGCCGCGCCGTCGTCGGCGTCGGCATCGCCGCCAGCATCGCCGCTATCATCGCCGCGGCTACCGTCGTCGACGTTGCCATGATACCGCGCCCGCCCAAGTCGCCGACTCGCACAGGAGTGCCCGCTGGGGCGCGCCCAGCGGTCAGCGCCACCGCGGCTGGGTCGGTCGCGCCGAAGTAGCTGTCCGCCGCGCGGCCCGCGCGCGGGCTGTCGCGGCTGCGGACATGCGCCAGCCAACGTCAAGCACTCCTCACAATCGCGCAAGTTGCGGGCGGGTGGGCGGGATGTTTGCGCGAGCAGTGGGGCGGGCAATGTCAAGTTGAGCCTCGATTGACTGCGCCGCGTAGATGGCCTTACGTCGGCTCTTCTTTCTCGAGAGAGCATTCCACCACCACCCCGAGGGTGGACATCTAAATCTTCTTCTTCGCATTGCAATGTGCAGATCATCCTGCCTCATCGTTCATCTTTAATTTGAACTCCTGCCATCCACGGGGCGCCGGCATTCGCCCTCCCCCCCCCCCCCCGCCATCCCCTGCCATAAATATTACGCGCGCGCGTTCGTCTATCAATAACCATCAATTTGGCAAAATGGGACGGAGCGCGCGCGGCGTCGCGCGCGCATGCCGAAATGCGCGCAACACTCTTCGGCGTCGTAAGAACTTCAAAATCGAGTGCCCAAAACAACGCGCAACGCGCATGGTTTCGCAACGTTCGTTTTCATTTATATTATATGTTAAAATACTGGCGCGCGCGCTCCGGCGAATTCCCGCTGCAGCATTTTTTCTAATCATTTTCAGGACATGCGACCACAACTGCTTCGCGCGAGCACGGCGCAGTCGTTCGAACGCCCGAGCACGCGCATTGTTGCGATAATCCTTTGTGGCATATGCGACGAAGTGCACGCTGGCGCCGTCTCGCGCGCGCGCCAAATTTCACGTGGCACCTTCGGTCCAACGGTTTCAAAACCGAGTGTCAAAATTACATGTCAAAGCATATGGTTTCGCAACGTCTTGAGGGAGCCGCTGGGTTCTCAATGTTACAGCGGAATTACGCCGAACGAGCCTCCCGCATGCCGAAATCACGCGGGCACCCTTGCGCGCGTGCTAGGGGGGGCGCGATCTGCGCCCAATGATGCCGCGCGGTCAACTCCTCGCGCGTCGGCCGCGCGAGCGCGTCGAACTCTGTCCAGAACCTTCATCGCCGACGCGAGGGCGCCGTCAGCGTCGTCGGCGCGATCAGTATCTGCGCCGTTTCTGGCCGCGCCGTCGTCGCTGTTAAAATCGCCACCAGCATCGCTAATATCACCATCGCGTCTACCGTCGTCGGCGCTGCCATGATACCGCGCCCGCCCAAGTCGCCCACTCGCACTGAAGTGGCCGCTGGGGCGCGCCCAGCGGTCAGCGCCGCCGCGGCTGCGTCGGTCGCGCCAAACGAGCTGGCCGCCGCGCGCGCGCGGGCCGTCGCAGCCGCAGACGCGCGCCAGCCAGCGCCAAGCGCTCATCGCAATCGCCGCCGCTTGGGGTTTTGCAAGCCAAGTTGCGGGCGGGCGGGCGGGACGTTTGCAAGGGCATGGGGGGTGGTCGAGCGCGGTGCAGGTTAGTAGATTGCACCGCGTAGGTAACACCGCGTGAATTGCACCACGTCGGCTGCATCACGCCAGTTTCACACGTCATTTGTTCTTTCTGTAAAGGGGGCATCAGGATCTACTTCCCACCTGGACTTGACGGTTCATGTTTTGGCATTGTAAGTTACGTGCGATTCTGGCCCATGGACCATCCAAAATACGAACGCGCACCTTCCCAGGCAGACCTTTCATGGCTCCCCCTCATCGCCGGCAGCAGCTTTTTTGCGCGCGGTCGATTAACGAGCATCCGCCGTTTTCAAAAATCCCCTGCAACAGATGGCGCGAAGTGGGCGCGCGCGCGTCGCCGCGCTCGCGCCGATACCGTTCAAATAATGTCCACGTTACGCAGCGTTTTCTATGACGAATGGTCCGACAACAAATGAAGAACACGTCGTTTTGCGACAGCGGTGGAAAAACAAGCGTGCGCTCGAACCCCAGCGAGTTTTACAGCGAGTAGGCTTCCAATCTGTCATGTGCAACCAAGCGCGCCTCGCGCGCGCGTCGGAACGTTCGATCGCGCGCGCTGTCGCTAGAGTTCCGCGTAGAAGACGGTTCGACGCGCGTGCGCGTCGTCGCGCGCGCGCCGGAATCTTTCAAACATCGAATGTTTCGTAAGCTTCTTACACCGAGTGGTACGATAACTCGTAAACGCGCGTGTTTTTGCCAGAGTTGAAAGATTGTCTGCGCACGCTCTCCTGTGGGCGCGCATGAACGCAGTTTGTTTAAACGTTGTCAACAAATGCGACCAATCGGGCCCCTCGTGCCACATGCGGAAATCATTCGAACACCATTGCGCGCGCCCTTGTGGGGGAGGGGGGGGGGGGGGGGGGGGCGCGATCCCAGTCGCGGAATGCCATGCTGGCCACTCGCGCGCGTGCCCCGCGCGCGCATGTCGAACTCCTTCCAGCGCCTTCATCGCCGACGCGAGGGCGCAGTCGCCGTCAGCGGCGCGATCCGCATCGGCGCCGTCGTTGGCCTTGACGCAGTCATTGCTATGGTCGTCGCCATCATCGCCAAAGTCACCATCATCGCGTCTGCCGTTGTCGACGTTTCCACGACGCCGCGCCCGCCCAAGCCAACTACTCGCACCGAAGTGCCCGCCGGGAGAAGCCCGGCGGCCAACGCCGCCGCGAGCACTTGCCGGCTAGCGCGGCCGCAGAGACGCACCCGCCGTTATAGCAGCCGCTTGGGCGTTGCAAGCCAAGGCACGGGTGGGCGCGCGAGATGATTGCGCGAGCAGTTGAGTTGACAGTTTTAAGATTCCCAGAAAGTAATTGCACGACGCACCTTGCTCCGCGCATATTTTTCTTTCGCAGAAGAACAGATCCCCCCCCAGGATTATCGGTTTCCCTTTTCGTATTGCAATTCATGCGATTCTGCCCCATCGCCCATCCTTGATATGGGTTTCCACCATCCCACGGGGGCTTGTTTCCGCCTCCCCCCGCCGTCCTCTGAACAAGATACTATGCGCGTGCATTCGTTTATCGCAAATTATCCGTTGTCTAGGATGCCTTGCAAACGACGAGGCGATGTGCACGCGCTCGCGTTGTCGCGCGCGCGTGCCACAATTATTCAAAAACCTGTTTGTCCCCGCGAGGATTTCAAAATCTGGCGCCCAATAACCGTGCAAAACACCCGGTTTCGCAACGCGTTGCCGAAGAGAAAAGTTTGCGCGCGCGCCCTTGCGAAGTCAAACCATAGGTCACCCAACGTGTCCAGAAAATGTTACCAGGCGGTCCTCGCGCGCGCCCGTGTCGAAATCGTTCGAACGCCCTTGCGCGCGCAATCGTGAAGACCCCCTGCAACAACGGGGGGGGATCCGCACGCGCGCGCGCGCGTCGTCGCGCGCGCGGAATCCGTCGAAAGATCTTCAGGTTCGGAGCGATGTCAAAACCGAGCGTCCAAAAAAACGAATACAACCATGGTTTCGCAACGTCAGTTTTCAAACATGCGCGCGCTCGCGCTCTTGCGAATTCTTCCGAAAACCGCGGGTGTGTCAACATTATCACGAACTTATGCCAAGCGGGCCTCTCGCGCCGCATGCCGACATCATTCGCGCGCCCGTGCGCGCGTTCGCGTGGAGGGGGGGGGACCACGCGGGCCCATCTCGCGCGTCGGCGGTGCGCGCATGTCGAACTCTCTTGCCGACGCGAGGGCGCCGTCATCGTCGCCGTCGTGATCAGTATCGGCAACCGCACTGGCCGCGCCGTCGTCGCTGTCACCATCGCCACTGACATCTTTATTATCATCGTCGCGTCCACCGTCGTCGACGTCGCCACGATGCCGCGCCCGCCCAATTCGCCGACTCGCACAGAAGCGCCAGCTGGAGGTGCTGAGCACTTTATCCGTCAGTTAATTACGTCCCCCCCTCCCTCACTCCCAAGCAGAGCTAAACGCTCATGCTGACTGAAGCAGAGCTCCAGCTTAGACTTCTTAAACTCACACGCCGGATCGGCGGATTTGAGAGGACGGCAAACCGGCCGGAGCATCAGCGCACGCTTGCTCAACCCAGCCCCTCTTCGTTTCCTTGCCTCCCTCGAGTGCTTGGCCCGCCCCGAGGCTGTGAGCGCGGCGCGGTGCCCAGCGCCACGCTAGTGCGTGCGCCCGCTGCACTCTGGGCCCAGCGCTTTATCGGAGGCGACGATAGGGGCGAATAGTTAGCCCAGGGGCGGGCATTATTTATATTCGCACTAGAGCCTTGCCGAAGGCATGGACCATCGGCGCCCTTGGGTACATGTATCGTTCTCTTCTGGGCGATTCGCCTCCATCGTCGCCCCCGTTTTGGGGCGGAGGCGCGCCCGCAGGCGTCAGTCAGCATAAGCAGAAAGGGCCGTCCAGGTCTCCGAGGATATGTGCTGTGCACTCCTGGCGTTTTTCCTCGGTTTCGGAGTTTGGGGCCCCGTGACAATCCAAGGTGGATCAGGGAGGGAAAACTCGGGAGCAACAAAAAAAGACGTACACGTACCTGAATCCACGTTGGTTTCGAGAGCACGCGTTGCGCGAACGCTCGTATCAGGCGGCCGGTGTCGTGGGTTGGGGGGCCGTGTTCATGTACACGGCTTGGCGCGTACGGCTTTTCTAGGCTCCCTAAAAACTACTCCCGAGGGAAGGAGTCGGGTTCCTGGGCCGCGGATTGAACAAAAACATATCGGAGGATATGTGGGCCTCTCGGAGGTTGATTGGACCCCCCACCTTTTCCAAGTATTGACGACTTGCCATCTTGCGGGTCTCGAGAGGGCGTTGCCGCCGCAGATTTTGTGGACCTGTGCCTGCCGGGGTTGGTCCTGGGTCGTTTTCACCAACGGGTGTTTTGCGAAAGGGGGGTCTGTCCACCTCCGATCTGGATGAAGGACCCTGAAGGTCTTTCGTCGTTTCAGGCGCGCGTGACATGGTGCCAGCGCCGACATGGGCCACCTGCTCCCGCCCGATACCCTCGGGCCGACCCGGATCTGGGGGCCACATGCGGCCGACCTCTTCTTCCCGGTCCCCACCGCCACCTGGCCCCAGCGTGGGAGCTTCCGTGCGGCTGGTCCGGCTTCGCGGCGTGGCCCTGGCCGGCCCGGGTCTGCGTTGTCCTCGGGCCGCTGGTTGGCCCAAGGGCCATTCAACGACAGCCGAAGGACGAGAAGGCGGTCCACGGGGAATGCCCCGCCTGGGGTCCAGGGCCCGCCTCGTCCGGGACCCGTGCCGGCGCTTCTTGACGAGCGCGTCCCGGACTTTGACGGTCCAGTGTTCGTGGGATGCTTGCAGAGGGAGCTCGCGTCAGATTTCAGAGTGGGTCTCGGCATTTTCCTGACGGCCCCGCCAGGCCAACCCGAGTCCCCCGAACCCGAGTCTTACGTACCCCCGATTCTTCAGGACCCGCGGCTCACAGGCTTCCGACGATCGTCAGGAGGGCGGACCTGGCAGATCAGCCGTCCTCAGTTTTCTCGTGCGCCCATATTCCGTGCTGCCATCGAAGGAAGCGAGCTTCCAGGATCGGGATTCCAAGTCGTTCGACATGTCGGGGCAAGCCTAGGGTCTCTGAAGGCCCGTGAACCGATCCCTTGCCATGGTCCCGTGGGCTGGCTTTCCTTCCAGACGAATCGTTTCACGGGCCTGGGACCCGAATCTATCTTGCAGAAGTCACAATCGACGAACAGTGTTTGCATGAAACAGCATCACGTCGCTGTTGGCTTGAGGCTGGATCCCGATTGCAGCCTTTGAGCAGGGGAGGCAGACCTACCCTGGAAGGAGAGGATCGAAAAGTGGGCAAAGTGGAGGGAATGCCGTACTTCTTGAAACAGTTGTCCCCTCATCATGCTGATATTTGATCAGGGGGCTGCTTATCCTTACTCGGGCTCCTGTGTGGCGGCGTTGTGTGAAGATATGAATGCACATACATACATACATACATACATACATACATGCATATCTACTTGTCTACCTACCTACCTACCTACCCACCTACCTACCTATCTACATACATACATACATGCAAACAAACATACATGCATGCATACATACTTCCATATATGCATCGACGCATGCATGCATACACACATACATACATACATACATACATACATACATACATACATACATACACATGCATACACGCACACACCGCTACGTACATGCGTACATACAGGCATTCATGCATCCATGCATACATACAGACAGACACACCGACAGACAGACAGACAGACAGACAGACACACATACCAACATACATGCATACGTGCTTGCAGCCATGCATAAATATATATATATACGCACATACATGCATACATGCATATACACATGCATACATACATATATGTATATATACACATGCATGCATGCATGCATGCAATCATACATACATACATGCATGCATACATACGTTCATACATCCATATATATACACGTACATACATACAAACAAACATACATACACATACGTACATACATACATGCATGCATGCATGCATACATACACACATACATACATACACACATGCATACATGCATACATACATATACACATACATACATGCATACACACGTTCACGCATACATGCATACAGACAGACATACATACATACATGCATACACGCATTCATATATGAATGCCGACTCACCTACATACATACATATACATATAGACACTACATACATGCATACTCGTATGGTCCCACATACATGCACATGCACAGCTTGAGTGTACACATGCATACGCATGTATAGACATGCGTGTATACAGTACATGGGCAGTGGGCACTTGTTTGTACATATGTGTGTGTGAACATGAGTGAGTGAGTTTCGATGGGCAGATCTGCCCGCTAGGGGGGAGACGGGCCGAGGTCTCTCTCAGGTGCAACGTTCGTGGGGGGGGGGCTCAGGAGCGGTGCATCGATTCCCAATCGTCCATTCATCCATTGCATCGGCCGGGCGTGTCTGAAAAGTGGGTTGACCCGAGTAGCCCGACTAGCCCGATGAGCCGAGTTACGCATACCCCGACAAAAGACGGGGGGGATAGGTTCAGGGGTGGGCGTCTCGAAGCCCAATTGCCCATTCATCGCCGATAGAGGCCCGATCGCCCACCCCGCCCAGGAACGTTCGGATTCGCGATCGGGCGCCTATCGCCGATCTATCGGCGATGGATCGCCTATTCCAGATTGATGTTTTCCCCCCTGAGCCAGTCGGTCCCCAACGTTGCCCCTCACGGAAGCGCCTTTCAGGGTTCATTTTGATGTGATCCCGGCCTCCCACATGTGGTCGGAGAAAATAGTGTCGGAGGATCGCGCCGCGTCGCCCACGCATCTTCGGCTTCGCCGATGCATCGTCGATGCTTCGGCGATGCGGCACGATCCTGTGACCTTGTTCACCAGGACCCCATCTGGGAGGCCTCTACTTTCGATCCGCTTAACCATGTTCGGCATGGACTTTCGGGATGACGCGCCAGCCCCTGGAAAGGGGTCAAGACCTCCAGGTGGCCACGGGGTAAAAAAGATACGACGACGGGGCTCGGGGTCCGCCTCCCCCGAAGCCAGTGGGTCTTGAATCTCCCCCCTTCCGGAGCCCCGTTCGATCCGATCGACTCGATGTCGGCCCGATTCGTTCCCGTTCGGTTCTGGTGTTCCGACGGCCTGGCGCGGCCCGATGCTTTGCGTGATGCTCCCGCTGCATCCTGGCGCTGCTGATCTAGTTCGGTTGCGACTCCGTGCAAAGGAGGCAGAGGAGGAGGAGGAGGAGGAGGAGGAGGTGGTGGAGGAGGAGGAGGAGGAAGGAGGAGGAGAGGTCTGCTGATCCTGTCCGATGCGCACATTCCGATTCGATCATATTTCCCGATTCCATGCTGACTGATATTGCATCCCCCTTATCGAAGACGCCTACGGCGGATCACCGCCGCCCCCTGCCCTGACAAGTCGCCCATGTGGCCGCGCCTTGAGGCAAGAGCTCTGCCAGGCTATCGGACCATGCGTTCCCCCAACCGTTGTGGAAACCCTTCGGGGAACGTTTGGGGGAGATGGCAGGGAAGATCAGGATGAGGAGGAAGAGGCGGCGGAGGAGGAAGAGGACGCGGCATCTTGGGAGCCTCTGGGGGCACTCTTGGGGCCTCCTGGGGGCTTCCTGGGAGCCTCTTGGGGGCATCTTGGGGGCCTCCTTGGGCCTATTGGGGGCCTTTGGGGGCTTCTCGGGGGCCTCTTTGGCCGTCTTGGGGGCCTCTCTGGGCCGACTTGAAACCCTCGTGTGGTGCTCCAGGGCCGTCTTGGAGGCCATCTTGCCCGTCTTGGAGGCCTCCTGGGCAGTATCTGGGCCCTCTTGGGGCTGTCTTGGGAGCCTTTTGGGCCGTTCTGGGGCCATTCTGGAGGCCTCTTGGGCGATCTTTGGGGGCTCTTGGGCCGTCTCGGGCCATCCGAAAACCCAACAGATGCAAATCCTCTTCGAGGCTTCTTGAGCTGTCTTGGAGACCTATTGGTGACATCTTGGGCCGTCTTGGGCAATATTAAAGCCATCTTGGGCCGTCTTGGTGGGCTCCTGGTCCGTCTGACGCTGTCGGAAGCTGTCCTGGGGGCCTCTCTGGGCCAACTTGGCGCCCCCTTGGGGTACTCCAAGGCCGTCTTGGAGGAGATTTTGGGCGTCTTGGAGGCCTCCTGGGCAGTCTGGGGGCCGTCTTGGGGGCCTCTTGGGCCGTTCTTGGCCATCCCGGAGGCCTCTGCGATCTTTCTGGGCTCTTGGGCCGTCTCGGGCCGTCAGGAGGCCGAAACGAAGCAAATGCCAACATCATTGAAACAACTCAAGGAAGATCCGTGATGTTGGCCTCTTCGTGCCTTCCTGGAGGCTCTATTGGAGACCTCCTGGGCCGTCTTGGAGACCTCTTGGGTGCCTCTTGGGCCGTCTTGGACCATATTAGAGCCATCTTGGGCCGTCTTCCTGGGCTCCTGACCCATCTGGCGCCGTCGGAAGCCGTCTTGGGGGCCTCTCTGGGCCAACTTTGGGCCCCTTGGGGTGCTCCAGGGCCGTCTTGGAGACCATCTTGCGCGTCTTGGAGGCCTCTTGGGCTGCCTGTAAGCCCTCTTGGGGCCGATCCAGGGGGACTCTTGGGCCGTTCTGGGGCAATCTTGGAGGCCTCTTGGGTCATCTTGGGGCGATCTTTGGGGGCATCCTGGACCGTCTTGGGCTGTCGGAAGGCCGAAACGAAACACATGCAACAATCCTTCAAAAACCAATGGAACGCCAATGATTTTGGCCTCTTCGGGCCTTGGAGACCTCTTGGGCGCCGTCGGAAGCTGTCTTGAGAGCCTCTCTGGGCCGACTGGGGGCCCTCTTGGGGTGCTCCAGGGCCGTCTTGGAGGTCATATTGGCCGTCTCAGATGCCTCTTGGGCCGTTTTGGGGCCCTCCTGGTGCGGTCTTTGGGGCATCTTGGGCCGTTCTGAGGCAATCTTGAAGGCCTCTTGGGCGATCTTGTTGCGACCTTTAGGGGCCTCTTGGGCCGTCTTGGGCCGTCGGATGGCCGAAAAGAAACAAATGCCAAACTCCTTCACACACCTACGGAAAATCAACGATTTTGGCCTCTTCGGGCCTTCCTTGGGCCATCTTGTAGACCTCTTGGGCGCCCTCATTGGATGGTTTTGGAGGCTTCTTGGGCGGACTTGGAGACATCTTGAACCCTCTTTGGCTGTCTTGGAGGCCATCTTCAGCCGTCTGGGAGGTCTCTTGGAGGCCATCTTGGGCCATCTTGACAGGCCGTCTGGGAGGCATCTTGAAGGCCATCTTGGGCCATCTTAACCGTCTTGGAGGCCATCTTCAGCCGTATTGGGAAAATGTGTCCAGGAATTCCGGTCCTTATACGGCCTTCCGCGGGGCCGGCGGGACGGGCCGACGCCCCAGGGGCATGTTTGTTGCAAACGAAGCAAAACCAAATCGTAAGAAATCCAGCACGCCAGGCACCCTTGTAATAAATCAACGGGGCGGTGGATCGAAGACGCCTACGGCGAATCACCGCCGCCCCCTGCCTACTGGAATCGCCCATGAGGCCGAGTGCTGTGGAAGGAGCTCTGCCAAGCTATCGGGCCATGTGCTCCCCAAACCGTTGTAGAAACCTTTCGGGGAACACTTGGGGGAGCATGGCGGGGAAGAGGATTAGCCTCATCCTGATCTTCCTGGGAGCTTCCTGGGAGCGTCTTGGTGGCAACTTGGCGGCCTCCTTGGGCCTTTTGGGGGTTTCTCGGGGGCCTCTTCGGCCACCTTGGGGCATTGCTGGCCCGTCTGACGCCGTCGGAAGCGGCCTCTCTGGGCTGACTTGGGGCCCCCTTGGGGTGCTCCAGGGCCGTCTTGGAGGCCGTCTTGCGCGTCTTGGGGGCCTCCTGGGCCGTTCCGGGGCAATCTTTGAGGCCTCTTGGGTGATCTTGGGGCGATTTTTGGGGGCTCTTGGGCCGTCTCGGGGCCCTTTCGGGGCCGCCTTGATGGCTTCTTGGGCCGTTCTGGGGCCATTTGAGAGGCCTCTTGGGCGATCTTGGGGCGATCTTTGGGGGCTCTTGAGCCGTCTCGGGTCATCCGAAGACCGAACAGAAGCAAATGCCAAAATCCTTCACAAATCTAAAGAAAATCAATGAGTGTCTTCGGGCCTTCCTGGAGGCTCTCTTGGAGACCTGGGCCGTCTTGGAGACCTCTTGGGTGCCTCTTGGGCCGTCTTGGACCATCTTAGAGCCATCTTGGGCCGTCTTCCTCGGTTCCTGGCCCGTCTGTCGCCATCGGAAGCCGTCTTGGGGGCCTCTCTGGGCCGACTTGGGGCCCCCTTGGGGTGCTCCAGGGCCGTCTGGGAGGCCATCTTGCGCGTCTTGGAGGCCTCTTGGGCCGTCTGTAAGCCCTCTTGGGGCCGTTCCAGGGGGCCTCTTGGGTCGTTCTGGGGCAATATTGGAGGCCTTGAGTCATCTTGGGGCGATCTTTGGGGGCCTCTTGGGCCGTCTTGGGCTGTCGGAAGGCCGAACAGAAACACATGCAACACAAACCAATGGAAAGCTTATGACTTTGGCCTCTTCGGGCCCTCCTGGTGGACGTCTTCGACGCCTCTTGGGCAGTCTTGGAGGCCTCTTGGACGCCTCTGGGGCCCTCTTCGACTGTCTTGGCGGCTTCTTGGGCGGGCTTGGCGGCATCTTGGGCCGTCTTGGAGACCATAACGGTAACTCCCAGGCGATCTCGCCGACCGCGCGACCTCTCCTTGGGCTGGCGCGTTTTAAAGACGTTCTGGCCGTGGCCCACTCGACGCGCGGATTGCGGAAGGACGTGCCGTGCGGGGCGGTTGTCTGTTCGGTTGTATTTTTCACTGCGATGTCCAGATTGTTGCTCTCGGCAAGACCGGGTCCGCCCAGGGTGGTTCGATTCTTTGGTCGTCTCGGGGGATAGAAAGGCAGGTCTCGCAGTTATTTGCACTGGATTAATTACTCGCCGCAGCATTCGGCTTGAAGCGTAGGTCCAAGACACCGGGCTTCGGAGCTGCGCGGGCACGCGGTTGGTCGCCGAGTTTCGGGGCGACAGCGTGGAAGCAATGGGAAAGCGTTTGCCGATATTTTCGTCGTCGCGCGCGAAAGCCTCCGCGCAGCTCAGCGGTGCTCTTGAGGCTCACAGGCGCCCCTGCACGCCGCGGGCCCAGATGGATTCGGCAATCGCGCATCAGCCGCCGATATCAAGGGAAAAGCAAGGCACGCCCGAACGGCCTCGCCAACCTCTTGAAGCATGGACACGCTCGAGGTGGCGAAGACGTTCCATAACCTCGGCTGCATGAAGATGTGGACGGAGTGCCCGAACAACGGGGCGCGCGCGCGTTTGAGCGATTTGAAAGAGCTCGACAGGAAGATAAACCACAGGTGCCCGAAACCGCCGCGGACGGGTTGGTGACGTCTCAGCGTGGAACGGGTCCACCTGGGAGTGTGGAGAAGCTGTTCACTACGACGGATCACTGGGCTGATTGCGCGTTGCTCGGAGGGTGCCGCGAGAACTCCGACGTCACGGCTGTGCGGAGCGAGCCGGGCTCCAGCTTTCCACTGGCACCGCAAGTTCAGGGCTTGCTGCGTCGAGAAGATGGAGAAAGCAGAGCGGGAAGGACATCGTCGCAGAGGTCGACGAAACGCCCGTGGCGAGCGGCGGCGCAAGGCCGCCCCCCCCCTTCCCCACGCACACACACACCACACACACGCACACACACACACACACATCAGAAAAAAAAGAACGCCCGCGTTATCGCGCGCGCATCCTAGCATTGCTGGTTCGCGGCCCCCGCAACATCGCGGTCAAGCAACGCCCCCGAAAGGATGCAGAGGCGCAGGATCAAGGGGGGCGCAGCTGACGATGAGCGGAGGCGCGGTCGAGCTCGACGGCAGGAGGTCGGTACCGCGTGCCCCGCCAGCTCTGTCCGTGCCTGGGAGCAAGGAGTTTGAGATCCAGCATTTCGAGTCTGGCATTTTTTCCAGCGTCTCCGCTGCCGCGCGCGACCGAGATCTCGGCGACCGCGGGCAGATCGCCACCGCCCACGGAACAGAAGAGAAGGCGGATCTGTTCAATGCCCGGGCGGCTTCTTCGGCAACTGCAAGCGACGGAAACCGCGGCACGCTCGTCGGTCCGATATGAGGCATTACGTTCGCGAATATCAGCGCTAACGCAATATGGAAAACCAAGGACCACAACAATAAATACATCCAACGAAATTCGCCAAATGAGGATAACTAGTCGGGTACCTGGGCGGCCTCGCGGGGGACTTTCGGGCCACTCGCGAGCTATGCCGGGCGCCTGTTGGACCGCCTGCGCATTGTTTGGCCATCTTGGGCGCCTCTTGGGCCGCGTTGGGGTTATTTTGAGTTGTCTTGGGCCCCTCACATGGTCCTCTTTGGTCGTCTCGGACGCCTCTCGGAAAGTTCCGGGGCCGTCTGGAGCCATCTTCGGTTTTCTGAAGGGGCGATCTCGGATCCCTTCTCAGGCGAGGCGATTCGAACAACCGTGAGGCGAATCTGCTAAAAATACTTGCTTTTCGCACGCAAGGATTTGAATGATTTTGTCCTTGATGGAGCCGTTTTGGGGGGCCCTCCCTGGAGTTTTCTGCGGGTGTTTGGGAAGCTTTTCGGGCATCGATGATGATTGTTGGAACTGTTTTGGGGGGGGGGAGATGTTGGCTGCATCTGGGGCCGCTGCGGGCACGCTTGAACGATGTTTGGAGCCGTTTTGGGGCGCTTCCGGGCCCCTCTTGTGCTGCCATGGGGCCGCTTTGGCGCCTAGGGGACTTGGGGGGCCTGGGGGAACCCCGAGCCCGCAATGCAATTCTGGTGGATTTGAGTGGTTAGCAACGGAAGGTCGACAATGAAATCCCGAATTGATGCCCCAACGATTGATGTGAAATTCGTGGGTGCTGGGGGGGGGCTGAGCTATATGGCTAGATATGTATATATGTATGGTCCCTGGCTCCAGGCCCACGGGCCCCCCCCCTTCCCCCCAGATGGTATGGTCCCAGGATTCTTCGGGCCCCCCCCCCAAGATGGTATGGTCCCAGAGACGACGACGACGGCGACGGCGACGGCGATGGCGACGGCGACGACTACGACGACGGCGACGACGACGACGACGACCACTACGACGACGGCTGCGGCGGCGACAACGCCGGCGGCGGCGGCGACAACGACGATGACGACGATGACGACGGCGACGACGACGATGACGACGACGACGGCGACAACGACGACGACGACGACGACAAGGACGACGACGACGACGACGACGACGACGACCTCTGAGCCACCACAGCACCACACCACATCCACAGGGTGGGGGGGGGTGGATGGGGGGCACCGCAGCGCAGCACCACGCCACGCCCACTTCTGAACCACCACAGCACCACACCACAACAACATCCACAAGGGGGGGGAGGGCACCGCAGCGCAGCACCACGCCACGCCCACAAAGGGGGGCGGGGGGGACCATCGCGCGGGGGGGGGGCCCAATGGCATCAGCATTGGGGGGGGGCAAGCCCTGGACCATATATACGAACATACATGCATACATACATACATACATACATGCATGCATGCATGTATGCATGCATACATATTTACGTACATGCATACATGCACACATACATATATACATACATACAAACATACCAATATATACATATGTATATGCATACGTACGTATATCCATACTTATGTACGCGTGTATATATAAACATATATATATATGTTTATATGCATAGACACGTTTACGACCACCTTTCGGGGCGATGAGGAGGTTCGGGGGGACGGGGCCGAAATCTCAATCAACATGTGCCGGTACCGATATTATTGTCGATGGGAGGTTAGGAGTGGGCTCGAAGCCGAAAGGAGAGCCCCCAGCAGGAAATCGGTTTCGGGTTCGGTTTCGTGTCGCGCGTGCGGGCGAAGCGACGCTGCGTGGGCGGGAGTGGAAGGAACCTTCCTCTGGCTAGGGCGCGGCGAGGACAGAAGTCCGTTCCGCCCCCCCACGGCCGCGTGGCGGGCGGGTGCCAGGGGTGTCCCGCCGTGGTGTTCCGTGGTGTCCCGTGGTGCCCATGGTGTCCCGCCGCGTGGTGTCCCGTCGTGTCCCGTGGTGCTCCGCGGTGTCCCGCGGTGTCCCGTGGTGTTCCGCCGTGGTGTCCTGCCGTGGTGTCCCGTGATGGTGTCCAAAGGTACCCCGCGGTGTCGCGCCGTCCGGTGCGTCTTGTGGTGTCCCGCGGTGTCCCGCGGTATCCCGTGGTGTCCCGCCGTGGTGTCCCGACGGTGTCCCGCGGTGTCCCGTGGTGTCCCGCGGTGTCCCGTGGTGTCCCGTGGTGTCCCGTGGTGTCCCGTGGTGTCCCGTGAGATCGACAGTGAGACACGCAGAGGGATGCATCGTGAGATCGATAGTGGGATCGGTAGTGGGATCGATAGGGAGACCGACCGTGAGGGCATAGTGAGATAGATAGTGGGACCGCTCGTGAGGTCGATCGTGAGATCGACAGTGTGGCCGATAGTGGCATCAAGAGTGAAATCGGTAGTTAGACCGATAGTGGGGTCGATAGTGTGGTCCATCGTGGGATCGATCGTGAGACCAATGTTGGGAGCGATAGTGGAATCGATAGGTATACCGATAGTGAGGTCGATCGTGAAAGCGATCGTGGGATCGATTGATACCCGTCGAGTGATCGATCGAGTGAACTTGATCGAGTGGTACCCGTCGAACGAGATCAATAGTTTGATCGATAGCGAGATCGTTAGTGATATTGGTAGTGATCTTGATCGTGATATCTATAGTGAGGTCGATAGTGAGATCGATCGTGGGACCGGTCGTGAGATCAATGGCGAGGTCGATGGTGAGATCGATAGTGGGATCGATCTTGAGATCGGTAATTTAATCGATAGTTAGACCGATTGTGAAATCGATAGTGAAATCGATCGTGACGTCGATTGTGAGGTATGACCAGTAGTTAGAGCGTGGTGAGATCGCTTGTGAGATCGATTGTGAGATCGCTTGTGGGAGCGATTGTGAGATCGTCTGTCGTCGTGAGTGAGATCGATAGTGACGTTGAGTGTGAGGTCGATTGTGAGGTCGATTGAGTGAAACGTTGGTTGCCTCCCCCAACCCCTCCGAACCTCCTCATCACTTGAAGGTATTATTACCGATCGCGCACGTATCAGCATCGATTACACTATCGGTATCATTGTCGATTGCACTACAGATGTATCGATCCCACTATCGATCTCACAATTGCACTCACTATTGACCTCATTATCGATTTTACTATTGATATCACTAACGATCTCACTACCGATCTCACTATCGATGTCACGTTCGATCGCACAACTGCTCTCATTCTCGATCTCCCTATCGGTATCACTATCGTTATCACCATCGATGTCCCAATCGAGATCACACTTGATCTCACAATCGACCTTACAACTGATCCCACTATCGACCTCACGATCGATCTCACTAACGATCTCACTATCGATCTCACTATCGATTTCACGATCGATCTTACTATCGATCTCACAGGACACCATCAGGACACACTCAGGAGACGACACCGCGGGACACCGTTGGACAGCAAGAGACACCATCATGGGACACCGCGGGACACCACGGGACATTACGGGACACCATCGACACACCACGGCGGGACTTTAGCGGCACCCGCCCGCCACGGGGCCAGAAAAGGACTCATGTCCTTGCTGCACCCTGGCCAGAGGAGGCTTCCTTGTCCTCGCCGGCCCACGCAGCTTCGCCTCGCCCGCACGCATGGCACGAGCCCGAAACCGAAACCGATGTCCTGGTTGTGGCCTCTCCGTTCCATGTCGATGTGACCCCATCACCTCAGATATAGATGTATTTGTCCCATATATTTACCTAAACGACCGCCCTTCGGGCGATAAGGAGGTTGGGGGGGGGATTGAGATCAAATGCCCACCCTGAGTGACCTCCAGCCTGTCACCTTGATCTCATCTCTCTCTTTCTCTTTGTCTCTCTCTCTCTCTCTGGATTGGATAAGATAAGATGGATTGGATTGGCCCGCCGCAGGTGCAGAAACAAATGAACTGATGGATTGGGTTGGGTGGATTGGATTGGGTGGGATAAGATAATATGGGGCAAGATGGGTTGGATAAGATAAGATGTATTGGATTTGACAAGATGTATTGGATAAGATAAGCTGGATTGGATAAGGAAGCCCGCCGCAAGCGCCCAAAAAAAAGAATTATGAAATTAGCGACATACGTTAGCGCCGGGACGCCCGGGACACCCAGGACACCCGGATTACCGCCTGGCCCATTTGGGACACCTTCTGGCCGCCGGCGGACGGGAAACGGACTTTCGCTCCTGCTGACACCCGGGACACCCCGGACACCGCCCGGCCCCACTGGGGCACCTCCCGGCCACCGGCGGACGGGGAACGGACTTTCGCTCCCACTTCGGCCTAGCTACAGGAGGATCACGCGCAGCTTCGCCTCGCCCGCACGCACGACACGAACACGAAACCGAAACCGATTTCCCGGTGGGGGGTCTCCGTTTTACTGCGATCTCACCCCCCAACATCCGATATGGTCGAGAAACATAACAACAAACAACGATGCGAGGATGTCAGGGGATCTCAGTGAGATCAACGATGTGAACACCAATCAGAAGTCACGGTGCTGGAGGCCCGGGTTGGTGCGCAAACGCCCCGGCTCCGGTCCTGGGCCGAAGGGATGTCTCACGCCTTCTCGGTCTGGCGAGGGTCCAGGGCCATTTACATGGCCTAAGAGGAGGAGGATCATATTGGCGTTGTCCTAGCCTCGAGCCTGCGTGCCATTCAATCGATTCCAATCAACCAACCTTGGGGTCGGATTTCCTCGGGTTATGTCGGCCACGCGCAGAGGGGGTCAGTGGGAGGAGGGACGGCTTCTTAGAAGCACCCCTGCGTCTGAGAAGGCGCGGGCTTCATCTGTAGAAGTAAGGCTGGCGGCTTCTAACAAGCAGTTTCCTTCTAAGAAGCCTTCCTTCCCTACTCCCGTGTGCGCGCCGCCAATTCTGGGTGCGAGACGTGGGATTGAGATCCCCGCTCGAACGGGATCTCCTCCAGGCGGCCGCGACAACTCGCATCCGTCCCTGCACGTAGCTCTTACACCTCCTTGTCCTCCCCCCGTCCTCCTCCCTATAGGTTTGACCGCGTGTTGTTCTTTCAAAGACAGCAATACCGATACCTTTCCCTTGTTTTTGTCTTCCCTGGAATTCCTGCATCGGCGCCGTCGGCGTGGATGAGATCGGGCTCCACATAGAGCCGCATCTGTGATGCATTGATGATGCGGCACGATCCTCCGACCCCTATCTACTCGGACCCTATCTAGGAGACCTCTAGTACAGTTGCGGTCTTAGTTCAGACGCGCGTGTTTGCGCGGTGCAGACGAAAGAGTTGACGAGTGGGATGCGCAGGTGCGGCTGGAGTTACCATAAGCGGGCATCGCACAACAACAAGTGTGGTTTGTTTCTGTTCAACATGTTCTGTCTCGGGGGGGCCGCTTCGGGCGCCGTGACTATCGACCTGACTACCCAAGATGAAACGATGGGCCTGTGCCACAGGTCCAGAGGCCTGGGTCGCAAGTCCTTCAAACCATGTCACGTTGGATGTTTAGGCAATTTCTGAGAAGGGGGAGGCGGGGACTCAATCTGTCCCCTTCGCGAATTTGACTCAGCCGTTCTGGCTTCGCGCGGCGCGGCTAAGGTGCGCCCCAACAGTTTTCCTGCGGCGTCCGGCGCCGGCTGAACGTTTGGTCAGATGGGCGGCCAGACGTTCTGTAAGATAGCTTCGTAGTGCCCATCGTAGATACGCTCGGAGTGTTTTCATGTCCGAGTCGTCGGTGCCCTAGCAGTGAACAGGCGCCAGAGGAGCGGGCAGATGGGCAGTGGAGCAGTCCCTCGCGGGCCAGCCGTTGATAATACATGTCTAGCAGGAGTTGGCGCATCCAGGATGAGGAAGAGGAGGAGGAGGAGGAGGAGGAGGAGGAGGAGGAGGAGGGAAGGATAAGTCAGGGGCAACGTTAGGGGCGGAAGACTCAGGGGGGAATGCACCGACCCCGCCCAGGAAAGTGCGGCTTCGCTCTCGGGGGGGCCCTCTCCGATCTATCGGCGATGTATCGCCGATTCCAGGGCGATACTCCCCCCACTGAGCTGGTCCCCCCTATCGTTGCCCCTGACTGGCGCAGGCAGGATGACGAAAAGGAGGAGGAGGAGGAGGAGGAGGAGGAGGAGGAGGAGGAGGAGCTATCCAACTCGTGTGTATGGCGTGCGTATGGGCATAACATCTCCACTGTCAAGAGACCTGCCTGCCCCATGCAGTGCAGTCGGAACGAGGTATAAGATCGAGGTCGGTTCGGGGAGGGTACCCTGATGTTCTTCGTGCTTGTAGGGTGTTATTGTGCATCCTGGGGAGGGTACCCTTGGATGTTCGGTGTGTTCTGGTCGACGGAGGGTCTCATAGTTTAGCGGGATGCTTTTCTGGCCTAGGTCCGACTGTGCTCCTCTGGCGATTGAGCTGTTCGTGTCGAGTAGACCGCGTTTCTCCGTAGTGACTTTCGTAACAGACCGTGCGCCTTTCGAGAGCAATCTCTCGAGCAAAAATGTGCGCGTGCCCAGCATACTTTAGGACGGGGCTAAAACGAGATTAGATCCGTTCCAGAGCGTTCCGGAACGCTCCCAGAGCGTTCCTGAACGCTCTGAGAAGGCCGCGGCGCCCGATGGAGGACCGCAGGATCGCAGAGGTTTTCGATATTTATCCTAATCCGTTGTGATCCTCGTCTTAGTTTCGTCTTATACTACGTCGCTGCTGTGGGGGACCGCGTCTGTCCCAAAAATCGGTGCCTTGTAGTGTGCCCGACGCGGACTCGACGCGGATTTAGCGTGGATTCGACTCGGATCCGGGTTCGACGCGGATTCGACGACTCCGACGTAGATTCGACACGGACTCGACGCGGACGGGGGCGCGACCAGACAGACTAGGTCCCCCGAAGAAGCAACACAAAACAGAGTGCTAGCGCCGCAATCTTCCGTCTGGAGCACCGCCGCGCAGTACGCAGCATTGTATTTGCCATGATGCTCGTTCTCTATCGCGGTTCTTTATCTCCCTCTCTGCCGGTTGCTTCCTGTCCTGCCGCTAACGTTGTCGTCCACTCATGGCGTTGGGCAATTGGTCACGAGCATCCACACGTGCAGTTGGTTTGCGTTGACCAGCGGTGACCCTTTCCGCGGGGTCCTCATATCACCAGGACGCAATATTCGAGAGAGAGGGAGAGGGGGGGGGGAGCAGGGGAGGGAAGAGGAGAGGAAGGGGAGGGGGGAGAGAGAGAGAGAGAGAATGCGAGCTTGATTGAAAATGAGAACGAGAGCGAGAGAGAGGATAGTATAGAGAATGAGAGTGAGAGAGAGCGAGGAACTGAAGCGAGATAGAGACAGAGAACATACAGAGAAGGAGAAGGTGCGGCGATGTCGTCTTGCTGTGGTGTCTGTCGCGGCTGCGGCTTTTTTCTTGTGCCTCGGCTCGAGCCCACGGCCTCTTTGCACCGTCGGTAGGCGCGGCCCACACTTTCAGCCGATCATTGCCAAGGCCCTCCTTGCCAAGCCTCCTCCTCATCCTCATCCTCATCATCAGCAGCAGCAGTATCACCTCCCTCCCGACACTCTCATCTCCTCTCCCCTTCATTTCTCTCCTCTGTATCCTCCCCCCTTCCCTGTTTCCTTTTCTCCTCATCCTCCTCATTTCGTCTCTCTCCTTCTCCTCCTCCTCCATCTCCTTTTGTTTGTAATTCTTGACTTTGTGCGTCTGCTCACCAGCCCATCCAGAACCGATGCCCAGGGGAGCGGTTTGGAGGAGCGGCGCAGGTAGGAGGAAGCATATAGTGCAGCAGGGAGGCCAATGGTAGTGAAGGTAGACCTCGGAGAGCCTCTCGGAGCCATCTGCGTGCCCATGTTGGACATCCTTGGGGCTCTCTTGGGGTTCTCTCCGGATCCTCTCGGGGCCTTCTCGGAGCCCTTTTGGAGCTCTTGGGCGGGTAACAGCCCATTCGTCGCCCCTGCTTGCCCGTTGCGGGACTGGGGGAAGAACATTGCTCCCTCGTCGTCTTGCCTCCCTTTGCGGTGGCCTGGCACGTACACCTCGTGCGCTTGGGCGGGAGGTGGGCCCTTCGCGGGGGTCTCCGAGGGGGATCCCAAACCCTCCTTTCAACGGCCAGGCTGCCCCGCCCTGGCGGACGTGGGGGCGTGGAGTCGCCCGAGGAGATGGTGCCCCTCGGGCGGGTTAGGGTTAAGTCGGGCCTGTCCCTCTACAGGAGGAGTGTCCGAAAATAGTAAAAAATTGTCTGGGTCATTTTTATGTTTTGTTGAATCTCTGAAATGTTTCGCTCAACTCAGCCTGTAGGGGGACACGCCCGGCCAAGAAGGCGCGTCGTTCTCTGAGATTGGACGCGGCTCGAAGGACGGACCGAGGCAATCGGCTCGCTCGCGTCGGTTTCCTGCCTGTGGCACGCCCAGGAGCTGTGCAGGAGCCGAGTCCACGAGCGGCCGAGGTTTGCCGACAGGCACGCTCGCTTTCATCGGCCTCCATCGTGCTTTGCAATGCGCGCGTTGTCGTCTTGTCCTTCTTCGGTGTTAAGTTTTTCGCCGTGGTCAAGGGGCTCGGGCTCCTGAGTTCGCGGTCTGCGTGTCCGCGAGTATTCTTCCAGCGACACGAGAAGAGGGCCCTAGACACTGAAAAGCGCAACAGGACACCTCATACTTACGAGGTGTCACCCTAGCCATCAGGCAGACGAACTTGCGTGACAAGGCATTCAGGCATCACCCTGGTGAAACCTCCTGGAGCTCTCTTGTGGCCCTATTGGATTCATCTTGGAGATACTCGATCAGCAGAAAGGGTCGTATATGCCAACCCCCCCGGGTCTCCCCGTCGCGGCCATAAGTAATTCCTCCTAGAGCCCTCTCGGGGAGTTTGCTGGGCGATCTTAGGCGCTCCTGGGGCCGCATTGAGACCACTTTGGGCCCCTCTTGGGGCTCTCTTGGGCCATATTGCAGCCATTTTGAGGCATCAAGAGCTCATCGGAAACGACAAGGCAAAATGACAAACCACGTGTGTCCCCAACAGGTTTGGATTGGTTAGGGCCACTCTGAGGGAGGCTTGGGGGAGTCCTTGGGAGGCCCCGTGGCCACTTCGAGCCGTCGTGGAACGGTCACGGCGCCTCTTGGAGGCATGCTGGAAGATGTATTGTGTCAGATTGGGTTATCGCGCGCGATCTTTGGAGCCATCTTGGGCGCTCTAAGCTGTCGCGGCGCCGCCCTGTCCAAACACAGGGAATAGAGGTGGGGCCGCGACCTCCAGTCGGCAGCGAGTCTGGCGACACCAGAGAGGAGCCCCTTGCAGAGTCCGACTGCAAGCGGGCGCGCAGTGGTCGGGGTGCCAGGGCGAGGTGGGCGCTCCTGGGCTCGCGTCGCTCGCGGCCCCCTGCCCTCGAGGGCCGCCTCTCGCCTCTCGACGGGGGGTTGGCGGCCGAACGGGAGGTGGAACTTCAGGGGGGGGCCTTGAGATGGGGGCAATGCAGATGGGGGTCAGCCCGAGCGCCAGATCTTGCAGGATCCTGCAAAGCCAAGGGTGCACCGACCAGGGCTTGCGCGCAGGATCCAGCAGGATCCTACAGGATGTTGCGGGATCTTGCAACGCCCCAGTGACCCAAGTTTGTATTGACCCAGATCAGTAGATCCCCGAAGGGTCGGTTCCGCGCCAGTAATGAAATTTGGGTGGACCCAAGAACTGAGGTCCCCGAGCGTGGGGGTATCGGGGCGAGGAAGGGGGTCAGGGTCGGTTGTTCCGAGTACGGATGTCCCAGAGGGTGGGGGTACCAGGGCAAGATGGGGGGTCAGGGACGGCTCCGGGCGAAACAATGTGGGGTGGAGGGTCCCACGAACAGAGATCCAAGAAGGTGGGGGGGAGTTGAGAGGGGGGGCTCGAGGACTGCAGGGAAGTGCCCCAGAGACCCTCCACTCCCAGCTCCACCCCCCTCCCCTCACGAACGGCGAACATATCTGTATCCGCGCCCTCGCGGTCTGGGTTCCGGGGCACGATCTAGAGGATACGCGGTCGCACGGATGCGTTCCGCGCGCGGCATCTTTGAAACACGCCCCGTATCCGCAGAACCGCGGTCCAGGGGCCCAGCTCGCGAGGTCGCCGTGTATCGCCCACGATCCCACCCTCCGACCCCTTCCATTCCTTCGATTCGCAGAATCTGCGTTTTCCCTCCACCCCGAGGCTGGGGTTTTCGACCCCACTCCACGCATCGGGTCCCCATGTTCGTTCTCCTTGGTCGTCAATCCGACACACGGGGGGCATTGAGCGGCCCTTCCAGCCTGCCACCGCGGGCCCAAAACATGCCGTAAAATGTACCGCCATGTTGCAATGCTCTTTCCTTCGCACGTTCCCGCACGTGCAACGGGCAACCCACGTACATGTAGCTGGCAGGGGGCGCCCTGGAAGCACTCCACTCCACTCGCGGCTCGTGCTCGAAGGGCGACAGAGGATGCACGATTTCCTCCCCCCTCTCGCCTCCCCCACCTGTCAGCGAAGGCGCCCGGCTGGTGAGCGGGCCGCCCCCCTCAGCCGCAGGCCGCCCGCGGCGATGGCTGCCGCGGAGGCGCTGCCCGCCCTCACCATGGACGAGGCGAGCTTCGGGGGGGGGGTGTCGGTCGACGGCGAGCGAGAGCGAGCGACCGCGCGGTGCACGCCAGAGATGCGTTGGCAGCAGTGGACAGAATGACAAACAAAGATTTACACTGCAATCTGCGAGCAGACATTACGCGCTGCGTGTCGACGGCGAGCCCAGGGGGGACGTCAGGCGGCGCCATGCATGCCAGAGATGCGTCGGCAGTCGTATACTGAAGCTGGGTCTGTCCCTCTACAGGAGGAATATTCAAAAACATCCCAAGAATAGTCAGGGGACAATTTTTCCATGTTTTGACTATTTCGGGTATGTTGTTTGAAAGTTTTTCGTCCAAAATTCGCCTGTAGGTGGACACGGCCGACCTAATAGTACGCATAATGACAAATAAAGACTTACACTGCAATCTGCGAGCAGACACTGCGCGCTGCGTGTTGACGGCGAGCCCAGGGGGGGAAGTCAGACGGGGCGGGCCTGTCCAAAAAGGCTCAGAAGTGGTAAGGAAGTTCCAGGCGAAACGCCCAGTCCGCCCTTCTGACTAGCTTCGGGGTGCGGCAGGGAGGAGTTCTTCACAACGAAAAGGGAGCAGGAATATAGGAGAAGGAGGAGGGGGGGGGGGGGGGGACGGGGGGGGGGATGGGGAGGAGGAGGAGGAGGAAAAGGAAGAGGAGGAGGAGGAGGAAGAAGAGGAGGAGGAGGAAGAGGACAAGTGACAAACTCCAGGGCAAAGGACAGCCCCCACGGGAAGGGGTGCAGGGCTCCAGAAGCCACGCATCAAAGCCAGCATGGCATTGGAAGTCCCTGACGCGGGGTCCCACGGAGGGACCAAATTGTAGAGTGATTCGACACCGCTTGGAGACATAGAGGGGCGGAGGGCGAGGTGAGGGAGGGAGGAGTCAACGTCGAGGTTCGGGGATCGATTTTCGCGGGTCAAACAAACATCGAGGGCGCTTGCCGCGGCTGAGCGTTTTTGCCTCCATAGTGAATGTATTGTGTGGGGGTCAAGGCCCCCCAAAATGGATCCGAGCTCATACGGTCGGAGGATGGTGCCACATCGCCGATGCATCGGCGATGCGGTTCGATACGGCGCCCCCGATTTTCCAAACGCCGGCGGCGCCGATGCAGTGCGACGTCGCCAGTGCGTCGTTAATGCATCGATGATGCACCGGCGATTCGGCGCGATCCTCCGAGTCCGTCTATTCCGACCCCATATAGGAGACTTCTGTGGAGCTGGTACAGTAGCTACAATTGCAAACACGATGTGGGAACGACGATCAACAGCAGCCCCTGCCCACTTTGGACAAGATTTGTTGTCAGTGTCACCGCGGTCGCTGGCCCGACAGTGACCGCTGTCGGTTTTGGACGACGCCCGTTGGATTTCGAGGTGGCCTAGCTCCCATTTTTTCGCCACCATTCAGGGCGTCCAAGCCCAGTGGCCACGCATATGACGAATCAACAAATAGTCAACGCGCACGGCAATCATGTGTAGGACTCCCAAGGGTATTTTTGCGTCGTTTGATATTCGGCCGTCCCCTTCAGCCTCTGGCTCGAACCGCGCATCTTCACCATACGCGTTGTTTGCATCGCCCCCATTCCCCACCGTGTTCCGTTGGAATTCATCATCCGACACCATCGGCGGCACGGCCAAGACGTGGGCTCGGAAAGGGTTCGCTGCTCTTCAGGTGTTTCCATGGTTGTTCCTCGAATGCCCCTCGTGCACCCAGGCGTTTTGGGGACCTAAAAGGCCGCCGCTCATTCGAGTGGAGACGCGCATCAATGAACCAGTTGTCCTCCGACTGGTTGTTGTGTGTTTTCTCGGTTCCAATCACAATCAAGCCTCTGAGATCCTGCGGTTTCAGGTTGAGTCTCTTGTGTATTGAGCGTTCCTTATGGCAGTGTGCAGACTTCTGATACCCAGACACCTTCCGATATGAGTTTCCAACCCGAGGCCCAGAGTTGCCGACCCCTTCCCCAGGGATAGTTGTTTGTCCCAGATGCTGTTGGATGGTCCTGGGGTCCGATAGCGGGCCCCGAAGGTCGAAGTCAAGAAAACGCCGTTGAACGAGTCACATCTTCGAAGGTCTGGGTATGAGCCCGAATGCATCTTGAGGCCGGCGGGTAGCCGGGGGCGCAGCGCGAGGTGGCCAAGCACAACACCAAGGAGGACTGTTGGGTGGTACTGTACGGCAAGGCGCGGGCCCCCCTTGCGATAGAGGGTCGAGGGCCCTGATCTCCGAGGGCCCGGTGTTCTTCAAGATGGGCGTCGTTGCGTTGCCTCCATCCTTCTCCCGTGCTCCGTGCCCGCTGTTGTGTCGTGCAGTTGAAGCGGCCGTACCTCGAGCCTACAACTTCTCATCGTCACCCTGACCCCACCAGTGCCTCCGTTGTGTGTTGACTGACCTGCGTGGCATCCTCTCTCACCCTACTCAGCCCTACTCCCCGCGGAGCGATTTCCTCCCACTCCCGTGCCCAGTTCCAGAAAAACAGCATCTGGGCGTGCTTGCCAGATTTCTGTTTCTGGGGCCCGCTATCGGGCCCTGGGGCCATCAAACATGGATGCGGGAAACTACCCCCCTCGGGAAGGGCCGCGCAGTTCGTTGCGCTTCGCGGTCTGGGCGATTTCAGAGCGAGGCGCGAGTCCCTCATCCTGCTCCAGGGGGGGGGGGGGATTGGCTCGAGGTTCGAGTGGGCTCGGGGCTCGAGGTTTTCGGTCGTGTTCGTCGATTCTCGGCGGATTCCCAGCCTGGGTATGCTCGCCAGCAGCTGCGCCTCGCCGAGAGCACTACGAGGATGCCTGGATCGCCCGGGACGGCCGCTGGAGAGCCGAGTTGTGACCCGAAGACCAGAGCGCAACGTTCGAGGGGGGTGCTCTGCGCGGGGGGTGGGGGTGCGAAAGCGCGAAGAGGATCGCACGGAGCGCGGGTCGCCGAGAGCGAAGAGAGTTGCCCGTTGGCGTGTTTGCTGTCAGTCCCGTCGGTGTTCCTTCCATATCTCTCTCTCGGGAGCCGCGCAGGGGGGGGGGGGAGGGAAGGCACTCGGGGGGGGGGCGCGGGCTGCAGAGAAGGGGCCCTTGAGGGCCACCAGTTGGGCCCTGTAGAACCCAAAAGGGTACCCTTAGGGCCCGCGAAGTGCACCTTCCTCCCGCCCCCCCGCCCCCCCTTTTTGAGCGACGCCCAACACCTCGGCCTCTCGGGGCCCGCCGCCTCTGGCGCCGCTAGGGGAGAACGGGGGGCGCCGCCACGACTGCGCTGCACGTCCCGGCGGGAGGCTTACGACCTGGGCAAGTTCGCCAGGGTGCACCCCGGGGGCGCGAAGCTCATCTACGACTGCGCTGGCAAGGACCCCCCCAGGGGGGGAGCAGGGGGGAGGGGGATGCTGGAGAAGGCGAAAAGAACTGGGAGGTGAGGAGGGAGGGGGCGGAGGACGAAGGGGGGCGGAGTGTGAGAATCTCGACGAGGACGAGGACGAGGACGAGGAAGGGGGGATGGAGGACGAGGAGGCGGAGGAGGGGGTGAGGAGGAGGAGGGAGGAGGAGGAGGAGGAGGAGGAGGAGGAGGAGGAGGAGGAGGAGGAGGGAGGAGGAGGAGGAGGAGGAGGAGGAGGAGGAGGGAGGAGGAAGGCGAGGGAGGCGGAGGGGAGGTGGGGGAAAAGGAAAAGAGCGGGAGGAAGTGGCTGCGGAGAAGGAGGAGGAGGGAGGTAGGAGGGAGGGAGGAGGGCGAGCAAGGAGGACAAGGGAGAGGGGGAAGGGGCGGGGCGGGAGGAGGAGGGAGGGAGAGGGGGAGGAGGAGGAGCAGGAGGAGGAGGGGGAGGGAGGAGAGGGAACTTGACAGCTACCTTGCTGGATCATCTCCCCCCCTTCCCAGGGGCGACCACACGCGGGCGAGGGATGGCAGCATCCGTAGGTCAGTCAGTCAGTCGGTCCGTTAGTCAGTCAGACAGTCAGTCAGTCAGTCAATCAGTCGGTCAGTTAATCAGTCAGTCAGTCAGTCAGACAGACAGTCAGGAGGAGGAGGAGGAGGAGGAGGGACGAGTAGGGAGGAGGAGGAGGAGGAGGAGGAGGGGAGGAGGAGGAAGAGGGTGGAGGAAGAGGAGGAGGAGGAGGAGGAGGAGGAGGAGGAGGAGGAGGAGGAGGAGGGAGGAGGAGGAGGAGGAGGAGGAGGAGGAGGAGGAGGGGAGAGGAGGGTGGAGGAAGAGGAACATGTGGGAGGAGGGACGAAGAAACAGGGCTCGAATCTCAGCTAGATCGAACCCCAACAGCAGAAGGAGGAGGCCAGAAGGGGGGAGGGAGAGAAGAGAGGGAGATAGCCAAGCTAGGTACGTGCGCGCCAGATGTGATGTTCAACATACTACTCCTGCCCATCCCCTCCCACTACGCCGCTGTTTTCTCTATAACCGCCGACGGGTGTCCGAGCGAACCTCAATTCCCACAATGATCCCACCGTGTGATGCGCAATCAGAGCGGGGAGCTGTGTAAGTTGGAGGAGAAGATCGAGGCGGAGGAGGAGTTTGTGGTGGATGAGCAGGAGGATGAGCAGGAGCAGCAGCAGCATCAGCAGCAGCAGCACGAGAAGCGGGATGAACAAGATTGCCATGGAAAGGCGGAGGAACGGAACAGAGTGGGGCGACAACGGCCAGGAACCACTCGGATAATTACAACATGTTGCCCGCGCTGGGGAAAGAACGCCATCCTGAACGACGGGAGCAAAGCGTAGATCCTACAATGGGCCAACGCTGCAGCGGAAACACCAGTTTGAAAAGACACAAGCGCTCCAATTGCAAAAGCATGTCGAACGTTTTATCGAAGACGCCTACGGCGAATCACCGCCGCCGCCTGCCATTTTTGAAACGCCTATGTGGCCGAACGTTGAGGCCAGACCTGCCAAGCTATCGGACCATGTGATCCCCGAATCGGTTTGGAAAGCTTTCTGGGAACACGTGGACATCTTGAAGGTCATCTTGGCCGTCTAGAGGCCATGTTTACCCTGTCCGGCCTTCTTGGAGGACGTCTTGGAGGGTTCTTGGGCCGTCTTGGAGGCCATCTTGAGCGTCTTGGAGATCTCTTGGGCTGTCTTGGGGGCCTCTTGGGGCCGTCTCTTGGGCCTCTTGGGCGATCTTTGGGGGCCTCCTGGGCCATCTCTGGCCGTCGGAAGGCAGAAAAAAAGCAAATGCCACAATCCTTCGAAAACCTATGGGAAATCAAGGATTTGGGCCTTTTCGGGCCTTCCTGGAGGCCCTCTTGGAGGCCTCTTGGGCCGTCTTGGGCCATCTTAGCGGCCATGTACGGCCGTCTTGGTGGGCTCCTGGTCCGTCTGACGCCGTCGGAAGCCGTTTGGGGGGCCTCTGTGGGCCGACTTGGGGCCCTCTTGGAATGCTCCAGGGCCGTCTTGGAGGCCAGCTTGGGCGTCTTAAACGGCCTCCAGTGCCGTCTTGGGGACCTCTGAGGGCAGTCTTGGGGCCCTCTTGGGCAGTTCTGGGGCCATCTTGGAGGCCTCTTTTGCGATCTTTCGACGATCTTTGTGGGCTCTTGGGCTGTCTCGGGCCGTCGGAAGGCCGAAAAGAAACACATGTTTAAATCCGTCGAACACCTAAAACCAAATCAAGGTTTGGGGCCCCTTCTGGCCTTCCTGGAGGCCCTCTTGGGGGCCTCTTGTGCCGTCTTGGGCCAGTTTCGGGCCAATTTCGGCCATCTTGGTGAGTTCCTGGCACGGCTGACGCCGTCTGAGCCCTCTTGGGGGCCTTTCTGGGCCGACTTGTGGCCCTCTTGGGGCGTTTCGGGGCCGTCTTGGAGGCCATCTTGGGCGTCTTGGAGGCCATCTTGGGCGTGTTGGATGCCGTCTTGGGGCCCTCTTGGGGCCGTCTTGGAGGCCAGTCGGGCCGTCATGGGGCCCTCTTGGAGGCCTCTTGGGCGACCTTGGGGCGACCTTGGGGCGATCTTGGGAGCCTCTTGGGCCGTCTGGGGCCGTCGGAAGGCAGAAAAAAGCAAATGCCACAATCCTACAACAACGTAAGGAAAATCAATAAGTTTGGCCTCTTTGGGCCTTCCTGGAGGACCTCTTGGAGGCCTCTTGGGCTGTCTTGGAGGCCTCTTGGGGGCCTCTTGGGCCGTCTTGAGCCATCTTCAGGCTATCTTAGGCCGTCTTGGGTGCATCTTGGGCCGTCTTGGAGGCATACTAGGGCCATCTTAGCCGTCTTGGAAGCCATCTTGGCGCCGTCTGGGGATGGAAATCCGTTTGCAACTGGGTCTTCGGGTGGCAAGCGTGACGGGCCCAAGCCCCAGGGGGAGTTCTTTTGGAAAAAGAGCCAAAACCAAAAGCCATATCGTCTGGCACGCCAGGCACCCGTTTGATACATCAAAAGGGGGCGGCGGATCGAGTGGCCCTCGGCCGATCCCATCACCGCGCCCAGGTTGTGGGTCAGAGTTCTCAGGGATGGTTCTTCGGGTCTCTTCGGAGCGCTCTCGGGGGCCTCGTGGGAGCAGTTTGGGAGCCTCTTGGGGCCCTTTGGAACTCTGTTGGGGGTCTCTTGGGGCAGCTTGGGGGCCTTCCTCTTGTGGGCCTCCTGGGGGCTTCTCGGGGCCGAAGGCTCGAAACGTCCGTTCTGGTTCCCAATCTTGGCCCCCGCTTGGGGCCGCCGTTGGGCCGTCTTGGCGCCTCATGGGCCGTCTTGGGGCCCTCTTTGGCTGTCTTGGAGCTCTCTTGGGAGCCTCTGGGGCCCTCTTGGGGCGATCTTGGGGGCCTCGTGAGCCGTCGTGGAGCGTCGGGGGGTCGAAACGGCAAGAACGCCGAAACCCTTCAAACACTGAGGGAACAGCGCTTTAAAGACAGGAGCGCTCCGATTGCAAAACTAATGATAACGTATGGTATCTCACGGGGAGAGCTACCCGCACTTGGGTTGGCCGGTTATTGGGGGTTGGTTTGGGGGGAGCTTTACCGTTGCAGTGGAATGTTGCACCATCACGGAGTCCATGCGAATTTTTACCATTGGAAGCGATAGGGCCGGCTCTCTTTCCCGATCAGATTCGTCGAAGTCTGAGGCATTGTCATATCCGTAAGGACTTCACCCCCTGCCGCTGGCCCCCTCTCTCGGAGAATGGGCCATGGAAGAGCGAAGTCATGAGGCTTTGGCTTCGCCGTGAAGCAGTGTCGGGACCCGTTAGTTTTTCGACGCTGACCCTGCGGATCTGCATCACGGATGCCACCGAATTTCAGAAATGAGGCAAATCCCTTGTGTGTTTTGGACTCTGACCCTACGGATCTGCGTAAGAGGTGCCGCCGAATTTCAGAAATGTGGCAAATTCCATGTGTTTTTGGACCCTGACCCTGCCGATCTGCGTGAGGGGTGCCGCCGGATTTCAGAAATGTGGCAAATTCCATGTGTTTTTGGACCCTGACGCTTCCGAGCTGCGTGAGGGGTGCAACGGAATTTCAGAAATGTAGCACATCCTTTATGTTTTTGCACCCTGACCCCGCCGATCTGCGTGAGGGGTGCCAATAAATTTGAAAAATATTGCAAATCCCCAATGTTTTTGCACCCTGACCCCGCCGATCTGCATGAGGGGTGCAACCGAATTTCAGAAATGTAGCACATCCTTTATGTTTTTGCACCCTGTCCCCGCCGATCTGCGTGAGGGGTGCCAGTAAATTTGAAAAATATGGCAAATCCTCGTGTTTTTGCACCCTGACCCCGCCGATCTGCGTGAGGGGTGCCAGTAAATTTGAAAAATATGGTAAATCCCATGTGTTTTTGCACCCTGCCCGCCGATCTGTTTGAGGGGTGCCACCGAATTTCAGAAAAGTTGCAAATCCTTTGTGTTTTTGCACCCCGACCCCGCCGATCTGCGTGAGGGGTGCCACCAGATTTCAGAAAAGTGGCAAATCCTTAGTGTTTTTGGACCCTGACCCCGCCGATCTGCGTGCGGGGTGTAATTTTGTTTACGCACCCCAGCAATTCAGACAATACGATTTCTCCGTGGTAGAACTGCCCGTTTTGGGCCTCCGCCCTCGCGCAGCCCATCAACAAGGAACAGTAAGCAGCTGGTAAGCAGCAAGAAGTCAACAAGGAACAGTAAGCAGCAAGAAGCAGAACTGTAACAGTGGAAACTGGAAGCTGCAACTGGTACAGGAAACTGCGCACCTCCGGCCTACAGCTTGGTGGCCCCACAAGGGGGCCGGCGGATTTCTCATGTTCGTCCTCCCCCTGCGGCGTCCTTTTTCTCTTCGCCCTCCTCTGTTTATCTTTGTTGTGTATCGGCATATGCACACTCTCTGCCACTTGGCCAGCCGACAGCCAGCCAACTCAAGAAGGGATTATCCGATTTGTAAACCAACAACGCAAAGTGCACGGTCGTCTTCGTAGCATGGACGTTCTGTCGGCCACGTTGCAGAGTGCGTGGCAGGAATGGGACGCGCCGCGCATCTTGGGCAAATGGCCGAAATGTCATTTGCGCTTATGTTTCTAGCGACGTGAGCTCCCGCCTATGCGCGGCGTGCCATTTTCGCATGCAATTCTGTCGATGCGCGAACGGACGACAGTTCTGCTCTCGCTTCGGCGCCGCGCAGAGAGTTCGCCTGGAAGTAACGCTCCCGCCTTGGCGCGGCGCATGTAGTTCAACCACCAGATTTTGAGAGCCCGCGCCTATGCGCATTTAACTGGGATGTGGCGTTCCCGCGCGGGCGCGGCGCAAAGTTCGTTCTCCGTGTCGCGTGAAAACTACAACGGCAGTTGGGCCGCGCGAGAGCGTGCAAAATACCGACCTCAACCAAGCGCCTCGCAGCTTGTAAGTGAAAGTGGCAGTGTTGTGTCAGCGCCGGTGCAGTTCCCGCCCTTGCGCGGCCCGCGTCGTCATCCTTTCGCCGAGACGTCGGAATCGGAGCCGCCAGCGAGCGCCTTCCGTTTGCTAGGTGGGAGCGCGTTCAAATCCCAAATTCAGGTTCTACCGCAATTGGTTATGTTGTGGGGGGAGGGGGGGAATAGGCGGGGGCCCAGGGTTCGCTGAACCCAGCTGACTTGATTCCTCCTCGTGCCCATGGAACGAAGCATCCCTCGTCGTCACTCGTCGTGCCTTCACTCCTCCCTCACCGCTCTCTGCGCCCGTGGGGCTACGGGGCCTGGGCTGCGCAACTTCGGGCCCTCGCCCTGCGCGGTTCGAGCGACGATGCCCCAGCTGCTGCGTCTGAGCCGCCTGAGGGGGAGAGCAGTTGGATCCTCGATCCTCGAAATTCCAGGTTCGTTCCTCGATCCTCCATCCTGGATCCTCGGATCCTCGATCCTCGAAGTTCGATCCTCGACCCTGGGCACAGGGGGCACGGGGGAGAGAGGGAGGGAGTGCCTGGAATGTGGGGCGGCACCGTTCCTCGAGCACACCCTCGTCGCCGCCTCTTCCCTCCCAGAGCTGCTGCCCTTCCCCATTGGGGGGCGGCGCGCGGGCGCGAAGACGGCCGCGCATCGCGGGGCGCGGCGCCGTCAGCTGGGCGACAGATGAGTCACGTCCCGCTTTCCCATCGGCCTTCCCTGCTCTTCTTCCTCGCCTTCGCCTCGGCCACAAGCTGTCTCTCAGGAGGGGAGGAAAAAACACAGACACAGTGAATCGTCGATTCCCAGGAAAATATGCGCAAATATGAGAAGTGGGGGGGAGACGAAAACCCGAAAATATTGGAAATATGGTGCATCCTGGGATTTGTGTCTTATTTGTTTTCCTGGGCTTCTTTCATCTCGAGTGGCGCCATGCGTCCCTAGGACGGCACGGCCCTGTTCGACCCCATCCACCCGAAGGACATCATGGACAAGTTGCTGAAGCCGGCCCTCACGATGGGCATCGTTGATCCGGCCACCATCAAGGAGGACAGAGGTCCCAAGTTCGAAGGCAGGAAACGGCCTGCATGCACATGAATTGTTGGAGTTCCGCGCGGATGTTGTTGCATCTGCGCTGGGCCCAGAAACACTGCCAGTGGCCATCGAACAGAAATCGCAGAGGGGGGTCCGAACGACCGGGACATAGAGGAGCAGGGGAGGAGGAGGAGGAGGAGGAGGAGGATTCTGCGGCTAGGGTAGGTAGGCTCCTCCTGACACCCCCCCTTCTCGTGCCTCCGCCTCGTCCCTCGTTTGTGGTCTCTCTCTCCGCCCCCTCCGTATCCAAGGGCGCCCACGAGGGCGCGAAGTTCTTACGCTTCGCGGTTCGGCCCCGATGCCTCCTCACCCTCCTCTCCTCCCCTGGGGGGCAGCGCGAGGGCGCGAAGTTGCTCGCGCTCCGCGCAGCACGAAGCACGAAGTTCGGCGCCCTTGCCTCTGCGCCCCCCCCCGTCTCTGCGTTCCTCGGCGTTGGGCCATGGCTTGTGGGAGCTGCTCTGCACGG
>CAUYUJ010015710.1:233449-250949 GCA_963575745.1 Prorocentrum cordatum | reverse complement strand
AGCAGTGTACATGTCCCCTCTAGCCAAGACAGGGCCAGGTATACTTCGCTCCTGGGCTTTGGGGCCCAGGATGGGGATGGCAAGGGGCGGTGGATCTGCATGTACAGATCTCGTCTCCTTGATGTAAACAGCGTCCGGAACCCAACCCCCAGAGCAGAGCCGACCTCAGCACCGAAATTGTGAGGCGCTGGGCGTCTGAACACACCGTCATGGACCTTTCGACCTGGCGGGCTTTTTTTACGTTGACTGCAGTATGGATAATGAGTGCTCAAGGATGTTGACACTTTTGCAGGGTCCATTTCGATCCGATCGATTCGATTCGATATCGACTCTGGCAGGCTTGATTCGATTCGATTCCGAACTTCCGACGGTCTGGCGCGGCCCGGGCACGGGCTTGTCGGGCAGTGGTTTTCCAGGCCGCCGAAAGCCCCAATCTTGATCGTTCCTCCTGAATTGATCCCTCGGAGTCTCTTGGCGGAGTCCCCGCCTGGGGGTTCGGGTCGGTCCCGTGTCCGTTTTTGACCGTACCTGCTCCGCCCTTTCTCGTCCCCTCCTGCCGCTGCTGCTAGAAGGGAAGGGAGAGTAACGCACGCGCGCGGCCGCAGCATTTTCGGATTTTCGGCCCGCGAGGCGGCAGGCAACATATAGGGTCCTTCCCTCCTTGCGTTGTTCTCGTGAAG
Organism: Prorocentrum cordatum; assembly: GCA_963575745.1. NCBI lineage: Eukaryota > Dinophyceae > Prorocentrales > Prorocentraceae > Prorocentrum > Prorocentrum cordatum. Next base: position 250,269 of record CAUYUJ010015710.1, on the reverse strand, counting down.
ATCGATTGCAAGCGGGTTGGGTGTTGCTTTTAGTTTTTGGCCGCGCCGATCTCGTTCGGCATTGTTGGGTTTACATTATTGATACAGGAACTTGGCCGCCTTCAAGGCGAGCCAGTGCCAATAAATCCAAGCAGCTCGAAATCCCAACCTCACAGTATCAGCCGAAGGATTGTTACGGATTGTCGCAATATGAACGTTCCGGGCACGCTAGAAGCGACCTTCGAGGCCATCATCTGCGGTGCGTTTTTCTGCACGGAAAATTTACAACAGGTCGCGCGAAGACAAGCAGTGCGTGGCGCGGACAAGGCGCATTGGTTCAACGTGCTACAGGTAAAAAGACAGGGTGAAACCCAACCGCCACGAACTCTTGGAAAAGGGGCCGCGCGAAAGGGCAACCTGCCGCCAGTACCAGCGCCGCCAGGCCCCGCATGGATTCTGAAAACAAGAGGCCCCCCCCGCGCAGGAATGCAATTCCAACGGGAGTTGCCGCTCGACAGTTCCCATTTCGACCACGCGCGAGAGGGTCCACTTCGCGGTGTAAAACAGGACCTCGGGAGGCACAAGATCGGCCGCCCCCTCCGCACAACCAAGGCCGTTTTCGACAGCTGAAACATCATATAGCGAATGCTCAACAGTTGGGAGTCCGGGAGCAAAGCAGAGCTCCCGAACAACAGACAGCCATTCTTGACACATTCCAGTGGTTTTTTTTTCCCCGAGGAGCCCGCAAGTGTTCACAGGCGCAACAGGAGTGTAGGGTTGACCTAGAGGCTCGGGCTGGTATGGGCGACGTGGTAGCGGCGAGCGCTCAAACAAGAGATGTTGACCAGTGAGTAGTGGGCCAAGGGATCACACACCTCGTCGGGTGCATTAGTGTTGTAGAACACTTTCTGCAGCACCAACAACTACTAATCGGACTTGACGAAGGTGACCTCCGACAGCTCCCACGGACGCTGGAGAAACATTGAGTTGGTGATGCAAATGGGGTTTGCTGCTACCAGCTGGGCTCGTATGAAGCGTGGAGCGGCCCAAATTGCCCCAGGGGCACAACACACGTGATCATCGATCGTCTGCTTATAGGAATGTTTGAGCATTGCTAGAGAGTGCTCAATACAGTTTGTCAATGCATGGTGGCGCGGTTCAAAAGTCTTTGCTTTTGGATCTGCAGTGCAAAATTCGGCCTCCGCGTGACCGATCTGACAGGCTGGACTTGACCAACAGCAACCCCGCAAAGGACAACAGCGACCGTCACCTTGAAAATGGCGAGGAGTCCGCACCGAGGCTGACGCTGATTTGGGCAGGATGAACATGGAGCTGGGGCAGGCGACGAGAACTGCCAACGGCCGCCATCAAGAAATAGCGGTTCTATTTGCTGCGATGGCGAGGCAGCTTCCGCCAGTCATGAGACATGCGAGGCCACTTTGTGGCGCGGCGAGGGGCGATGGCGCCCCATCGCCACCGGCGAAATTGGATGGTCGGTGGCGACGACCCTCCGCCTGCAGTCGGATCGTTGCATGCGCCAGGGCAAGTCGCAGCAGGCAACCTGCCGCTGAACCACCCGCAGTTTGGCGACCGCACGCTGAGGCCCAGGCCCCTTTGCCCGACGCGTTGCCGATGGAAGCATCGCCGCGAGGGAACAAAGGCTGCCGACCAACCCTGCCGCAACAGCGCGACAGACCAGCCGCGCCTGCCCCGGCGCAGAATCGGCGGCTTCAGTCCCCAACTGCAGAGGGCACATATGCCGCGTTTGTCGCGATCGCTGGCAGCGGCGACTTCAATGCGCTGGGCGCGAAGATAAAAACTGCACGCAGCGAGAGTCTGAAACGCGATGACCCCAAGCGAGGGGCAACTATTCGCGGGGCAGAAGCGACGGCCGGCAGCGGCCTTGCGAAAGGGCGACAGGTTCTCATTGCGGTCCCTGATCGGCGCGGGCCAGTCGACGCAGACGGCTGCGTCTTGGACGCACTCCGCTTCGATTCCGCGAAAACGTTCGAGAGCAATCCGAGCAAGTTTCTAGGGCGCGGGGCGGCGCGCCCTCTGGGGTGGCCACTGCGCCCGCGAACAATGCCGTGAAAGCCTTGTTCGTGGCGCGCGTGGAACGCCAGCGGCCGCCGCCCTGGCCGGCCGCAGAAGGGCTGGGCCGCGGCCGCCCCGACAAAGCGCGCGCGCGGCGCTGGAAATTCCTTAATAGACAACTGTTTTCAAGGTGTAGAAAAATTCCTAACAAAACATGCACCAGGGCGCCATGCCAGTCGACCACGGCGCACGCGGCGACTGCATCCAGCGCGGAGGCCGCCCCGCACACGGCGCAGATCAAGGCGGCGTTCGGCCCCGCGACGAGGCAGATGACAAGTGGCAAGTGGGGGGAAGGCTTCAGCAGCAGGGCGACCTATTGTTGAGGAAGACAAGATCTGCGCGGCACGCTCGAATCATGAGGGGCGCGATGGGCCTGGCCGAAGAGACTAGCGAGGGGCGCGCTGCTCCTCGCCAGAGGGGTCGCAGCAGCCCGCGGGCGCCGGCCCCGCCAGTCGGGCCAGCGCGCGCGAGGAGCCCAGATCTCCTTCCCGAGCAGATGACAGGACCCGCCAATCCGAAGATACAGGTCTCGCGCGAAGCAGGCGCCCGAGCGAGAGCCGTTCTCGTGGAGGCGCAGGGCGTCCGTCCCACTAGCGGCCGATCCCAGCGCAGCAGAAAACCGCTCGCCCCGGAGCCCCGCCCACGGCGAGGGCCCCGCGGGCGGGCGCGCGCGCGGCCCGTGGGATCGTAGACGCAGCCCCAATTCAGGGCGAGGAGACGCGCGTTTCCCGCGGCACCATTCCGCTTCTCCGTCAGAGAAGAGGCACCATTGCCTCCCTCGCCCACGGAGGAGGAGGCGCTGGCTCGAGGTCGTCTCGGGGCCTTCCGGGGTCGCCCCCCCAGCCTGGGGGGCGCGCGCGAAGGCAGCGAGCGCAAGTGGCTCGTTTCGAGACGACGATCGCGAAAACGAGATCGATCGACTCTTACCACGCGCAAGCAATGCGTTGACAAGTTGGACGCTTCCGAGTTGCCAGTGGCCACCCTCTTCGGCGAACTGGCTTCAGAAGCAGCTGATCTCTTGCAAGAAGCGACCTCGCCCTGTTGATGGCGCGGGGCTGCGCCGTCTCATATCGCGCACAAGCGACTCTGACACTGTCGTTCGCGAACAGGCTAATCAGCTCGAGCTCGAACTCCGCAACAGTGCCACCCAAGAAAGGTGCAGCCAATCTCGCCCTATCCCAGGGCCCCATCTGAATGGGGGCCCGCACGAGTCGGCAGACAGACTCATGCGATAGTGACGCACTGTCTGGGATTCCGACGGCCGCGCGCGGCTTCCACTTCGCTCCGGCGCCGCCCCGGCGGCGCGCGAGCCAGAATGGTCGATCGACTCGGGATTTTGTTTTGACCTGGCTGGTCAGAAATTTCGACCGCAGCGAGCGCGCCCGCGCGTGTCACGCGGATCGGGGCGCGGATCTTGCAACTGCAAACGGGCCCACCGTTGCCGAGGAAGCCGCTGCCGCGCATTTCGGCGACCCTGTTGCGGACAATTGTGTGATCCTCATTATCCTCGGGGACTCTCCTGAAGCATTGTCTCTCTGGCGCATGATCAAAGAATGCGATGGTGAGTTCCACTGGGCCAAACGCCATGGAGCTTTCCTCATCGTGCGGGGTGGCCGAGCGCAGGCGCTCGAGGCACGAGATAACGCCCCTCTTTCGTCGTGCCCGGCAAGATGGTCAAGTCGCGGGGTGGCCGCAGATCCGCCAGAACTCGCCGTGGGACTATTCAGTCTCCCGAGTGGGTCGCGGACCGAGGTCCCGCCGCGCCGGCGCGGGTCGGCGGCTCGCCCCCAGGCTTGGCCAAGGAGCATGAATGGTCGTCTGAACGCCACCATGCGCGACCGATGGGATCATGGCCGACAGTGGCAAGCGTCGCCAAAGTTTCACGCCCACGGCGGGGCCCGCCGCGCATCTGGTGAGCCTCGGGGTAGGCGGCAGCGCAAGTGGACGGATACAGGCGGTGCTCGGGTGATCGGCCCTGGTCTGCCAGAGTGGCGTGGTGGCCTTAATTTTTGGGCCGGGCTGGTGACGCCGATCGATGCGGAGACGCGCGCTGCTCGCGGCCGCGTCGCGCGGGCCCCTGCGGGGGGCGCCTCGAAGATGACCACCGCGCTCCACAAAGCGACGAACTTGACATGTGGTGAGATTCTCTTTCATGCGGAGATCGGTCCAGTCGCGGCAGGAGAACCTACTGCCTACTGCTAGCCGACCGTCATGCAGGGGCCCGCAGCCGCCGCCGACCCGGCAGAGGATTGACGAGCGACCACGAGAGCAGCAGACAGCTGCCGCAAGCTCCGAGGGGGCCAACGCCACGCGTTGCGCCGCCAGCCAGGCGGACGCAATGGGCGTAGCATGGCGGCGCTTCGGGGTCCGCGGCATGGCGACCGGCTGCCCCAGATCAGCCCCCGGCTGGTCTTCTTCCGAATGCGAGGGGCAGGTCCAGCTGGGCTGCGGACGGGGAACCGCGCGCGCCCGAGAAAGCCCCGTGAACCTACGGACGGTCGGCAGCCAAGCCCACGCGCCAGCTGCGACGCACGGCTGAGTCTGCCGAAAGCCGCCCGTGCCAGCTCAGCAGAGAGAGCGTCTTTCCCAGGCCCACAGATCGAATCGGCGCCCTTCTATTCCAGATCGAGACTACAGACCAGCCAGGCGGAATGCACGCTGAATCCTCTGCGCCCGCATTTTAGTCAGGGGCCGACCGGCAGCCCCGGCCGACAAGGCGGGTCTTCTTGACCATGAATTCATTCGAGGCCGCCTTGCGGAGGGCCGCGGAACCAGGGATACGATTGGTACGATGGTCAGGGGTGGTCGGATTTGCGATGGGGTAACCTGTCGCTTGGTCCTCTGTTTTGCTCGTCCTGCCTCTCTCGCTTTACCAAAGTACCTGTTCTTCTCGCGCGTTGGCCACTGGACTTGCGTTTTACCTTCTACATAGTCATGGCCATCGCGACCGCGGGCGTTCTGAAGCGCAGAATCTGCGAACGCAGCAACTTCCGCTGAATGCGAGTTTGCACGAGTCGAAGGCCTTTGACAATCCCACCCCCGCGCCGTGAAGGCCGCGAAAGGCCCAGGGGTACAATCCGAACATGAGAGCCTTCGGCTGGGGATTCCTAGGCGGGGAGGGAGGGGCGTCTTGCCCCGAGCAAGTCGTTAAACTGCCCCGACCTGAGCACGTCGTAATTCTGTTCCGGACTGAGCAGGTTGTTAAACTGCTTCGACCTGAGCAGGTCGTAAACTGTCCGGCGCGCACACGACGGGAGAAAGCCCATTCCATGGGCGACCAACCCGATAAGTGGCGGGCGACCATCCCAAGAATTGGCGGGCACCGGCCCGAATCCGAAGGGGCGACCATCCCAAGGATTGGCATGCGATATCGTTCGCCGCATGTGCGCTCACAGTCTTAATGCTTGAGCCCAGCCGCCTTCAAAACCGAGCCCGGGCAGACAAACCCAAAGAGCTCATTTTGGGCCCGAAAGCGGAAGAAATCGCAATCGTCTTTAAAAGTTCGCAGCAGTTTCGCGGATGGAAGAGGGGGGCGTTTTCAAAGTTGTACCCTCGCCATCTTGCCACGCATTTTGAAAGCCCGCAGCATGTGCGCGGATGAAAGGGGGAGCCATTTTCAAATTGTGGTTTCCGTTTGAGCACCGCGCACATCCGCCCCCAAAACTCGCAACCGCTTCAAGCATGTACGGTGTGCTGTTTACAAAATGGGGTCATCGTTTGGGACAACCGAGACTTGTTGAATACCACGAACGTCGACGTATCTACCACACGCATGGAGGAAGGCGTTTGTCCAAACTGGGGCTATCGTTTGGGATTTTCCATAATGCATTGCCACGAATGTGAAATTGTACAGCAAATACAGGGGCGGAAGGGCGGTCATTCAAAATGTGGATATCGATCGCCATATCGTGAACTGGTGCGATAATGCACATTGCGTTCCAGACTACGCGTTAGACGGATACAACGCATCCCCTTTTCAAAACGGAGCCCTCGCCTGAACGGCAGACTCATTTGGTGATGTTGTTTGCCCAAGAGTCGTTTATTCCAGTGAGAAGGAATGATGAAACGGATTCATGGGGAGGGGACTTCGGACGAGATGGCGTGCTGTAGCATCGTTGATGCATGTTTGGTTTACTCAGGTTTTCCCTTGTTCTACTCTTCTAGGGGTCAGGAAGAGCGCGACTACACTGGAGACGGGGTCCCAGTTGATGGGTTCAGCGAAACATCGCCGATGCGGCTCCAATCAGAGCTCTGTGTTGTCCATCCCGATGGCGCCGATGCATCGTTGATGCAACGCGATCCTCCGACCCCATTTTCTCACGGACTCCATTGTGGGCGGCCTCCAGGCTAGGGAGTGTGTCGTCGCAGGCGAGCTCCCACCCCCCAGTCCCCGAGTCACCCCCCCCAACAGCTGACCGTTTTCAGACGAGAAAGGGAAGCTCGGGGATGCAGAGGAGGCGAATCGGCAGTACATCCATAGCGGATGGGCTCCCCGTATTGTGCATCCTTGAGTCGGGTCCCAATTTGTTTTGTTCAGGCGCCAGATTCCCCGTCAGAGGAAGACGTGGAGGCGACACACACACACACACACACTTCCAGCGTTTCAAACACAAAGACAGCGAGAGAGAGAGAGAGAGAGAGACCGTTAGCTTACCTCTGGAGAGCCCGCTCCCAGTTAGCTGGGTCACCCGCGGGGGCGCGAAGATGGCAGCGTTTCGCGCGTCGCGGCCCGAGCCAGAGGATGTGCCCTTGTCCCGGGGTGGCAAAGAGTGCGAAGCCAACCGCGCATCGCGGGGAGTCATGTGCAGAGGTAGGTGACGTACAATGTTCGTCCCAGTTCGCGCGTCGCCGCCGGGTGGTTTTTGGCATGAGTCATCGTGAATTGGTTCCCTCAAGGTTGAGAGGCGTATCGAATATTCTTTGTTCAGCGGCCCTTGAAAAGTTGGCGGACGCGCTGGGTTCTTGGCTGAATACTACGCCGCCCACGCACATCGATGCGCTGGCTGGGGGCAAGCTCTCTGCGGCGCGATTTAAATGTTGTCCTGGTAGTTGTGACAAGACCTGTCGGTTATCGCTCAGTCATTAGAAGTCGCATGGAATGCCTGTCACTAGCAGGGCACAGGCAAGTGTGCCGTGATAGCCACTGTGTCAGTGTGCAGCCTCATCATAAAGTCAGGGCGGATGTGCGGTTCGATTAGTAAACGCGGACCCGTGAGTTGCCCCTCCCGGCACCCCTTCCCTCCACGACACCTTTTTGTTCGCCCAGGAGACCATTTCTTTATTGCTTGGGGCATGACGGGCGTCATGGCCCCCGCCCCCCCCCATGACGTAACGCTCCCCCCCCAGTGCGCTCCGGGCATTGCCGCCGTGCGTATTGGGATCCGCGTAGGACTCCGCATAGGAGTCTGGTCCGCAGTCGTCGACTTCGTCGTCGTCGTCGTCGCTCGTGGCTCGTGGCTCGTCGCTCGTCGCTCATCGTCGTCGTGCGCGCGGACGCGGCTGGAGCCTATTTTCTATTCCAGGCCGATGACGGCAATCATCTGGGGGGGTGGAGGGGGTCGATGACGTCACGTTTCGCGCCGGCGGCGCCTGGGAATGCCTAGGAATGACGGAGGACGGGTGGCACCAGCATGTAGGTGGCGATCTGCACCACAACGCTTGTGTACACCTCAGTGCCTGCGTGCACCACAGCGCCTGTGTACACCACACCGCCTAAGTACACTACAGCAGCCGCGTGCAACCGAGCGTCAGTTTGTGCCACCGCGCGTGCGGGAACAACAGCTCTTGTGTACACCACAGCGCCTGCGTACACCGCATCAGCCGTGTGCAACACTGCATTGTACACCACAATGCCTGCGTGCATTGCAGTGCCTGTGTACACCATTGTGTGCACCACAGCAACCGTGTGCAACACAGCACCACTGTTGTATGTAGAATGTTAGAAATAATCATTATGACAAAATGGAGCGCTTGTGGATTCCACCGAAAACGCCATAAAATAATCCTTATGGACAAGGGAGCGCCAGGGGAATCTACGAGTCCTTCCGAGTTCGCCCGCATCACCGTAACTCCTCCCATCTGCGTCCAGGAGGCTCCAGCTAAATTGGCCGTCCGAGAACCAAGTGGGCCGATTCAATAGACCATTTTGCGGTGCACGCTGAGTTGCGCACGTGCGGTGTAGCGCCAACCCGCACGACAGGGGGGTAAGGAGGAGGAGGAGGAAGAGAAAAAAGAGGAGGAGGAGGTGGAGGAGGAGGAGGAGTTGGAAGTGGAGGAGAAGGGAAGAGGGAAACACGTCGCATTCGATTATCAGCACTTTCCTGGCGTCCGCAGCAGATCCTCACGGGCAGGCTCCTTCTACCTGTCCTATGCACGCAGGCACTGTGGTGTACAATAGCGCTGCGATGCACGCGGATGCTGTGGTGTGGACAGGCGCTGTGGCGTGCACAGGCGCCGCGGTGCACGCAAGCATTGTGGTGTACACAGGCGCTGTGTCACACATGATTGCCTCCAGTGTGCAAATGTACCCCGGCGCTGCAGTGTACGCAAGCTCTGCAGTATACACAGGCGCTGCGTTGCACACGGTTGTTCCGATGTACGCAGGCGTTGTGGTGTACACGCGCGCTGTGGTGCACGCGAGCGTTGTGGTGCACACAGGCGCAAGGGGGCAGATCGCCACCTACGTGCTGCTCGCGTCGTCGTCGTCCTCGTCGTCGTCGTCGTCGCTTGCCGCTCGTCGCGTCGTGCGCGCGGGCGCGGCTGTAGTGCCAGAGCCACACGGCAGGGGGGGGGGGGGGCGTTACGTCATACCCCCCCTGCCCCCCCCCCCTCCCCCCCCAATGACGCCCGTCATCGCCGAACATAAAGAAACACTTTCCAGGCCGCCCAAATCGGGTGGCATGATCGCGCCGCATCGGCGCGGCAGCGGCAAGGCGGCGCGGTCTGGAGACCGATGTCATCCGTGTCGACTTGGCATCGCTCGGACGTGTGCACTGTTTCTCGGCGAGGGCAATCGGGGAGCATATTGGATCATCCTGCAGATTTTAAAGATACACGCACGACGCCGAAGAATGCACGAGGGATGAACGTCCGAGCGATGGCGAGCCTCTCACGTTGCCGATGCATCGGCGGCGCATTGTGATCTTCGGACCCCACCTGCTCGGACCCCCAACCGGGCGGGGCCCCAAAGCTCGGCCGTGCGCCTGGCCGCGGCCCGCGGCGCCCGGAGTTCCGGAAGCCCCCCCTCGCGGGCATGCTCAACACGTTCGACTTCGAGTCGGTCGCCAGGGAGGTCATGGAGCCACAGGCCACGGCGGCCGGCGCTCAGAGGAAGTGTACCGATGTTGCTCATTGCCCGTGCCTCCCCTTCGCTTATGTAGGTCTCCTGGGAGGCCCTCATCGCCACGGCCGGATCCTCCTCGATATTCTGGTCAGGACGCACACCTGGAGAGCTCCGGGGAGTTGCGGAAACGGCATCTGTTCGTTCCCCCAGAAAGGGCGGTTGAGAAGGGAAGCATTTGAGGCAGGGCCCGAGGGAGCCGTGCCAGCGAGCGTCGTGTCCAGGCCTCTGCTCCAGGCGCGCCCCAAGAGAAGTCGAGGCAGATGGGGGTCGCAGGATCGCGCCGCTTCGCTTTTACATCGGCGATCCGACTCGATCTTCCGATCACATCTAGTCCGTTTCCATTCTGGGGGCCTCCATCTACGGCGAGTTCGTGTCGAGTCGACGCGGCGACGACCCCAGCGCGTGCGTTCAAGGTTGAACGCCAATGTCGACCGATCTGTGCTGTCGGAAAGCCCAGATCGCTCCAGGAGGTCGAACGACCCACGCGGAGTCAAAAACCAGCGCCCAGGATCGGGCCTGACGAAAGGGGGGATAGGGAAAGAGGGGGAGTGCGAAATTTGCTGCATGCAGCTGGTTTCCGCCCCGCCGCCGGGCCCATTTGTCGATACATGGGCGCCTCTCGGCGCCAGTAGCCGCCAAGCAAACCAGCTAGGTGAGCTGATTCTCTACCCTGCCCTTTGCTATCCTAGGCTTTCGTGCCCCACGACAGGACATCAAGTCAGTAGCTTGCCTCAGGCTCCTCGCGGGCCCGCCAGGCCACTGGGGAGCCCCCGGGGGCCCCGCGATCCACCCCGCGACCCACCCCGTGCCCGCCCCCGCACTCTTCTCCGCAGCTGCGGGGTGCTACATCTTGTAGGCTTATTCGGAACCATTCTAGTGTTTCCAATTGGCGCTGCACTGCAGGTTTCGTTGTAAGATCGACGGTGTGCTCCCGTCGTTGACAAAGGTGCTCTCACCCAAGCGCGGGCCACAATTCTGGATCTGCGCTTTTCATTGTCAGTGACACTCCGCTCTTTTCCCCTCCGCCTTCCACTTGTGCTCCGGCTCATGCTGCTTATTTTCTTCGTTGTCTTCCTTCCTCATGTCGTTCGTCCTGCCATCCTCTCTCTAATCTGCCACCTTCTCCTCCAATGTACACAGTTCCCTACTTTTGCCTGCGCATAAAGGGTTGCAGGTCCTCTACGACACTCGCCAGCGAATGCCGAAGGGTCAGCGCATCGGGAAGGGATGGGTGGAAGGGATGGGGTGCAGATATGTCGCCCCTCCTCCTCCTCCTCCTCCTCCTCCTCCTCCTCCTCCTCCTCCTCCTCCTCCTCCTCCTCCTCCTCCTCCTCCTCCTCCTCCCCCTCACTTACTCACTCCAGGGCCCATCTCGATCTGGCGAATCTGATTCGATGCCGATTACGCGTTACCCTGGCGCAGAGAGCACCGACAGTCAATTACTACATCGTCATCATCGTCCTCGTCTCTTTCCTCTTTCAGCGATGTTTCGCACGCTTGCAATGCGGATTTTGATTTGGAGCCATGGGTCGATTGGATGGAAAAGGCTACGCATGATGCTGAGCAACGTGTTTCGTGCCTGAATCTGCGTGATCGGGTTGCAAAACACCGCGAAGCAGCGGTCCGTTGGCTTGGCCGCGTGAGTACTGACAACGAGTCGCGGGCACAGACTGCATTCAATTGGGGGCCAGAGGATCGCGTCAGGCGGTGTCGGGGGCAATGCAAGCGCTGGCTGGAATGCACCGTCGAGTACCAGAACTGAGGGCGCTGAGGCGCCACCACACCACCCGTCTCGGGACAGCCTACGGGCCGATGGAGCGCGTTCGTTCGTTCGTTAGGCGTTTGCGTGAGGCTCGGGCAGGCCTGCGCGAGCGTTCCCATGCCCGAGCCAAGCGGGGGGGGGCCCGCCCTGCACGGCCGCCGCCTTGCAGCGCGCATCGCAGCATCGCGCGCGCGTGCGCGCGGGCGGGGGCCCGCGCAGAAAAGGAGGGGGGAGCGCTTCGTTGCCCTGCGCAAGTGGCGCTGTGTTGTTGTTTTGCAGCTTGTCCTCTTGCGCACGGCTGCCACGGGCGCCGAGCTTGATTCATTCATTGGAAGGCCGCCGATTGCAGAGCGCGGCGCCCCAGCAGAGGTCGCGGCGACCGACGGCCTCGAGTCGCTCGTGGAATTTTGCCGACCAGCTGGCTCACGAACGGGAGGCCTAGGCGCGTGGAGTCGCGCGCTCACGCGCACGCGTGGGTCGCTGCCAGGGCGCGCGCCGGCTCCCGCGCCGCGAGCGTCGGCGCGTTCGCCCGCCCGGCCCAGCGGTCCGCGCCTGCGCGGCCAGCGCCCCAGCCCTCGCCGACGCCGCAGGCGGAGCTCGCGGCCGCCAGCGCGCGCAATTGCCCGCGGCCAGGCGCGACGCCGCCGCGGAAGTGGCGCGCCCGGCCGCCGCGTGGCGCGCGGACCTCGGCGACCGCCAGCGCGGGCTCGCCGCCGGCGCCGACGGGCCTGTGGCTTGCCACCTCTCGCGTTTCGAGGTGGCGCGCCTGCGCGGCGCGCTGCGAGCGCGGCGACGCTGGCGCGAGCGGGTGGAGGCGCGAGCGCTGGCCCCCGCACCGCGGCTGGCTGTCCCCTGACCGTGGACGAGTTCGCGCTCGGTCACTGGAGCGCGCGAACCTCGGCTTGCGGCGACTCTCCGCTTGGAAGCACACCCGCCGGAAAAGGATCCAAAGACAGGCGAGGGACTTCCGCCGCCGAAGCAGGATGTGGTCCTGGAGCCTAAAATTTTATTCCGGGCCGAGGATTGCCCGAGGCAGCGCGCGGCGGCCTCGGGAAGGATGCGCCTTCCGAGCGCGGCGTCAAAATTACCATTGTTGCTGGTGTTCGGGCTGGCGCGATACCGACACCTTCTGCGGTCTCGCCCGCTCGAGCACTGCAGGCCCTTCTGATTCCGTGGCAAATGGGGGGCGCCAGGGGCGCGGGGAGCTTTCGATTTGTCCTCGCCCGCTGGGCAGGCGGCGGACCACTTCTGGCGAAAGTGGCACGCCCTGGCAGATCAGGGGCCACCAGCGGAGGAAGTCCATCCTCTGGCTGCGTCCTCGACGCGCAGGGCGGGGCGCCCGTCAGCTTGACTCTTCGACGCCGACGCGCGAATCTAGCGTGACCTGGCTGCCCCGATGTGGAACGCGGACCAGCGCGATTCATTGACATCGCATTCGTTGCGCCGTTTCATGACGATGCTCGCGTCGGCGGCGAAGATCCGATGAGAAGACCGCGTCGTCGACGGCAACTGGAGTTAGCCAGGAGAGCGCGTCAAAAATCGAATGCCGATCCGCTATATAAGCCAGCGCCGCGAGGTGGCGACGCCGGTGCGATTATCCACGCGCGACGAATTTCAGCTCGCGCGGGAACACGCGCGGGGCCCGTTGAGCTCAGAACAGTTTTGCGCGCTGGCTTCACGCCGCAGGCCTGGGAGACAGGCGCGCCGCGATTTGTCGACAAAGGCGGCGCGGGACATCGCGTCCGCGCCCGCATGGGCGCGACCGCGCCATCTGCCGCCGGGCATTGGAGGAATTGTGCAGGCGTCGGCTTCGCAATTCGCGCCTGGCTCCGGCGCGATTGGATCCCGCGCCGGCAGGCGAAGCCAGCGCGGCGGCCGGGGCTTGGGCGCAGCAGGCAGGTCTGGCCGCAGAAACGATCCAGCGCGCGGGCTCGACGCCGCCCCAGCAGCCCTTGGCCGCGCGGGGGGCGCCCGGCGACCGCGACCGCGCGCGCGAAGGCAGCTCAGCCAGTTTCGGGGGAGCGGGGCGCAAAGCCCCCCAGCATCGCGCGCCATGCGACCGTGAGGAGCAGCGCCAGTCAGATTCGGATTTAGCCAGTCTCGGCGGGGTCTTCTTTCGTTGAGCGTCGTACCACCCCTAATCTTCATAGCGCCATGGATTTTTTGCCGAATTTGGGTCCAGGGTTTTCAGCGATATCCTTAATCATGTTTTTTTGTTTCCGCATGTGATACGCCTGCAAAAAAGAACCCCCTATCCCTCCGAGGCCCCCTCCCAAAAGGACAAGAAATACTTTCATTCCCTACCTAGGCTCTGCCTAGAAGGGTTCTTGCTCTCCTAGCTAAAGGGGCCGGGCAACGGAAACCGCCCCGGGCGAATCCCCCAGCCCCCCCCCCCGCGGTTCCCCCAGCCCCTTGGGAGCTTTAGCCTTAGCTTTAGCTTTAGCTTAGCTTTAGCTTTAGCTTTAGCTTAGCTTTAGCTTAGTGTTAGCTTAGCTTTAGCTGAGCTTTAGCCTAGATTTAGCTTAGCTTTAGCTTAGTTTCAGCTTAGTGTTAGTTTAGCTTTAGCTTAGCTTTAGCTTAGCTTTAGCTTAGCTTCAGCTTAGTGTTAGCTTAGCTTTAGCTTAGTGTTAGCTTTAGCTTTAGCTGAGCTTTAGCTCAGCTTTAGCTTAGTTTTAGCTTAGCTTTAGCTTTAGCTTAGCTCTAGCTTAGCTTTAGCTTAGCTCTACCTTAGCTTTAGCTTAGCTTTAACTTAACTTCGGCTTAGATTTAGCTTAGCTTGAGCTTAGCTTTAGCTTTAGCTTAGCTTCAGCTTAGCTTCAGCTTAGCTCAGCTCTAGCTTAGTGTTAGCTTAGTGTTAGCTTAGCTTTAGCTTAGCTTCAGCTTAGCTTGAGCTTTAGCTTGAGCTTAGCTTGAGCTTAGCTTTAGCTTAGCTTTAGCTTACCTTTAGCTTAGCTGTAGCTTAGCTTTAGCTTAGCTTTAGCTTAGCTTTAGCTTCGCTTTAGCTTAGCTTTAGCTTAGCGTTAGCTTAGCTTCAGCTTAAGCTTCAGCGTTAGCTTAGCTTTAGCTTAGCTTTAGCTTAGCTTCAGCTTAGTGCTGGCTGAGCCTTAGCTTAGCTTTAGCTTAGCTGTAGCTTACCTTCAGCTTAGCTTCAGCTTAGTGTTAGCTGGTCTTTAGCTTAGTGTTAGCTTAGCTTTAGCTTAGCTTCAGCTTAGCTTTAGCTTAGCCTTAGCTTAGCGTTAGCTTCAGCTTTAGCTTAAGCTTCAGCTTGAGCTTAGCTTTAGCTAAGCTTGAGCTTAGCTTTAGCTTACCTTTAGCTTAGCTTTAGCTTTATCTTAGCTTCAGCTTAGCTTTAGCCTTAGCCTCAGCTTAGCTTTAGCTTTCGCTTAGCGTCAGCTTAGCTTTAGCTTAGTTTTAGCTTAGCTTTAGCTTAGCATTAGCCGAGCTTTAGCTGAGCTTTAGCTTTAGCTTTAGCTTATTTTAGCTTAGTTTTAGCTTAGCTGTAGCTTAGCTTCAGTTTAGCTTCAACTTAGCTTTAACTTAGTGCTAGCTTAGCCTTAGCTTAGCCTTAGCTTTAGCTTTCGCTTAGCGTCAGCTTAGCTTTAGCTTAGCTTTAGCTTAGCTTTAGCTTAGCTTTAGCTTAGCTTTAGCTTAGCGTTAGCTTAGCTTTAGCTTAGCTTTAGCTTAGCTTTAGCTTAGCTTTACTGTTACTACTAATGCTGCTTTCCTAGGGGCTCCAACTCCTAGGTAGGGTCGCGCTGAGATAATTGCTTATCATGTTCCATTCCGGGGGAGCGCAAAGCCCATGGCATCGCGCGACGGGCGCCCATCCTAGACGGCGCCATGCGTCATTTGATCCAGCCCGCGCAGGTTCAGATCCTTCAGCACTCTGGAGTATAGCGCAAAGCCCCCGGCGTCGCGCGCCAGCGCCAGGCGACAGCGCAGGCTTGCGCCAGTGCGCCTTGGATTCAGCCAGCCCAGGCGAGGGCGCATACATTTTCTGGACGCGCCGCCCGTCGCGCGCCAGTGGGCCACCCTGGACCAGCTCGTGTCAGGGTTTTCTCAGTCCCGAGGGAACGCAAAGCCCCCGGCGTCTCGCGCCAGGCGGCCGCGCAGGAAAGCGCCATTTCGATCTCTGGTCACGGGGGAGCGCAAAGACCCCGGGTCGCGCGCCAGGTGGCCAGTCTGGGCGGCGCCGCCGTGCCATATCATCGGCCAACACAGGCTAGCGCATGTTCCGCAGATGGAGCGCAATACCCCCGCCGCGTCCTGCGCCAAGCGACACCGTCCCCCATGGCAACACCGCTCTTGCCGACCCCTGTTAGGCCCAGGATTATGTTTGTTTCGGTTGGGGGTGGGTGTGTTAGTTTGGGCCCCTGCCCCGCTCGCGCATGGAGGGAACAGTAGATCGGGTATGGCCGGTCTGATCCGACTCGACTCCAATATTCCGACGATTCGATACGGCCCGATGCGCATTCCGACGTTGTGTGCCCTTGCGCGGCCGATTCGATTTGATCCGGGCTCCGCGGCGATGCGGCCCGATTCGACGCATTCGGCGACGAGTGACCTTCTCGCCAGGGTGACCTAGATGACTAAATGCGATGCGATAGCAGCGTCTTGCGCGCCCGGGCTTGGCCTCCCCACGGCCCCCGAAAGTCGCGCACCAAAGGGCAATTTTGCCTAGGGTCACTCATTGCGCGTGGCCGAGCGTATGTTCCGATCCGATCCGAGTTGCCGATTTGATACTGACAATTCCCGTCCTCCCTCGTGAGGGCGTCGTGGGCCCGCTTCCACCACATCTCGGCAAGAGTGCCAGGGGGAGAGTCGGTCGGGACGGAGAGAAAGAGAGAGAGAGAGAGAAGCAAAAAAAACATAGATAACAACAACAAAGGAAGAGTCGAACAAGAAGCTAGTGTCTGCAACGCGCAAAGGGGGGTAGGAGTCGGGGGGAAGGCTTCTTAGGAACACCCCCGTTTCGTAGAAGGCGCGGGCCTCGTCTGTAGATGCAGGGCCGGTGCGTTCTAAGAAACAGTCTCCTTCTAAAGAAGCCCCCCCTAGTTACCCCCTTGTGCGCGCCAGAGAGAGAGAGAGAACAAACAAAAAAAAGAGAGACTCGAAAGACACCAAGAAGAAGCATGTGGGCGACGGGAGAGAGCGGGGACGACTGCACCGACATCATCACGTGAGCTTTTTGCGTAAGGTCGCGCGTGAGCACCCTCGTTTCCGATGTGGTTTGCCGCGCTGGCGGCACGCGTAAGCTCTGGCGTCACGGCGCTACGCCATCCTCCGTAAGACCCCGTCTCTTTTCGTCGCCCAAGTGCGTAAACATAGATTTCCTGAGCGCTGCACGGATTTCTTGGAACGGCGCTGGGCCCCGCTTCTGCGCCTCGGGCGCCGCCTCTGGCGCGAGCGCGCGCTCCGCGCGCCACGGAGGGGGGACCAGCGCCGAACCAAGAAATCCGCGCGGAGTTCCAAAGTTTTGTTTCGCAAGGGTGTCCGCGGTTCGGTCAGCTCGGCTTCTTCGCCACCCGCCGTCGGCTTTGTTCGGTCGAGTCGATCGTTTGTTGTGCCGCTGTATCCTCGCAGGCTGCCTCCAGCCCGTCTGTCTCGGTCGGATTTGGTCTCGCGGTCAGTTCAGTCGGTGTT
>CAUYUJ010015710.1:195949-228449 GCA_963575745.1 Prorocentrum cordatum | reverse complement strand
AGGAAATCCTGAGGAATGGGAATCCCTCAGAATCCTTCAGTATCCTGAGGATTCCGTGCGAATCCATAGAAATCCTTAGGAATCCCTTGGGCTCCTCAGGGTATCCATGGGAATACAAAGGAAGACATATGACTTCCATCCGAGCTCCCTGGAATCCTTAGGAATCCATAGGAATCCCCATGATCATTGAGGACCCCATTAGGAATACACAGGAATCCTCAGGCAACCCTTGGAACCCGTGGAAATCCGAAGGAATTCTTAGGATTTTTCAGAACCGCCCAGGAATCCTTTCGAATCCATATGAGCCCCCAGGAATCCTTCAGGAATCCATCGGAATCCTCGGGATTCTTCGGGAATCTTCAGGAATTCAAGGGAATCCCCAGGAACCCCAAGGAACCTGTAGGAACCCATAGGAGCCCCGCAGGATCCCAAGGATTCCTCGGGGGTCCATGGGATTCCGATAGGTTCCTGATGATTATTGTGGACCTGGGGATTCCTATCGAGTCCTCAGGATCCGTATGGATTTCAGGGAATCGCAATGGTTCCTGAGGATTCTTATGGATTCCTGCGTGTTCCTTGGGATTGCAGAGGGTCCCTGTGGATTCCCGAGGAACTGCTACAAAGGATCTTTTGGAATTCCAGTTAATTCCTGAGGATGCCTTTGGATCCCCCAGGATCCGTAGAGAGTCAGAGGATTCCATGATTTACTAATGATTATTCAGGACTCCTATGGATCCCAGAGAATCCCGACGAGGCCCGAAGGATTCTTCAGGATTCATAAGGATTCCGGAGGATCCTTGCGAACCCCCGCATCGTCTAACGAATCGCGTTCTCGCTCGAAACATTCTCGCGATTTGCCCAGGAATGGCGCTCTCGCTTTGCTTTCAACTTCTTTGCAATTTACACGCTGTCGCCTAGACGTCTCGCTCAGGCCTGCCTCACTCTTTACTCTGGAGTCGAGCTCTCGCTCGGTAGCTCTTCGCAACGTACTCAAGAATGGAACTGACTCTCCTTTTTTTCTCTCACTCTCTCTCACTCTCTCTCTCTCCCTCTCTCTCCCCACCTCTCTCTCTCTCTCTTAATGGCTGCTCGCTTGAGACGGTGGTGATGATGATGATGATGAAGATGATGATGTTGATGATGGTGATGATGATGATGATGATGGTGATGATGATGATGATGACGATGATGATGCTGATGATGATGATTACGATGACGATGACGATGATGATGATGATGATGATGGTGATGATGATGATGATGATGATGATGATGATGATGATGATGATGATGATGATGATGATGATGATGATGATGGTGATGATGATGATGATGATGATGATGATGATGTTACTGGTGATGTTGAATCGTGTATGTGATGGTGGCTCTACTGCCAGTGGCCCCTCTTCCGCCGAGCCTCCTGGCCCCGAGAGGCCACCCAGAGGCGGGGGGCCGACCGGCACGACAGGTCGCAGGACATGCACCGCGTGCGGCCCCACAGGGGGGCCACCTGTGACAATTATTGCCCGGGCATCTAGGCCGCAGGGGGAAAAGTCGAGGGCGGCAAAGAGGGGGGTGATGACTAGGGGGGGGGTGTATCATGGCGTGGGCCATGATACCTCCCCAGATTTCATTGCGCCTCTTCTTATTTTATTACGTGGTGGCCACCCCCCTGGGCCGCGCACATGCCGCCGGCCATGATTTGCACCCCCCCTCTTGGACGCCCCCCTCTTGGCCGCTCCCGAAAAAGGTCGTTGCATATCAAGTGATATTTTTGTCCCGCTGATCCGTGCCATGCGCGCGTTGCGCAGGGTGGAACATCGGGCAGCCATTGGAGTCAAGCTGCGTGCGGCGGTTTGCCGGTGGATGCGCGGCGGAAGTCCGCAGAGGCGCGTGCAAATGTCACGGAGTTGGTGCCGTGGGCAGCCGGCGGACGTTTTGCCGGGGTTGGCAGAAGTATTGCCTTGACGCGCAAACGTTTGCGGACTCGGCTTGTCGACGCACGTGCGCGCGCTCCACAGCCGTGCAAGGTCAGGGCATGATGAGGCACGGTGTAAACATTTTTGGGGCGTTTGTCTGTGTTTCTGCGGACCCAGTGGCCCAGAGGCCTCCAGGGGCTATTGGAGCAATGCAAGACTGTTTCGTGTCTCCGCCCGCGTCAGGGGAGGGCGTGGGCGGAGGTGGCTCAGGAACCAGGAATATGTCCCCCATGTGGTGGCATGTGGATGCTTGCTGGCGAAAGCCTGGGCGGCTGGCGGAAAATGAGGGTGATGTTGTGACGATGATGATGTTGATGATCACGATGTTGAACATGATGATGTTGATGATGGTGGTGGTGATGAGTGTGGTCTATGATGGAGATGTTGGCCGTGATGATGACATGGCCATGATAATGCTGATACTGAGTATGGTTGCGATGATGATGTTGATGCTACTGTTGATGATGATGCCGATCTTGATGATGATGTCGATGGTGATGTTGATGATGCGAATGTTGATGATTATGGCAGTGTGGTGGTGGATGTGTTAGTGAGGATGATGCTGATGTTGGCGATTATGACTCAGAGACCCTGGGTCAGGATTCCTTGCGAAGGGTCTCTTAGTAATGGTACATAATGTAGTAAGGGTTCTTTTGGTGCGCTCCCTGACCAAAGTCCTCTGGGCAAGTATTATTTAGTGAAGGTTCCTTAGTCGGTTTCCTTACTAAGGTTCTCTTAGTAGGGATTCTCTAGTAAAGGTTCTTTGGGTCGGTCTCTTTTCTCAGTGTCTCTATTAAGCATTATTTAGTAAGGGTTCCTGAGTAGGGTTTCCCTGCTAATGGTTCAGCAAATCCCGAGCTTGCGTGGGGACGACATGACCTGGGAGTTTCCCGCGCTTGCAGGCGCCTTAGCCTCGTCGGCAGGATCTGACCATCAAATGAATTCCCGCCGGAGGCTGGTACGATGCGATGCGGTGTTCCTCCCCGCCCCCCCCCCTCCCCAGAAGGACGTCAGAAACCCTGTGTGCGCTTGCGGAGGGTGACTTGGAAGCTCGCCCCACTGGAAGGGGATCAGGAAGCCGGCGTTCCTTTGTTGTAGTTGTTGTTGTTGCTGCTGTTGTTGTTCGTGTTGTTGTTGCTGTTGGTGTTGCCTTCGATGTTGTTATTGTCGTTGGTGTTGCTGGTGTTGCTGGTGGCGTTGCTGGTGTTGGTGTCGGCGATGGCGTTGGTGTTGTTAGTGTTGGTGTTGGTGGCGTTGTTGTTGCTGGTGTTGGTGTTGGCGTTGGTCTTGTTGGTGGTGGTGATGATGGTGGTGTTGGTGTTGGTGTTGTTGCGGTTGGTGTTGTTGCTGTTATTGTTGTTGTTGTCGTTGTTGCTGTATTTGATGGTGTTGTTGCTGCTGTTGTTGGTGTTGCTGTTGTTGCTAGTGGACTTGTTGGTGTTGGTGCCATTGTTGTTGGCTGTGTTTATGCTGTTGCTGGTGGTGTTATTGTTGTTGGTGGTGGTGATGTTGGTGTTGGTGGTGCTGGTGTTGTTGCTGTTGTGTTGGTGGTGGTGTTGGTGGTGGCGATGGTGTTGTTGGTGTTGATGTTAATGTTGTTGATGCTGCCGTTGTTATTGTGATTGTTGCTCTTGCTGCTGCTGCTGTTGTTGCTATTGTGATTGCTGTTGTTGCTTGTTGCGTGTTGCGTGCTGTACGTTGTCGTCGTCCTACCCGCGACCCACCCCCCGACCACCCTGGGACCAGCCCGCGACCCACCCGCGACCCACCCAGCGACCCGCCCGCGAACCACCCCGCGACCCACCCGCGACCCACCCCGCGACCCGCCCGCGAACCGCCCGCGATCAACCCCGCGACCCACCCACGACCCACCCACGAACCACCCCTTGCCACCAGCATTGCTTTACCGAAAGAATCGGCGATTGCGGCGGGCTCGTTATGATTTGTAAAACTATCCGATTGCGGTATTTTTTAGAGCCTTGCAGATTGCCGTCGTCCCCGCCGCCCCCTCACTCTTATCCGCAATTGCGTGGTGCTACGTAGGGACTGTGGGGGAGGAGGAACAGGGCACACAGGGTGACGTGGACAGGCGAGGAGGCCTTGGAACGGGGCGAAGTGGACAAGCGGCCGCGCCCCCCCCCTGTCGGGTAATGTTAGAAGTGCCCTTGGCCCAGGGTGCCCCCAGCATTTCCAAGGAGTCCACACGGCCTCCAGAGCACCCCTCACGAGGCCCACAGGGCCCCAGGGGCTCCAACATGGAGCGAAAAGCTGGGACACCCTGGGCCACGGGCACTTCTAGCAACACCCGATTCTCTCGTCGCAACGAGAGCGCTTACGCGCGACCTTGCGCAGGGAGCTTGCGCGCCAACGTCGGCGCGGACGACCCCGCTTCTGTGCGTCGCTCATCCGGGAAAGGAGTCCTGAGGGAGACGAGTCCTGGGTTTTTGTCGCCGTTTTCGGACCCTCGGGTCCTCCACGGGCCCCTGGGCCAGGGGCACGTTAAGAAGCCCCCTCTCTTAGCTCCGCGGCTGCTTCCTCCGTCGCTCCGCCTCTCACTCTTGCGTGGGGCCCGATCTGCGCCCGCATCGGCGCAGCCCGCGCAGGCCCGAGCGACGAAGGAGGGACGGGGATTGAGGAGGAGTAGGAGGAGGATTTTGGAGGAGGCAGGAGATTGAGCTTGAGGAGGAGGAAGGAGACTGAGCTTGAGGAAGAGGATGCAAGGAGGAGGAGGAGGAGGAGGAGGAGGAGGGAGGTGGAGGAGGAGGAGGAGGAGGAGGAAGTGGGGCCCGAGGGGGGGTGGGGGGGAGGGAGGAGCCAGCAGGGGTGACGAGGCGGTGGAGGAGGCGAGGGCTGCTCCCTTCGCGGATCCATGGCCCTCAGCCCTTCCGGGAGGAAGGGGAGGCAGGAGGAAGCGAGGGGGAAGCGAGGAGGAGGAGGAGGAGGAGGAAGCGAGGAGGAGTAAGCGAGGAGGAGGAAACGAGGAGTAGTAAGCGAGGAGGAGGCGAGGAAGCGAGGAGGAGGCGAGGAAGCGAGGAGGCAGCGAGGAGGAGGAGCAGGAGGAGGGCGAGGCGGAGCAGGGACTGCTGCGGCCGCGGCCAGCACCCGCACTGCCGCCGCCGCCTGGCCCCCCCCCGCTCACAACAAGAGGTGAACGTCGCGGAGATCGACATGACCACGAGCTTCCTCGGGGTGCGCCGGCCGACCCTGCGGCGGCCCTTCTCTCAAGCGGTGGCGAAGCGTCCTGGCGTGCGTATAGGCCTACCAAACAATGTTCTGAGAGCCTTGTGTGTGATTTCCCACGAAGTGTTCTTAGACCATTTCTGACTGGGACTGCCTTGTTTTATCACATCGGGTTTATGCCCTGAGAACAGTTCTTATTTTCTCAGAACGCTCTGGGGATCTAAGAACTTTTCGTGGTATGCCTACAGGGATGCTGGGGCGGTCGGTCCCTGATCAACCTTCTCTCGTCGCAACGAGAGCGCTTACACGCGACCTTGCGCAGGGAGCTTACGCGCCAACGTCGGCGCAGACGACCCCGTTTTGGTGCGCCGCTCATCCGGGAAAGGAGTCCTGAGGGAAGCGAGTCCTGTGTTTTCGTCGCCGTTTTCGGGCCCTCGGGCCCTCCACGGGCCCTGGGGCCGTCAGAAGTCGATCCTCAGGATGAAGGAGTGGACTTGGGGGAAGGCCCCGGTGTCCTGGACCCGTCTCCCTCAGGATCCCTTTTCCCCCATGCTAAAGTAGAGGGGGGTATCCCAAGGTGGGATCAGGGAACGGGGCCAGCTGGATGCTCGTTCTTTCTTGTTCCGGCAGCCGTTTAGAACGATGTTCCTGTAACCCTACCGCCTGCCCCTGACCCGCCTTCGCGCCCCCCGACTCTCAGCGCCCCCTCAACGGGGACACGGATAGACCCCGCGCCTGTGAAGACTGCGGCCGTGGGCCAGAGCAATTCTCCATGTCTTTTTCTCTCCAGGCGCATTGCGTGAGCCCTGGCCCGCAATGTCCTGGTTGAGGGAGCCCTGACCTTCGGCGGCGCCTCGGCTGCTGCGCGGAGGTGGGCGGCGTCGGCGTCGTCGGCAGCGTCATCGTCGACTCCATTCCCATCCTTCCTTCCTTCCTTCTCCCTCCCTCCCTCCCTGCTCCTTCCTCCCGCCATCCCTCCCACCCTCCCTCCCTCCCTGCTCCTCCCTCCCTCCCTCCCTCTTCCTCCCTCCCTCCCTCTTCCTCCCTCCCTCCCTCTTCCTCCCTCGTCCTCCCTCCCTCCCTTTTTTCCTCCACCTTCCCTGCTCTCCTCCCTTGCCCATCCTGGATGCTCCTCCCGTGCCGAGACAGAAAGCTTTGGGCAGTGGGCCTTGGGCAGAAGAAGCAGGGAAGCCGCCGCGCCCGAACTGGGAGAGCTCGGCGAGGTTTCACTGGTTTTTCTAGGCGCATGAGCGACTGTGGTCGCTTCCCTGGTGGGTCTTGTGCTACATGGCCCCTCCTCCTCCTCCTCCTCCTCCTCCTCCTCCTCCTCCTCCTCCTCCTCCTCCCCTCCTCCTCCTCCTCCTCCTCCGTCTCCCCTCCTCTTCCTCTCTCTCCTCCTCCTCCTCCTCCTCCTCCTCCTCCTCCTCCTCCTCCTCCTCCTCCTCCGCCCTGCTCTCTCCTTCCTGGTCCCTCCTCTTCCCCTCCTCGTCTTCGTCCCCTTCCCCTCCTCGACTTCCTCACTCCTGCTCCGTCTCATCCGCCTCCTCCTTTAAATGAGGAGTGGGAGGCAGGGAGGCAGTGAGGGAAGAAGCCATGATATTAGAAGCTGTCCCTAATTTCCTACTGTTCCGTACCAGCTGTATAACCATGAGTGCTAGATATTCTGGAATTCAGTGAACATATTTTGAGCGAGTCGCAGATTGAAACTGTTGACGCTTCGCGTATCCCCACCAGCCCATCCAGAAACGATGTTCAGGGGAGTTGAGGTGATCTGGGAAGTCGGGGAGCATGCAGAACAACAAAGGGCGGGGGGAGCTGCCACGTACCCCAAGAGGGGGAGGATGGAGAAGGAATCCTCGTCGGAGGGGGGGGGGGGGGAGGAAGAGGGGAGGGGGGTGGGGTGGGTGGGGGGGGGGGGGATAGGGGGAGGATGCGGGGTAGGGAGATGACGAGGAGGACGAGAAGGAGGAGAAGGACCAGAGGGAGGAGAAGGAGGAGAAGGAGGGGAAGGGGGAGGAGGAAGAGGGGGATGAGAAAGGGCTTCGCGTCCCGCGCGAGCGCTCGATTGAATTTATGTTGAAGCAGTTTTGGGGCGTCTGGGGGTCCTTTGAGACGCCATCGGGGCGCTCTGGGGGGGCATCTTGGAGCAAATATATCAAAGAAGAGCAGAGCTTTAATTAGCGTTGCCCCTCCAGACTGTCGAACATCGCTTCCTGGACCCCTCTAAAATCGCTTCCTGGACCCCGCTCTTGGACGCTGTTGAGGCAGTCTTGAGGCTCTCTTGGGCCCCTGTTGGGGCCCAGTTGGGACATCTTGGCGCCATCTTGAGGCCTCGGATGGGCTTCGGAAGCGAAAAAGTGAGAACACCAGAAGCATTGATTTTCTCTATGGTTTTGAAGCATTTCGGCCTTTTGAGGGCACTCTAATGATGCTCTTGTGGGCACTTGGAACCATCTTGGAGCGGTCTTGGAACATATTGGAGCGTCTTCTGAACCATCTTCAGGCATCTTGCGCTATCTTGAGCCATCTTGGAGGCGATCTTGGGCTCTCTGAGGCCCTCTTGGAGCCGTCCTGGGCCATCTTGGACGCTCTGACCGCTCCCCGCCCCTCCTGTCCAGGTCAGTGGGGAGGGGGTAGGGGGAGGGGTAAACCCCTCCCCGAAGGGGAAGAGGGAGGGGTGGAAGAGGAAACGCCCTAAACCACCGACGCCCAGAGGGCTGGTGGGATTATTCTCGTCGTAACCGAGGCTCGGGGCGGACGAAAGAGGTGATGGGAAAATTGGAGGGGCACTTATCTGCTGCCCGCAGCTGGATTCGGCCCCGACGCCCGACGCCTCCCTTCCACACATTGGCGCTCCCGGCGCCAGGAAAGCAAATTGCATGCAGTTGATTCGCTACGCCACCCTGTTGCGTCAGAGGGGCAAGCCATAATGTCCCGTTCCTAGGCTTCCAGGTTCCCCCCTTTCGCGTGGACTCTGGAGACTAGGGCCGCCAGGACCCACGGAATTCTCGGATCGTCTCCTGCGCCAATCGCATCATGGCAGCATTCTCGTCCTGTTGCTGTATCACCCCCTTCCGCCCGCCCTGAGAGACAGGAAGGAAGAGGATCGAGGTTTTTGAGCCCCTGCCTGCTCCTGCATGGACTCGAGTTGCCTCTAGAGACTTCCTGGGACCTCAGAGGCGCATATATTTTTTCTCGGCGAGGCCACCGCCAGAAAATTTGGACCATCTAGAATCATCTTGGATCATCTTGTGGATGGACTGAGTGCACGAAACCAAAATATGCACGGGGAATGGACGTCCGAGCCATGGCGAGCTGAACGCCCAGGGTTCCCCAGATATTCCATTGTACCGTACACGGGCTGCAGAAGCGAGGGCCTTCCAACGCATCCTGAGCCGATCGCATCAATGACATTGTTCGCTCCCGCCCTTCTTCAGAGGCCTGTGGGGGCCTCTGGAGGCCTCCGGGAGTGAGGGCCGAGGAGCGAGGCCGTGTGGGCTCTCCTGGACTCCTGGGCTCCCTCCGTCGGCTCTCTCGTGGCCCGAGGCGGCCAAGCCAGACCTGGGCCACGGGAGAGGGCCACAGGGGGGGCCCCGATGCCGGGGGGGCCCCGAGCGCCCGAGTGCCATTTCAACGCATGGCCGCTTCCTGGGAGCCCCACGGTGGAGGAGGCGGAGGGAAAGGAGGGGAGAAGGATGATCGGGACGATCGGAATGGGTACGGAAAGAGTGGGTGCAAAGACCGACAGCAGCTCTTTTTCCTTTTGAACCAGATTCGCTGTCCGCGTCGCCGCAGAGGTTGTCCATTTGAGGCAGAAGGCCGGCAGCCCAACAGCGGCCGCTGTTGGTTTTGGACGACACTTGTTGTTGTGCAGTGTACCCATTGTTTCCGTACCGATTTCGGGCGTCCGAAGATGAGGAACAGATGGGCACGGCAGGTTCGCACCGTGTCGACACAGATGCGACCCCACCGCGGGTGTTCAGGGCTGAACGCCGGCGGCCCAGAATTCAGTCAGCTTGCGTAGTAAGGACGACCGATTTTGCCAGGCTACCAATACAGGCTTCCCCTTCGGCACGTCCTTGGCCGGTTTCGCTGGCCGTGCCCCGCCCGCAGAGTGTCGACAGGGCTTTCCAAGGCTTTTGCATCCTTATCGCGCGTCCTTCTGGTACGGGCTGACTGTTGGCCAATGTGGACGAGCGGGCGGGGTGCCACAGCGTCCCACCATTCGGGCATGGGGTGCTGGGGCTCTTCTGGGGCGCTTCGGTTTTTTGGTGAGTGCTGCCCACTGGAGGTGAGCACATCTGGATGTTTCTCCGCCGATCGTCAAGTACACCAGAGGAAAACCCCAATCAGTGGATGGTTTTCGCTGAGGAGATCGACCGGGAACCCGGGAGCCCCGGAACTCAGAACCCACCGAAATCGGCCCGGAACAGGGAACCCGGGAACCCGGGAACCCAGCTTGCTACCAAAATCGGCGGGAAATTTTCGCCAAATCTTTCAATTTCCGCTGGGAGCCCTTCAGTGCAAGCACTGATTGGGGAAACAGGTCCACCCGCGCGCGGTGTCGGAGACGAGCGCCGGCGGGGGGGTGGTCTCGGCACGAGCCCGCCGCATATGGGGGAGTTCACGGGTGCGGGGGGAGGGCAGGCTTTTCCCCCCCAGTGGCCCCCGCGTCCTTTTTTCTGCTTCCCCATCGTCCCCGCCCTCCTTCCCTCCTCCCCTCCTCCCCCCTCCCCCCCCTCCCCCCTCCCCTCCTCCCCCTCGATGTTCAACGCCATGCCATGCCGTGTAATGCCACGCCATGCTACGACATCCGACTGTGCGAATGGGGAGGAGACCCAGGCCATGGTAATGTCCAAAACCGGTTTAAAAAATGATGACCCCCCCCTCCCCCCCCCCGGGATCCCGACTGCCATTAGTTCGCATCCGAATAACTATTTGTTTATCTGTCCCCTTGGAAAAAATCCATGGATGCCGATCGATGCCACTTGTATATACCTCGGTACCAGGGAGAATGCCGATGTGTCATTGTAGCTTGGTGTAGCCCCTTCTGTCTAGCCTGGAGGGCGCGCCGGCCCTCGTTGTAACCTGAGGGCGATCCGGCCTTCGTCGTAACCTGGTCTAACCCCTCTCCTGTCCTGTTGTTCCACTCTGCCTCCGCTCCCCTCCGCCTCGACTCCCCGCCTCCGAAAACAAACGTTAGTTGCATAATACGTTCATCACATGTCGCCGGTCTGATGAGGCCATCTTGAGCCAACTTGGACCACATTGCGCCATCTTGGAGGCCATCTTAAAGCACTTGTGGCCCTCTCGGCACCAGGGGGCGTGCGCAAGGGATGGTCCCCAAGTGCGGTCTCTTTCCACGCCAGGCTCGGGCGTGTCAGGTGTGGCTTCTTCGCAACCCAGACATGGTGCGCGGTGCGCAGGGAATGGTCCCTGAGCGCAATCTCTATCCACGCTGGGGTCGCAGGGCGTGGCAGGCGTGGCCTGACGCCAAGAGGGGGTGCGCAGCAATCTGCCCCTGCACGCAGGGCGCCAGGGCGGTCGCGGGGACGTCTCAAACGATCCAGTTTGCCCCGCCTCCTTTTTGTTTTCCATAGGCGCACTACAGCGCTGGGGAATACCATTTTTTTACTGTCTCCCCGAAATATGTTTAACAGCTTTTATACATTAAGGGATGGGAGGTATGGGTCGGACGTCAGATATGACGCGAGCGCACCCAGCTTGCCCCTACCCCCTCTCCCCTCCCCTCCCCTCCCCCGCCCCCCTCTGTCCCCTCCCCTCCTCTCCTCCGCCCTCCCCCCCCCCCCTGAACCCTCCTCCCCTCGCCGCTGGACCGCTCTCCCTGCCTCTCCTCTCCTGCCTCCCCCCCCGTGTCCCCCCGACCTCTGTTTCTCGCGCCCGTTCCCTTCTGGGAGAGGGGGGCGCGGAGGGAGCAGAGTGAGGCAGGGAGGCAGGGAGGCAAGGGAAAAAGGCCGATGAGGGGGGCAAGAAGATGGGGTAAGGAAAAGAGGCTGGCACATAATGAGCTGCATGGCTTTTTTGTTGCGGGCGGGGGAGGCGAAGGAGGGAGGAGGAGGAGGAGGAGAAGGAGGAGGAGGAGGAGGACGAGCAACAAAAGCAGGAGAACCAGCAGAATAAGGAGGTATGAACGAGGGAGGATGAGAGTAGGAGGAATGAGAAACGGAAAGAGATGTGGCGATATGTGTCTGTTGTGATTTCATTCGTCGGGGATGTCACGCTTGAGTAAGGCTGTTGACAGCCCATGGGCCCGGTGAGTGCCCCGAGAGGCGGAAAATTGTCCGTCCCGATACTTTCCACGCCGTGAGTGGGTTTGGGGATAAGGCAGGCCTTGGATCGGCATCAATCGCTCCAGAGCGTTCCAAAACGCTTTCACAGCGTCCACCGGCCGCGGCGCCCGATAAATCCTCCAGAACCGCTGGATCTCAGAGATCCCCGAGTTATCCCGATCCGATGTTGTCCCGATCTTTGCTTCGTCTTCGGAGATTGAGCCGCGCTGGCTTCTGCGACAGGTAAACTCCTCGTTGCCGCTGTACTTCACCGCCACGGCGCTTGCGAAGCTGGCCCACCAGGATGGCGAGGCTCCTGCCCCACCCCCCTCTCACACCTTCCAGCCAGTGTCTGTTTCGATCCGATCGATCCGATTCGATATCATCGCTTTCGGCTGGCTCGGTCTGATTCGAAAGATCTGAGATTGCAAGATGTTCACACGGACCAGTTACAGGCGCTGCCGATCCGATTCGATTCCGACTCCGTGCCAGCGCAGCCCGTGGCAGTGCACATTCCGATCCGATCGGGTTTCGCGGTTCGGTGTTGGTTGTTCTTGCCAGCGGCGCGCGGGGCAATTCGGTCTGTTTCGGGTTGCCGCCCATCGAGGACCGCTCGAATGTCGTGGCCGCCGGCACAACTCTTCCTCCTCCTCCTCCGTCTCCTCCTCCTCCTTTCCTCCTGCGTTTCCTGCTGCTCCTCCTCCTCTTTCTCATTTTTCCTCTCCTCCTCCTCCTCGCCGTCGTCCTCCTCCTCCTCGTCCTCCTCCTCCTCCTCCTCGTCCTCCTCGCCGTCGTCCTCCTCCTCCTCCTCCTCCTGCTCCTCCTCCTCCTCCTCCCTTCCTCTTCCTCCTCCTCCTCCGCTCCTCCTCCTTCTCCTCCTCCTCCTTCTCCTTTTCCTCCTCCTCTCCTCCTTCCTCCTCCTACCCCTCCGTCTCCTCCTCCTCCTCCTCCTCCTCCTCTCCTCCTCCTCGTCATCATCATCATCATCATCATCATCATCATCATCATCATCATCATCATCATCATCATCATCATCATCATCATCATCATCATCATCATCATCATCCCTCCCTCTCTCTCCCTTCCTCCCTCCCTTCCTGCTCCTCCCTCCTCCCCTCCTCGTCTCGAGTAACAAGACTCGGGATAAGCTTATGTTTTTATTGGATACTGTCACCTGGGGGTTCTGTGGAGATTTCTCCTCACTTTCCCCCCCATTCGTCCCCCTCCTCCTCCTCCTCCTCCTCCTCCTCCTCCTCCTCCTCCTCCTCCTCCTCCTCCTCCTCCTCCTCCTCCTCCTCCTCCTGGTCCTCCTCCTCCTCTTCGTGTCCCTCCCTCTTCATCCTCTCTCCCCTTCTCCTTCCCCTCCTCCTCACCCTCCTCTTGGGATATGGAGGCTGCCTGATTGTATTCGAGTTATGTGTTTGTTTTCGTAATGAATGGTTGGGCTTCCGGAGGTCTTCAGGAACCTCCATTTCATCTTGTCCAGGGCCCCGGAAGCAGAGATCCGTGGGAGAGCAGGAAGAACGGAAGTTGCTTCGGCCGGTTTTTGTCAGTTGTGGACGGGGCCTCCAGAGCCGTCAAACATTCAGCATGAAGGCCCAGAATTCCGACGTCGTAATTGGTTTCACAACGTGGTTCCCAGATGTGTGGACCTCTCGCGTAAACCTGGTTTTCATGCTGAGTAGGTAATTGTTTGAAGGTCTTGGGGCTCTGGCCAGGGCCCCAGAAGGCAGACAATAAAACAACACACGCGTTGATTGTCTCACGATGCGAGGATGTCAGCGGGGGGTCGAGAGCCCCCTGGGACACAAATCACAAGTCGGAGGAGGGTCCCACCCGGAGGTGTGGGTCGCCCCCTATGTACCTCACCTCGTTCTTCATTCCTCCATCGTCCCTCTCCCACCCTCCTCCAGCCCTCCTCCCTCCCTTACCCCACATTCCCTCATCCCTCCCTTCTGACTCCCTCCTCCATCCATTCAAAGCCTTCTGCATGGCACTCTCCCTCGGCTTGCTCGTCTTCGCCGCGGAGATCTAGAAGGCCTCAGGATTGACTTCCTCCGGTGCACCCAACAGCAACGTGGGGAGAAGCCGAAGCAGAGGATGGAGGGAATGAGGCCGAGGAGGTGGACGAGCAGAAGTAGAGAGGGCAGGGGCAGGAGGAGGAGACAGAAAGGATAGCAGTAGGGAGCGAGGGGGCGAGAGGAAAGGTCAGGAGGAGGCAGAGGACCAGAGCAATCCCAGCACGTGTCGTGGATGCTGCGATGCGCCCTCCCATCCCCAGTCCTCTCTCTTCTCCCTACCGCCAGAGCAGTGTCCCTGCCAACACGGCGGCTCCGTCACTTTTCTAGATGGGTCCTCGGGGCGATCGTGCAGGCAGGCTCTCTCGTCATGATTTGGCGCAGCTGCCTGGAGTGACCCGGGCCATTCACGAGGACGATCTGACTTGATGTTCCCAGAGTTCGATTCGACCTAAGCGGCTTACTTGCGCCATCCCGCGGGCCCCAAGAAAAGGAAACGTGCAGCTTCGATTTCTTAGGAGGGCCTCTTAGCGCCCTCGTGGGCGTTCTCTCGGAAGCCTCCTCGGGACCCTTGGGTGCTTGCTGGGGGCCCTCTGAGGGCTCCGTGGGAATCTCCTGCGGGCATCTTGGCGGGCATGTTGGGTCGTCGTGTGTTACCCTTAAGTCGAGCCTGTCTCTGCACAGGAGGTATATTCCAAAATAGTCAAAAATAGTATGGGGATGATTTTTGGACTATTTCTGAACATTGTTGGAGCATTTTGGGGGTATTCCGCCTGCAGGGGGACGTGCCCGACCTGATGTTACCCCCCCCTGGCTGCCCCGCCGCGCCCCGATCACGCATGCCCCCTTGCCGCCGAGCCGCGCCCTCTCCCCTCCTGGCCAGCCAGAGAGGTGGCCATCGTGAAGGCCGCCAAGAAGGCCCGGCGGCGCCCCCCCACCGTCGCTTCGCCCAGCCTCCTCCCTGCTTCCTCTTGCCGCCTCCCCCTCGTCCTCCTCCTCGTCCTGCTCCTGCCTCCTCCTCATCCTCCCTGCCTCCTCCTCCTCCTGCCTCTCTGCCTCCTGGTGCCTTCCCCTTCTCCCTGCCCCCTCCTCCTCCTCCTCCTCCTCCTCCTCCTCCTCCTCCTCCTCCTCCCTCCTCCTCCTCCTCCTCCCTCCTCCTCCTCCATCTCCTCCATCTCCTCCATCTCCTCCGCCTCCTCCTCCTCCTCCCCCGTGCCTCCGTGCCTCCTCCTCCTCCTCCTCCTCCTCCTCCTCCTCCTCCATCTCCTCCTCCTCCCCTCCTCCTCCTCCTCCTCCTCCTCCTCCTCCTCCTCCTCCTTCTCCCTGCCACCTTCTCCCCCTCCCTGCCTCCTCCTCGTCCTGCCTCCCTGCCTCCTCCTCCTCCTCCTCCCTGCCCCCCCCCACCTGGCCTCCTCATCCTCCCTGCCTGCTACTCTCTTCTGCCCTGCCTCCTTCTCTTGCCATGAGGACCCGGCGGCGCGCGGCGAGCACGCGCACTCATCGGGTGCGTCCGAGGTCGGGTCGGGTGGAACAGAGGGACAGGGCAGGGGGCGGCCTTGCTGCTGGAGACGCTGCGCAGGCGGAGCGCGGCTGGGCCTGTGGGCACCGCGGCGCTGGCCAGAGCCGCCGGCCCAGGTGGCGCCGGGGACAGTCAAGCATGCCCTTCGGCTCCGCCACTGTGCGGACGGGGTACGCTAGCAGCAGAGGGCGCTCAAGGATCACCTGGTCCTGCCTGTGGGCAAGACCTTGTGCATACTCAGTTCATCGCGTGCTCGTCTCCATTGGTGCATCCAGTGATGGAGGAGAGAGAAAGAGTCTTGGCCGACCTCTATTTTGAGAACGATCTTGATACACACTTTCTCCGAAGAGGGCGTGGCGGCCTTGGGTCGTGGGGCTCGCGTGCGGGCCCTGGGGCTCGTGTAACCGCTAAAGGTCTTTCGTTTTGGTCCCCCCCGTTTCTTTCGGCGGTGACTGGGGCTGCTCCCAAGACCTCATCCTCTCCCATGAGAGCGCTCCTGAGGCATAAATCGTAGAAGCCTTCGCAGTCCGAGGGAGCGCGTTTCACGGGCGCTTACCTTGGGAGCATTCGGCGGCGCGTTTGAACCAGGGGGGAGGCCCTTCCCCCTCGAACATTCGGCACCGTCGAACCGATCTGAGGGGACTCCCCTCCCCCCTTCCCCCCCGAAGCCCCCCCACAGCGCCGGCGACGGCGGCGGCGGCCGGCAGCGACGACGGCGACGACGCGGCGACGAGGACCAGGACGAAGACGACGATGACGACGAGGTCCCTTGTAGTCCTCTGTCCTCGGTCCTGAATGTCCGCATATTGACGGGCCTGGACCTCAAAGGTAAAGTTTCTTCGCGTTGCGTCTTGTGTTTCCTGCGGTTTCCGTCGTCGTCGCCGTCGCCGTCGTCGTCGTCATCGTCGTCGTCATTTTCGTCGTGAGGTTCGTCGCTGTCGCCGTCGTCGCCGTCGTCATCGTCTTCGTTGTTTTCGTCGCCGTCGCTGTCGTCGCTGTCGTCGTCGTCGAGGCCTGCGTGCTCGTCGACGTTGCTGTCGACGTTGTCGTCGCCGTTGTTGTCGTCGCCGTCGTCGTCGTCTTCGCCGTCGTCGTGTTCGTCGTCTTCGCCGTCGCAGTCGTCGTCGTCGCCGTCGTCGTCTCGTGGTCGTTGTGGTCGTCGCCGTCAGTCGTCGTCGCCGTCGTCGCCGTCGTCGCCGTCGCCGTCGTCGTCGTCGCCGTGGTCGTCGCAGTCGTCGTCGTCGCCGTGGTCGTCGTCATCGTCGCCGTCGCCGTCGTCGTCCTCGTTGTGCTTTCGTCGTCGTCGTTGTCGTCGTCGTCAACGCCGTCGTCGTCGCTGTCGTCGTCGTCGTTGGCGTCGCCTTCGTCGTCGTCGTCGTCATCGTCGCCGTCGTCGTCGCCGTCGTCGTCCTCGTGCTTATCGCTGTCGCCGTCGCCGTCGGTCGTCGACGTCGTGCTCGTCGCCGTCGTCGTCGCCGTCGTCGTCGTGGTCGTCGCCGTCGTCGCCGTCGTCGTCGCCGTCGCCGTCGTTGCCGTCGTCGTCGTCGTCGCCTCCGTCGTCGTTTTCGTCGCCGTCGTCGTCGTTGTGCTCGTCGTCGTCGTCGTCGTCGCCGCCGTCGTCGTCGTCGTCATCGGGCCCCTGGACATGCGGAACCTGCCATTCCAAGCCAAGCAAGACCTGGCCGACTTTTACAACGAGTGCGAGCTACACATGACGTGGCCGTGACAGCTGATGAGCGAGCGTGCTGGAAGGAATGCTCCCGAAGCACGACGGTTCCGAGAGGGGTGTGGCTCTCATCCCCTGGACGATGCGCTCTGGGGCCCAGATGCGCAAGGTGCTGGGGGCAAGCTGGTTCGCTGTCAAGGCTGGCCACTGGGACCAGGCCATCAAGGGCAGCAGCGCCCTTCAGTGTGGCATCTTTCGCTTATTATGTGACGAAGTTGACGACGAGCTGGACATCCACTACGTCAATGTGATCTGGGATTTCGCGGGTTTCTATGACAGCGTCAACCCAATCATGGCATTCGAGGCGGCACTCAAGATGGATTTCTCCCCCAGGAAGCTCGGCATGGCAGCAATGCTCTACATGTCGCCGAGGATGCTGCGCTCTAGAGGTGCCATCGCGGCACCCATCCAGCCAACAGGCTCGCTTCTCACAGGAGACAGCGACGCCAATAATCTCGCCCGTGCTGTTTTATATGACCTTCTGGAGGAAATACACTGCCAATGTTTACCCAAAGGTGTTCGTTCGTACCAGTGGGTGGATGATAGCAATCAGCGCGCTGACGGGCCGAAACACATCCTCACCCCCCTCCTGGCCCAGGCGGCCGCCCTGTTTTATCGGGGGCCCGCGACCTCGGCCTGGATATATCGGGGAAGCCTGGTGTGATCGGAACCGGCATGGATACGGCCAAAGCAGCGTGCAATGAATTTAACAAGTTGGTTCCCGAATTTAAACTCAAGCCAAGCGCAGTCATAGCTGACCTAGGGCTCGAAAGAAGGTCCAAGCGGCAGCACAAAGTTAAGCGCAACAAGCGAGTCAGCCCTTTAGACAGCTGCCCAAGTTTCGCAAGATTTCCCAGTTCAGCCGAGTGCGCCCAGCCAGGCGCAAGCTAACCCCGATGTCTCCAGTGCATCGCATCGCGCATGGAGCCATGGCTGCAGGCATGGCCCCGACCCAGATTTTAAGAGTGCAGCGCGCAGTCGCTGGGGCGCTTGGGGGGTCGCAAGGCTGGACCCTGTCTGACTGCGTACCTGGCGTTTGATCTATGTAACTGCAACCCAGGCATCGAACTAAAAGTCCGCCAACTTCAGACCTGGTGTCCATGTAATACGCGTGGGAAAGACAGTGAGCATGTCCTCCCGAGACTCTCCAGGGCTTGGCCTAAGGTGGCCGACCGCGTCGCCCAGACGCCGAAGACCGACCGCTGGAGATATGCCAGAGGGGCGATGTTTGGGGCGGTCGCGGTTCTTCTGGACGCGGAATGGACAGCCACTGATCAGACTTATTTAATTTGGAAGTCCCTTGTCATTGACGATTGGTGGCAGCTTTCTCTCCAGGCAGGCGACATCGATTATTCACTCAGAGCCTGTGGAGCCAAGCGTGGAAGCAAGCTAGCAAGCACTGCTTGGGCGGGGGGCTGGAGGGTGGGGCGGACTTCTCCCACCGTCAGTCCCTCCGCACTCTCGACGAGATGACGTCCACGACGGCCCCAGGCATCAGAGGTAACGTTACGGCCATGGCCACGGGATTGACGCGGCCACGATCCCGATTGTTTGATGCAGGCATTTTTCGTGAGGCAGGTTCGATTTGCACTAGGTGTGATAGTAACCCCCCCGAGACCCCGTTGCACAGGTTGTTGCAATGTAGCGCCAATCATAGGCTGCCATGCCACGAGACAGCCGACCTCGAACAAGAGGCGGCCGATGGCCACCACCAATGCCCCTGCTTCTGGCTCCGAGGCGTCGCCCCAAGCGGATGGGCGGCGGTCGATCCGCCATCCCACGAGTCTCAGCGTTGGCCTTGGCACTCCTGGCCAGCGGTTCCATCTCGCCCCCAGCCAGGAAGCCAGTTTTGGAGGGCGGGAGACGGCTTTGGAGGAGCCAACCCCAAGGACCCCCGCCTCCGCAGGTGTGGATGGGCGCGCGCCCACCTTGCCGCCCCGTGCAAAGACCCGGCCTGGAACCAGGCAGGGGCCATCAGTGGCCGCGCGGGGAACCTCCCAGGGCCCAAGCAGTCAAGTAACCGCGCCGAGCTGCTAGCCTTGATCTGCTGGCTGGAGGGCCCCCCCGTGCATCTTGTTCACCGCCTGGAGGCGAACTCCACTTCATCATTGATTCGGCGTATGTTTTCCGTGGCGCGTGTCGTCCCGACGCCAGCAAACCCAGACACAATGGGGACTTTTGGAGGAGATTTCAGGCGGCCCAAGGGGGCAAGTTTTTTGCCACAAAGTTGAGAGCCATGTTTCCGACGCCAGACGGACCGAAATGAATTGTCCCGAGGTTTGGCTACAGGGCAACAGGCTTGTGGATGCCCAAGCAGACGAGGCAGCGAAGAGATTTCAAGTCCACCCTGGCCAGGCCCAGAAGGTCAAGTACGTTGAAGCTAAGGCCGCCAGGGTTCGTAGACGATTGTTCACTGTTCTCGAGGACGTTACGCATGCAGACAGCGAAGCCGGGGCCCAGGTTGAGAGACCCCCGACCCTGGCCCAGCAAAACAAAGCGCCCCGCCCCAGCGTCATGCAGAGAGCGGTGGCGACCAGCGCACATACTCCGACGGTCGCCAAGAAGGGTAGACAGGGGGTCAAGGCCACCTGTTCGGCGTGTCTCGGTCGCGTCGGGGGAGGGGCCCGTGTCCTCGGATGGCTGTTGACCCCCTGTCACCCTGTTCCTATTCCTGAGGGGGCTTTGCGACCCGCTGGCGCAGTCCCCGAGGCCCACCAGAGGCTTCAAATTGGGGACCGGTCACTTCACCAGTCGCACAATGTTGTCGCCCATAAGGAGATCCCCATATTTTATGGCAGCAGCTGCGGTTATCTCCGTGCACGCGAGGGCGGAGCCCTCAGGGACCTCGCCGTGGAACGCAGTCCTCGAACGAAGGGCGGCAGACACAACCTAGCGCAGATTGCCAAAGGCATTTGGCCAGGGAGCTCGAGAGCAGCTGCAGAATTCAACCAGAAGAGAGGCCTTCGCCCCACCAAGGCTAAGGTGAAGGCCCGTCGATAAACACATGGCGAGCGTTGCTCAGCGGAGGAATCCAAAAAAAGGCGTGATCGTCACGCTCGTCATTGTCGTCGCCGTCGCCGACGCTGCCGTCGGCAGCGTCGCTGTCGTCGTCGTCGTCGTCGTCGTCGGGCTCGTCCCCCCGTCGTCGTCGTTGACGTCACAGTCGTCGTCGTCGCCGTCGTCGTCCTGGTGCTCGTCGTCATCGTCCGTCGTCGTCGTCCTGGTGCTCGTCATCGTCCGTCGTCGTCGTCCCCGTCGTCATCGCCGTCTTCGCCGTCGTCGTCGCTGTCGTCGCCGTGGTCGTCGTCGCCGTGGTCGTCGCCGTCGTCATTTTCGTCGTCGTCGCCGTCGTCGTCTTCGTCGTCGTTGTCGTCGCCGTCGTCGTTGTCACCGTCATCGTTGTCGTCGTCGTCGTCTTCGCCGTCGCCGTCGTCAGAATCGCGCCGCCGTCGTCGTCGTCAACGTTGTCGTCGTCGCCGCCGTCGTCGTCGTCCTCGTCAACATCGTCGACTCCTGCGTCCTCGTCGCCGCCGTCGTCGTCGCCGTCGTCGTCGCCTTCGTCATCATCGTCGCCGTCGTCGTCGTTGTCGTCGTTATCTTCGTCCGCGTCGTCGCCGTCCTCGTCGTCGTCGGCGTCGTCGCCGTCGTCGTCGTTTTCATCGTCGTCGTCGCCGTTGTCGTTGTCGTTTTCGCCGTCGTCGTCGTCGTCTCCGTCGTCGTCGCCGTCGTCGTCGTGGTCGTGCTCGTCGTCGCCGTCGTCGTTGTCGTCGCCGTCGTCGTCGCCATCTTCGTCTTTGTCGTTATCGTCGTGGCCGTCGTCGTCGTCGGGTTCCTCGTCGTCGTGTTCGTCGTCGTCGCCGTCGTCGTCGTTGTCGTCGCTGTCGCCTCCGTCGTCGTCGTCGTCATCGTCACTCTCGTCGTCGTCGTCGCCGTTGTCGTCGCCGTCGTCGTCGCAATCGTCGTTGTCATCTTCGTTGCCGTCGTGCTTGTCGCCGAGGTCGACGCCATCGTCGTCGTTGTCGTGTTCGTCGTCGTCGCCGTCGTAGTCATTGTCGCCGTCGCCGTTGTCGCTGCCGTCGTCGTCTTCTCCGTTGTCGCCGTCGTCGTCGTGGTCGTCGTCGTCGTCGTCATGCGTCGTCCTTGTCGCCGTCGTCGTCGCCGTCGCCGTCGTGGTTGTCGTCGCCATCGTCGTCGTCGTGCTTGTCGCCGTCGGCGTCGTTGTTGGCGTCGTCATCGTCGCCGTCGTCGCCGTCGTCGTCGTGGTCGTCGTGGTAGTCGTCGTCGTCGTCTTCGCAGTCGTCGCCGTCGTCGCCGTCGTCGTTGTCGTCGTCTTCGTCGTCGTGCTCGTCGTCGTCGTCGTTGTCGTCGTCGCCATTGTCGTTGTCGTCGCCGTTGTCGTCGTCATTCGTCGTCGCCGTCGTCGTCCTCGTCGTCGTGCTCATCGTCGTCGTCGGCGTTATCGTCGTCATCGTCGTCGTCGTCGTTGTCGTCGTTCTCGTCGACGCTCCCCGCCGCCGCCGCCAGCCAGTGCTGGCGCCGGCGCCGGCTCCGAGGGGAAAGGGGAGAGGGATGAACGTTCGACCCCCGCCCTTGAATCGTTGTCCTCGTCGACGCTCCCCGCCGCCGCCGCCAGCCGCCGCCGCCGCTAGCGCTGGTCCAGAGGGGGGTGGGGCTGGTTCCGAACCCCCCGCCTCCAAGCGCCCACCAAACGCGCTCTTTCTGTACGTAGTCGCAATCGTAGTCGTAGTTGTTGTCGTCGTTGTTGCGCGGCGGGTGCCGCGGGAAAAAATATTGTGTCTATTATCCCTTCTGGGTGGGACCCCAGGCCTTCGATAAGGCCGCCGAACAAATAATTAGTTACCCCTACTGAGGGGATTTTCAAGACCTTTCAGGGCTACTGAGGACCTGGGAGCTAGGGAAGGGGGGACGGCGGGTCGGGAAGCGGCGAAATCTGCTGCAACCTGCTGCAACTAGCCGGTCTCGGCCCTTCCGCCCGGCTTTTTCCTCGATGCATTGGCGCTTTCGGCGCAGGGAGGCGCTGGGAAACAATTCCCCTGGCAAAGTCGGGAGCCTTGAGACGGGGGTTAATGCAAACGGGGGTCAGCCAGGGCGCCGAACTTTGCACGATCCTGCAGGGCCAGGGTCGCATTGACCCGGGTTTGGGTGCAGGATCCTGCAGGATTTTGCCGGATTTTGCAAGGCTTGGCTGACCCGGGTCTGGATTGACCCGGGTCTGAAGATTCCCGACAAAGCACCCTAATAGCAGCAAAGGTGAAGTGGCGGTCGAGGAGATAGAGGTCGAGGCACGGCCATACGCACCTCAGTATTATGGTTTACCGTTTTACCAGGGATCGTTGCCGTCCATATCACACATGTAGCCAGCATTGTGGCGAGAGCACTGCCATCCGGACAACAAATGTAGCGGGCATTCAGGCGAGAGCACGACTCCTGAATAGATTCATTGGCTTACGCCGCACCGCCGACCCCTTGGGGTGGCAGCAAGAGTGAAAGACTGAATTCGCGGAACGCGCGCGATCGCTGGGCAATCTTGGGGTTTCGGCCTGTCCTACGTAGCGTGTGGGGTTCAAGGGGGGGCCTTGTAGGGGATTGTTTGAAGTTTTTCGTGGTCTTATGTGAGTTTCTTGGGGCCTTCACGGGGCCTGTCCCAGGCCTTCTTTTCCATCTCTTGGATAGGCTCGGGGATCGTTGAGACCCAGCTGGGGTTGCGTCTGGCCAGAAGTTCGAGAATGGATCCAGCTGTGTCGACGAGGAGCTTCCTGAAGGCCCAGAGGAGGCGGAGAGCGCCCAAGAACTAGGAGTCTCATGCCTCGAGCCTCGATCCACCCCGTGTTCCTTCCTTTGCGAAGGGGTGGCACCTGCCAGGGAGGTCGATCCTCATCCCGGAGTTTCGGCGGTGGTCCCTTGCGCCGAAAACGGTTTTTGGAGGCCGAATTCGAGAAGATGCCTCGGGTGGTCGAAAGACAACGAAAATCTGTGAGACATCGGCGGCGACGACCAAATTCTTTTTCTTTTTCCCAACCATCCTGCGGTGTTGGGTCCTCGTTTTGAAGAGACGGTCCCCGCGTTCTCCCCTCCTCCTCTGCCCCCTCCTCATCTCCACCGTCCGCATGCGCCCCGCGCACCCAGTACAAGGCTTCGTGGCCCCATAGGGAGCTCCACCGAAGGCCCCAGCGCTACCGTCCGCATGCGTCCCGCACACCCTGTACAGCGTTTCGTGGCCCTCCTCCCCGTCCCCCTTGCGTCTCACCCACCCAGTACACCGCTTCGTGGCCCCATAGGGAGCCCCACCGAAGGTCCCAGCGCTACCGTCCGCATGCGTCCCGCACACCCAGTACAGCGCTTCGTGGCCCCATGAGGAGCCCCACCGAAGGTCCCAGTGCTACCGTCCGCACGCGTCCCGCGCACCCAGTACAGCGTTTCGTGGCCTTCCTCCCCGTCCCCCCTGCGTCTCACCCACCCAGTACAGCGTTTCGTGGCCCCATAGGGAGCCCCACCGAATGTCCCAGTGCTACCGTCCGCATGCGTCCCGCACCACCCAGTACAGCGCTTCGTGGCCCCATAGGGAGCTCCACCGTCCCAGCGCTACCGTCCGCATGCGTCCGGCATGCCCAGTACAGCGTTTCGTTGCCCTCCTCCCCCTCCTCCTTGCGTTTCACACACCCAGTACAGCGTTTCGTGGCCCTATAGGGAGCCCCACTGAAGGCCCCAGTGCTACCGTCCGCATGCGTCCCGCACACCCAGTACAGCGTTTCGTGGCCCCATCGGGAGCTCCACCGAAGGTCCCAATGCTACCGTCCACATGGGTCCCGCACACCCAGTACAGCGTTTCGCGGCCCTTCTCCCCCTCTTCCCTGCGTTTCACCCACCCAGTACAGCGTTTCGTGGTCCCATACCGAGCCCCACCGAAGGTCCCAATGCTACCGTTCGCATGTGTCCCGCATATCACATACAGCGCTTCGTGGCCCCATAGGGAGCTTCACCGAAGGTCCCAGTGCTACCGTCCGCATGCGTCCCGCACACCCAGTACAGCGTTTCGTTGCCCTCCTCCCCGTCCCCACTGCGTTTCACCCACCCATTACAGCGCTTCGTGGCCCCGTAGGGAGCCCCACCGAAGGTCACAGTGCTACCGTCCGCATGCGTCCCGCACACCCAGTACAGCGCTTCGTGGCCCCATCGGGAGCTCCACCGAATGTCCCAGCGCTACCGTCCGCATGCGCCCCGCACACCCAGTACAGCGTTCCGTGGCCCTCCTCCCCCTCCCTGCGTTTCACCCATCCAGTACAGCATTTCGTGGCCCCATACCGAGCCCCACCGAAGGTCCCAGTGCTACTGTCCGGATGCGCCCTGCACGCCCAGTACAGCGTTCCGTGGCCTTCCTCCCCCTCCCTGCGTTTCACCCATCCAGTACAGCATTTCGTGGCTCCATACCGAGCCCCACCGAAGGTCCCAGTGCTACTGTCCGCATGCGCCCCGCACGCCCAGTACAGCGTTTCGTGGTCCCATACCGAGCCCCACCGAAGGTCCCAGTGCTACCGTCCGCATGCGTCCCGCACACCCAGTACAACGCTTCGTGGCCCCATAGGGAGTTCCACCGAATGCCCCCGTGGGACCGTCCGCATGCGTCCCGGAAGCTCAATTTGGCATTTTCACCCACCCAGTGCAGCGTTTCGTGGCCCCATAGGGGGCTCCACCCAAGGCCCCACTGCCACCGTCCGCATGCGTCCGGGAAATGTAATTTGGGATTCTTACCAGCGCAGTGCAGCGTTTCGTGGCCCCCTAGGGCGCTCCACCGAAGCCCCCAGTGGGACTCTCCGCATGCTTCCCAGAAGCCCAATTTGGCACTTTCACTCACTCAGTAAAGCGCTTCGTGGCCCCGTAAGGTCCACCGAAGCCTTCAGTGGGACCGTCCGCATGCGTCCCGGAAACCCAATTCTTCACACCACCCACACAGTACAGCGGTCCCTCCCGCCCAGTACATTGCTTCTTCTTGGCCCCATAGGAGCTTCACCGAAGCAGATATTCACAATCACATTGCCCACAATTTCACATGGTTGGGACCTTCGCCAGGATAATTCATCCTCCTCTTTCTCCTCTTCCTCCTCCTCTTCCTTCTCCTCTTCTTCTTCTTCTCGATCGAGGTAGATGCCCGCGGCTGTTCACACACATATATAACCGCATGCCGATGATAATAAAGGGACCCCCCCCTTCAGTGTTTAGAGTTGATTATCGTCGCCCTATACAAAATTCAAATTGGGCGGCGATCGCTGAGGCCGAACTTCATTATCACCTCGAAACGCTATGTTGAGATAGCAACATCAAGCGATGTTGATATAGCAACATCAAGCGAAGCGATCACACTTTTTTCAGGATGTGTCAAGCGAAACCAATAATTTTGGGAGGCAGACTCAAACGAAACGAGCAATGTTTCAAGGATGTCTCAAGCGAAACCAACAATTTTGGGAGGCAGACTCAAACGAAACGAGCAATGTTCCAAGGATGTCTCAAGGATGTTTCCAGCTAAACCAGCAAGTTTTTTCTTTTTATTTATATGTTTTTATTATCTTCCTTTTTATATATGTATCTATCCCCGCGCGCGCCTGAACTTTTTTATCTCTGGGGTTGATTATCCATGGAAAGGGGAGCACATGAGCTACCCTACATGAGCACTTAAAAAGATCAATTTTCATAAAGCGCTTGTAAATTTAAATTGATAGATTTGGAACCTGCCATTTTTCCGTTCTTCTTAGAATAGATTTGAAATTCGAGATTTGTCTTTCTTTTCCTCCTTCTCCTCCTCCTATCATTTCTTTTATTTTTTTATGTATTATTTTTATTTTTCTTTTTTATATATAGCTTCCTCCATTCCTCCGCCCGCCTGAACTTTATTATCGCCGCCGTTGATTATCTAGGGACGCCGAGGCGGATGAGCTATTCCGAGGGTGTCTCAAGCGAAACAAGCATATACTCGAGAATGTTCGAAGCGAGACAAGCATATAGATGTCTGAAGCGAAACGATGCGTTTCTTAAGGATGTCTCAAGCGAAAACAGCAATTGCTCGAGGATGTCTCAAGCGAAATAAACAATAGTTTGACGGTGTCTCAAGCGAAATAAGCAATAGTTTCAAGATGTCTCAAGCGAAATACGCAATAGTTTCAGGATGTTTCAGGCGAAATCAGCAATACATTGGGGACGTTACAAGCGAAAACCACAATTATTTCGAGGATGTCTCAAGCGAAATAAGCAATAGTTCGATTGTGTCTCAAGCGAAATAAGCAATAGTTTGCGGATGTCTCAAGCGAAACAAGGGATTTGTCGAGGATGTCTCCAGCGAGATAAGCCATTGTTGAGGATATTTCTATGAAAACTAAACGCCAAGGATGTCTCAAAACGTGCTCGGCTTGGTCTCCTCTTGATCATCTCTTACTTCGAGATTATGCTGAGGTCTGCTGGGCTACTTTTATTATCTCTCCCTGAACCCCGAACTTTATTATCCCCTAGTGTTTATTCTCACGGGCATGAGGTTATATATATATATATAGAGAGAGAGAGAGAGAGAGAGAGAGAGATTGTGGCCTTCGGCCCATCCCGCCACCTTGCCTCGGTTGTCGGCCTGAGATCCTTGGTGCGTGGGTTGCGGGTTAGAGAAGTTACATGCCCCAAGTGGTACTAGGGGCCT
The DNA here is from genome assembly GCA_963575745.1 of Prorocentrum cordatum. Lineage (NCBI taxonomy): Eukaryota > Dinophyceae > Prorocentrales > Prorocentraceae > Prorocentrum > Prorocentrum cordatum. The sequence continues at coordinate 202,040 of CAUYUJ010015710.1, read as the reverse complement.
CCTTTTTGAGTTTCTTGGCGGCCTCTTGGGGCATCTTTGGGGGCCTCTTGGGGTCCTCTTGTGGCGTCCCCATGGGCCCTTTTGAGCGCCTCTTGGGGCCCCCAGGGGCCGTTTTGGGGCGGAGGGCTCGGATTGTTGATTCAGGGCTCGGATTGTTGATTCAGGCTCCTCCTCTTGGGCCCCTCATTGGGCCGTCTTGGGACACTCTTGGGTCGTCTTGGGAGCCTCTTTGGCCGTCTTGGCGCCCTCTTGGGCCGTTTCGAGTGCCTCTTGGGAACCTGTCGGGCCGTTTTGGGGCAATATTGGGGGACTCCGGGGCCGTCTTCAACGCCGTGGAGGCCGAAAAAACGTGCATGATACAATTTTGGCTTCTTGGGCCCCTCTTGGGGATGCTCTTGGAGGCTTCCTGGGCCGTCTGCGAGGTTTCTGGGGCCGTCTTGGGGCCATTTTGGGCGTCGGGGCCCTCTTGGGCCGTCTCCCCAGAAGCTGTCGTGGACCTCAAGAAAGAGCCCGAGAAGGGCCGGACCCCCCAGGTGAGCTCTGGCCGGACGGCCCCCCCCCTCCAAATCGACCGGACCAGGCTCCGGGGGGAGGGGTTTGGGGAGGGGGAAGCATCTCACACGCCGATGATCCCTAAGGGGTCGGCGCATTATTAATTGGCTGCTCTGCGGTTGATGGGGAGTTTCTGTATGTAGAAGATGGGGCGTGTGCGTGTGGGCAAGAGGAGAATGAACGGGAGGCGGTGGCATCCTGCTCTTCCCGCACCCATGCTGGCAACCTTCCACGTCGCCCACGTCATCCCAGGAAATCCCGTGAGATCCTTGGAGGTCGTTCCTCCTCCGCCGCCGCCTCCTCCATTTCCTCCACGTCTCTTCCTCCTTCCCCCCGCCTCCCCCATCTCCTCCAACCATCCTCCTCCTCCTCCTCCTCCTCCTCCTCCTCCTCCTCTTCCTCCTCCTTTTCCTCCTCCTCCTCCTCCTGCTCCGCCTCATCCTGCCCCGCCTCATCCTGCTCCTCCTCCTCCTCCTCCTCCTCCTCCTCCTCCTCCTCCTCTGCCTGCCTGCCTGCCTGCCTGCCTGCCTGCCTGCCTGCCGCCCGCCTCCTTCTCGTCCTCCTCCTCCTCCTCCTCCTCCTCCTCCTCCTCCTCCTCCTCCTCCTCCGCCTCCTCCTCCTCCTCCTCTCCTCCTCCTCCTCCTCCTCCTCCTCCTCCTCCTCCTCCTTGCTCCCTGCGTCCTCCTCCTCCTCCTCCTCCTCCCCCTCCTCCTCCTCCTCCTCCTCCTCCTCCTCCTCCTCCTCCTCCTCCTTCTGCTTCTCCTCCTCCTCTGCCTCCCCTCCTCCCTGCTCCTGCCCTTCTCCGTCCTCCTACGTTTCCCTACCTGATCATCCTCGTCATCGTCCTCGAGGGCCTTCCTCGGGGGTTGATTTGGCGACTTTGCGAGGATTTCTCGAGCGAGAGCCCCAGACTGGGACTCTCCTGGTGCGCCCCGGCGCGGTGGGGCCTGACTTTCTCGCGCGCCAGGGGTCGACTTTGGGAGGATGTCTCGAGCGAGAGCCCCGTACTGAGGTACGCCCTGGCGCGCGCCCTGGCGCGCCCCGGCGCAAGTCTGAGGGCATCCTTGGGGAGGCTCGGGGGGGCGGTTAGTTGAAGATGTCCCACGCGAGGGCGCCGGTTTGGAATTCGTCGCCGGGTTTCCCAGATCTCCAGGAAAAGGAACAGGGGGGATAGTTGGCGAGCCCATTCCCTCGCGCCGAGAGTCAGGATGACGTGACACGTGAGTTCTCAAGAGAGACTCCTTCAAATGAGGAAGTCCCATGAAGTATCAGGTGATCCGGCTGCTAGACCCCTCGTGGGACGCTTGCGTGTTCCTTTTAATGTTTAGTCGAACCTTTCAGCCAAACGATATCAGGGAGTCAGCTATTTGAGCTGATTTGGTCTTTTGGTCCGACCTGGCAAGAGGGAGCGAGGACTGGCTCAAGCCTTCTCTGGCCCTGGGAGCTAAGAGGCCCCGAGGCCCGCACCTCTGACCTGTCTCGGGTGCGACTGCCAGGTGGTTTCCGGCAGACAGGGCAAAGCGAGCAGGCCTTGACATCGCAGTGTAAAAACGAGGGGTGCGTGAAGGCTGTCTTCCAGATTTCACGACCCCCTTCTCTTTTGTTGCCCAACGCCTTCCCTGGTCCCCCACTCATCCTCGCAAATGCCTCGTGCCATTATGCGCCGCCCCCCCGCTCCCGCCGTGCCCCCACTCTTCAGCGCACCCGGCTGGAAAAATCAGAGCTGGAGTCTTTTCCAGGTTTCAGTCTTTGGGAGCCCTAGCTGGGCGCCCAGGCTGACAAGACGAGGACTCGCCATGAGAAATCGGTTCCGGGGAGAGGGTCCGAACGTCTGCGGATTCCACACTGAAATCAGGAAGGTTTCGGATCATCGGATCTCTGGGCGGAGGCGGCGCGAGGGGTCCAGAAAGGTTTTCGGAAGTTCGCGTCGGTTCTTGGAGGTTCCCCAGCCTCGGGGTGCTTGCCAGCAATTGCGCCTCGCCGAGAGCGCTCTTGGAATGCATTCTGAAAAGGCTCCAGAAACAGTCGAGGAGACGCAAACATTTGTCAATGCTCCTAGGTTATCGACGCGTCCCGTTTCCATGCAGGATCGGTTCGCTCCGTCGCCAAATCAGATGGCATTGGCCTCACGTTCCCGGGGGGTCTTCCCCGATCCATGGATCTGGCGCCAACGCGCCAGATCCACGCATCCCTAACCCATGCGTGCGCGTGGCCGAGCAAGGCAGGGGCATCTTCAGAGGGGCCCAGGGGCTTCTGCAAAGGCTGCCGAGAAGCCCCGGGGCCCTTGCAGGGAGGCCCACACCTTCTTGCGGGAGACCCCCTCCGTCTCACAATGCAGTCCCCCTCGCACGGCCAGCTCGTGCGCACCGCCCAAAAAATCATGGGCAAAGTCAGGGGGGGGTTAGGCCTCAGGGGCGGAACGCCTCGACTCCTCCCACCCCGGCCATGAGCGTGCAGCTTCGCTATCGGGGTCCTGTCGCCGATCTATCGGCGCGATGTACCGCCGATTCCGGGTCGATGTCCCCCCCTTCTCCTTCTCTTTTTCCTCCTCCGCCTCCTCCTCCTCGCTCCTCCTCCTTCTTCTCTCCTCACTCCTCCCTCCCATGAGCTGGTCTCCCTCTTGGCGCTCCCCCTCACACGAAGGCCGGGGTTCCGTACATGCTGCCGACCCTTAGCTCGTACACCCTTGACGAGATGCTGGCGGCGCGCGAGCCCGGCCAGGAAAGGCCCCCCCGAGTGCCCGTGCCGCGCACAAGAGAAAGGGGGGCGAACGGCGCTGGCGCCTCGGCCCCAGACACCTTCGTCGACGATGACGACGACGACAGCGACAGCGACGGCGGTGGCGGCGGTGGCGGTGGCGGCGACGACGACGACGACGCCAGCGACGGCGGCGGCGGCGAGGGTGACGGCGACGGCGGCGCCGGCGACGACAACGACGGCCGCGGCGGCGGCGACGGCGTCGTCGGCGATAGCGACGACGACGACGACGACGACGAGGACGCATCTGGCGTGGACTCGACGAGTGCCGGTCCTGGTGTGTTCATGCAGCACTCCTGCCCCAAGGGCCGGGCGAGCAAGGGCTGGGCCTCGGACCGTGGAGAAGGATTGTTTTTGAATGCGACGACGCCTCCTCCGCCTCCTCCTCCGCCTCCTCCTCCGCCTCCTCCTTCGCCTCCTCCGCCTCCTCCTCCGCCTCCTCCGCCTCCTCCTCCGCCTCCGATGTCATGTGCGATCCCACTGCAGCGTGCTGGGGGGAGGTGCCCTTAAGCGCCGGCCCACCGCCGCACATGCAGCTCCTGCGAGCCCGAACGGATACGGTGCGTGCTACGGTCAACCCGTACAGTCAGGATGAGCCACTCTCCAAGCTTACCCTCGCATCCTTGCCCCTTCGGCCCGTCCCTGGCCGCTTTCGCTGGCAGGGGCGCCCCGCAGAATATCGGCATGGCCGTCCAAAGCCCCTGCATCCCTATCGTCGCCCACGCGCAGAGGGGGGTAGGAGGAGGGGGGAAGGCTTCTTAGCAACACCCCTGCTTCTTAGATGGCGCAGGCTCTGTCTGTAGACGTAGTGCGGGCGCCTTCTACGGCGGCCTGCTTCTAAGAAGACTTCCCCCCTCACCCTGCTCCCTTACGCGCGCGGCCAGGATCGTGCGTCCTTACTATACGGGTTGATTGTACCCTCTTCTGCCCTCCTCCTCCTTGATTCTATCCCACCCATTACAACGCTTCGTGGCCCCGCAAGGAGCTCCACCGAACGCCCCAGTGGCTGTGCTCGCATGCGGCCCGCCCGCCCAGGACAGCGCTTCGTGGCCCCATGGGGAGCTCCAGCGAAGGACCCACTGGCTGTGCTCACATGCGTCTCCCCCGCCCAGTACAACTCGTCGTCACCCCATGGGGAGCTCCACCGAAGGCCCCAGTGGCTGCACTCGCATGCGGTTCCCCCACTTAGTACAGCGCTTCGTGGCCCAACAGGGAGTTCCACCGAAGGCCCCAGTAGCTGTGTTCGCATGCGGTTCCCCCACCCAGTGCAATGTTTCGTGGCCCCATGGGGAGCTCCACCGAAGGCCCCGGTAGCTGCACTCGCATGCGGTTCCCCCACCCAGCACAACGCTTCGTGGCCCCATGGGGAGCTGCACCGAAGGCCCCAGTGGCTGCACCCACATGCGGTTCCCGGCCCAGTACAGCGCTTCGTGGCCCTGCGCTCGAGACAGCGACGGCGTTCGAGACAGCGACGGCCAGTTTGTCCACGACGAGAACAAAGTTTTCCGGGCTGTCGCCGAGCATTGGCAGCCGGCATTTGCCGAGAAGCAGATCGATGCTGCGGCGGCGACCACTTTCATCGACCGCTGGGCCAGACGCTTCCCGACCATCGTGTGGACCCTCACCTTCGACGACTTCTGTGACATGATGCGACGGACGAGCGACAGCGGCTACGGGCCCGACGGCATCCCATATTCCGCTTGGAAGTTTGCCTCCCCGCCAGTTCAGCAGATGTTCTACGATTGGTACCTGGCCTGGCTTGGCGGTCACAAGCTCTCGGACGATGGCAACCTCGCCTTGCTTGCCCTCTTTCCCAAGCAGGCTGAACCCACGGACCACATCATTGGCATGTACCGCCACCCGAAGAACTTGAGGCCGTTGTCTCTGTCGAACACCGACGTGAACTTCCTCGCACTGTCCCTGAACGCCGTTGTCTCGCCGGCACTCCCAGCGAGGGCACGCCCTGAGCAACGAGGCTTCATCAACGACCGCATGATCATCCAGAACGTCCTGGACGTTGAGGCCAGTGCCATTGCGGCGGCCCTCAGGACCTCCCACGCCCCCGGCCCGCTCAGCTTGAACAGCCCCGCGGCGGTGTTCTACGACTTCGGGGCGGCCTTCCCGTCGTTGGCCCAGCGGTTCGTTCCTATGGATCCTCCTCCTCGCCATCGGACCACCGGGACTTTCTAGACTTCCTGGGGCTTCACACCGACTTCGGGGCTTTCGCACGGCAGGCACTCCACGCCAACAAGGCGGTTGTAGAGGCCACCCGACTCAATCCGGGCTTTGTTGCTCGGTTTTCCTCCCCGGCGCGTTTCCGGGCCGATTTGCAGGAATCGGTTCGCAAATCTCTCGATACGGCGAAACGCCTCCGTACACTGGCCTTTCCAGGTCAGTAGCCACCGACAGCGTGTGGCCGCCACGCCGCGGTGTTTTTGCGTGTCCTTTATGTCCACGGCCAGGTTGGTCCCCTAACGGCTGAGGAAAAACAGCTAGCTGCCAGCCCGTCGAGTTTGAGCCCCCTCGGAGGGCTTCATTAGTGCTGTGCAGGCATTTTGCGTGAACCTCCCGAGCACTGGAGGGGACAGTTTGTTAACTTCGCTGCGGGCCCTATGTTTTTTGTGTGTATGTATGTATGTATGTATGTATGTATGTATGTATGTATATATATATATATATATAATGAAGAAAAACAACGCTTCGTGGCCCTATCGGTGGCTCCACCGAAGGCCTCAGATGCGGCGTTCGAATGCGTCTCCCCCGTCCAGTGAAACGCTTCGTG
>CAUYUJ010015710.1:128449-190949 GCA_963575745.1 Prorocentrum cordatum | reverse complement strand
CCAGCGCCGCGCACAGCTACCAGGGGATGACCGAGAACCACGCCCCACGGGGCGCCACGGCCAGCCCAGATGCGCCATGCGAACCCGCGGGGCTCGCGACTACAAAACGCGCCGCGCCCTGGCCCGCAAAACGCGCCGCGCCCTGGCCCGCCCCGCCCCCCCCCCCCCCCTCCCCCAGCCGCCCGCCTTTCGCTCCAAGCGCAGCGCAGTGCGAACGCCGCGCACGCGCTCGCGCGTCGCGGACGCGCCTCTTTCCATGGCAGGCGCGGCGCTGCAACCCGCGCAGTTAGATCGCAATCCGCGCAGGAAGTTCAGAGCGCCCATCGACTCAAAATCTAAGGGCTGCGTCCGCCGAAGGACTTGCGCGAATGCACCCGGCCAGGGGGGTCGCGCTTGCAAGCGCTACTTGCCTGGGCCGCGCTCGAGAAGGGCATCATTGGAAGTGCAACAAGCGGCCCCGCTGCCGCCCCCCCTCCCGCTCTCTGCGGTCACCGCGCCGCTCTCAGCGGTCACCTACGCCCCCCCCCCCGCCGATTTGGTCCCGCGACGATCTGATATTTTGCTTTGGCCCTCCTGCATCGAGCCCTCACTTTGATTTGGGCGATGCGGTCGCGACCCCTTTTCCTTCCTCCCGCCTCCATCCCCTTGTCTCCCTCCTGCCTCGCGTCGCTCTCGCGCCTCCTACTTGGCTGGCTCTTTCTTGCCTACCGGCCCGCCTTCTACCTCGCCGCCCCGCGTGGTCTCGCCGTCCCCGGGGGGCTGCGAACTGCGAGATCGTCGCCGCTTTCGGGGGCTGCTGGGGGGCCAGCAGAATGTCTCGCGCAGACTCGCCACGCTGGGGGAGGGGCGCGAACAGCGAAGGCGCCGCCGCTTTCGAGGGCCGCTAAGGCGCCCGGCGGAGCGGCACCACGCGCAGATTCAGATTGAGCGGGGGGCCGCGAACTGCGCGGCTGCCAACTCTTTCGACAGCTGTCAGGTGGGCTCAGCGGAGCGACGTCTCACGCATATTTCATCCGGCCGCCGTGCCTATGGCAAACTAGCGCTTGCCCGGGGTCGCGGCAAAGGTCTTGCCCCCGCAGCTGCAGGAGGGCGCGCCGCGCCAGCCAGCGAAGGATACTCGGCGCCGCGATGGGCCGAACTCCGCCCGCCGGTTTCCGCTGCGGCGCGAGCCATCCCCGGGGCGTCGAGAAGAGCGAGAGCGGGCTTGGCGAGGCCGATGGTCGCGCGGAGGCCACGGCCGCCGCGTGCCCATCAACGAGTTCAAGCAGCTCGCGCCCGAGCAGCGGGCGTCGTTCGTTCGGACAGCGGGGGCTGGCAAGGACGACCTGGAGCAGGCCGTCGAGAGGCAGGTCGCGCGGCGCCAGGCCCGCGCGAAGACCGGCGCCGGCGCGGTCGAGGGCGACCCCCCCGCCCGAGCGGCGGCCCCTCCCCGAGGGCTCGCTCGGGGGCGAGGTCCAGAATATGAAGCAGGAGGAGCAGCAGGGCCCCCGCCCGATGCAACAAAAAACCTTACCCGGCGAAATCCACGGGGCTTCCGAGACGGCGACGGAGGAGCTCGCGAGGGAGCGGCAGCATGACAGTTTTACCAGATAGCTCGAGCGGCGCCGCGGGCGGCCGCGCCGCCGGCGTCGGCGCGGCGGAGGAAGGGCCCAGGCGGGGGCCGAGACCGCGTTCGAGCGCAAGGCCCCCTCGAGTTCGCCACCTCCGCCCCCCGACGGTCGCTCGACGAGGCGAGGTGGCCGGGAGGAGCAAGAAGGACAATAATGAGAGGCGCAAGAAGGAGACAGCTGGGCAAGGCCAGGCCCCGCCGGACAGGGCCGGGCAGGCCCGGGAGGACAAAGCCGACCAGGCCCAAACGTCCCGGGAAGAAGGCGAGGCGCCAGACGCACGCAGACGCGGCGAAGGTGCCCGCGAAGGTCTGCCCCCCGTCGCTGCAGCTGCAGATGGCCCTCGAGCGCGGGATGGTCAAGGAGGCCGCCGAGCTCGTCGGGCAGGCCGCCGAAACGGGCCGCGCCGCTTTGCGCTTGGCCCGCCGCCCCCCCCCCCCCACCCACCCACCCGCGGCGCGCCCGCGCCGCTTCTTTCGCGCCCCGGCAGTGAGTCGCGCACTCCCTCCTCCTTTCGGCGACGCGCCCACCGCTCGCAGCCCCATTCGGCGGCCTGCGGGGCCCACCAGGGCCCTCGGGGCTGCTCGGCGCTTTCCGGAGACACCTGGGTTCACTTCGGAGCGCTTCGGATTCCTCCGGAGCCTCACGAGGCCCCTTTGTCCCATCGGAGACTTCGGGGCCGCTCCGGAGTCCTTCGGGCCTTTCCAGTGCCCCCGTGGAGCTCTCACAGGAATCCTCCCGCTCGGAATCCCTTTCTGGGCCTTCCGGGGCCCGCCTTCCTTCTGCGCTGCACCCCTCCCATCTCCCCCATCTCCCCCCCCTCTCGGGGCCCCGAGTGCACCCCCAGGGGGCGCCCGACAAACCCAGGGCACGGGAGGCCCCGCCCCGCGCGCGCATTCGGCGGCGCGGTCTCCGGCCTCCAAAAACCCCGTCCGCAGCCGCTCGCGGCCCGGGGCGGGGCGGCGATCGCGGCTCGGGGCGGGGCAGGAATGGCGGGAGTTAGGCCCGCGAAGGTCAGGGATATTGGCCAGCGCGGGGCCTCGAAGAATTCACCCAGGTCTCTGCGCCATTGGATGGGGTTGCGAGGCGCCGGCGAGGCAGACGAGGACTTCGCATTCTCCTGCGATCGAGGCCACCTCCAACGTGCACTCGACGACGCGCGGCACCATCTGTGCCACATGCGCATTCCGAACCATCTGCGCGCGGGCGGGCATCGAGTTCGGCGCCATTGCGTGGCCGACGCCGCGGCGGTCGCAGCGAAGACCGCGCCGGGGCACGCGCCCCCCCTGACCGAGTTGCGGCGAAAGCGGCCCTGCGCGGCCGCGCGCGCCGCGCAGATGCGCTCGCGCCGCGGGGTCGCGCCGAGGCAGGACAAGCGGAGGAAGTGCCTCGGCATGTTCGCGACTAGTTGTCAGGGAGTTCTGCCCCGACATTAAAAAACGCGCGGGTGCTTTTCCGCCCATCATGCGAGCCCGGTATCCCGCGGCAAAGCAGATCAAGGGGGGCGCCTCTCACGCCATTCGCATCGCGTTGCCGAGGTGCTCTTGGGCGACGAGATTTCGGAGCGCGGCGCGTTGGCCCCGCCAGACACGGCCGCGGCTGGAACAGCGGCGAGGCACCTCGAGCCTGGCAGCTCGGCCCGCGACGGCGACGCCGCCAGGGTGGCGTCTCCAGTTCTCGGCGCGCCAGGCAAGTTGCATTGCAAGAGCAGCCCGAACGTTTTGCAAGCAAGAGGGGGCCCAGATGCCGGGGCGCCCCGGCCCATCCTTGTTCGCGCCCGCGGGTGGCGCGGGTTTCTGGCACAAACCGGTTGAGGTTGCTGTGGTGGCCTGTTTGTTTGCGCAACAGACAGGGCAGACGGCTCGGGTTTGCGGCCCGCGCGCGAGAATGGGAATGGATTGGAAAGTATGCGGCGTTTTTTCGGGGGCGTCGGCGGAGCTGAAAGCAGCTTAGAACGAAGCTCGCGAGGATACCGTTCAGAAACACGCTGGGACTCAAAGCCGGCGCGTCCGGGATGATAAGGTTCATCCCTGCGTTTGGTTGTTCTTGCATGGCGTGGCGAAGCCCACAGGCACCTCAGATAAAGAGCCACGCCGTTTCACAGCATTGGCAATGAGTTACAGGTTCGTCAAGAATGGGAAATGCGGCCGGAGCGTCGGCCCCACCTCCAGCGGCTTCGACCAAAATTTCGCCGAGCACGCAAGGGCTTTCAATGATGCTTCCCCTGCCGCTGACGTCATCCCCAAAGGCCACTGGGGCTTCCATTTGGCGCCCCAGCGACGTCGAGATGGGTGCACCATTGATTGTTTCGCCGGAGAGCGTCACACTTGCATCATGAAGCATTGCGCACAGCATATCAACGAACACGAACTTTTGACACATTGATTAAAAGCCGTGTGTTGGCATATCGGTTTGTGGCATCGGCTGATTCAAATTGCTGACGTTTCGCGTATCCCCGCCAGGAGGGTGTCGTGCCTCTGCGAGCTTGTCTTGCGTGTGCGAACTTGTCCGCCTACACTGGCGGCCTGCTCGCAAATTCGCTTCGTTCCGCCACCCGGACGCCGCTTTCGCTCCTAGACCGTCGCTTGAGAGCCGCCGCCGACCCCCCCCAAAAAAAATCCCCGCCAGGCCATCCAGGAACGATGTTTATGGGAGTTGAGGTGATCAGGGAAGTGGAGGAGCATGCGTAAGAGCAGAGGGCGGGGGAAACCGTCATATACCCCAAGAGGGGGAAGGTGGAGGAGGAATCGTCGTCGTCGGAGGAGGAGGAGGATAAGGAAGAGGAGGAAGAGGAGGAGGAGGAGGAGGAGGAGGTGGAGTAGGGCGATGACGAGGAGGACGACAAGGAGAAGAGGTCCGTAGCCTGGCTCAAGCCATTTCCCCTCTTCTCTGGAGGGGGTCAGGGCCCAAGGTGACGCAGCAGTCTTACCACACCTGCCCACACCACCGACCTGGGCCACAGCAGGGCCGTGGGCAGGATATCGCACCTCCGTTGTTCTTCTCTGTGTACTGATGGGAGGTCGTGGGGGCGGCGGAAAGGGCAAAGGCCAAGTCAAGAGCAAAGGGAAGGGCAAGCCCCAGGCCGACGCGCCCTCAAGCTCGAGAGGCAAGAGCCCTGCCGCACCCACTTTGTCGTCTAACTTTTCGTGGCAGTGCGCTGGATGTAGCGCGTTTGTGAACATGCGTCATGCTCGGTGCTGGCAGTGCGGTAAGCATTGGAAGAGCACATCGGAGGCTGGCCCAGCCGCGCAGCAGCAGAAGGCGAAGACCGATGCCAAGCAGAAGCCGATCGGCCCGCAGATCACGCAGCTCCAACAGTCCCTGGACATCATGAAGGGTTTTGGAGCTAAGGCCGAGTCGCGTGCTGCCTCGCAGGATGTGTTGGCAGCGCAGGATGCAGTGGAGGCTTTGATGGAGCGCATGAGGATGGAGAGGGACTCCGAGAAGACCGAGAGCCAGCTCCTCCAGGCGCATAATTCCCGTCTGATAAGAGCTCAAAAGCAGCTGGAGACTCAGACTCAATACGTGAACAAGCAGGAACAGACATTGGCAGATTTGGATGTGCAGAGGGCCCTCATCGCAGCAGACATTCAGAGCGCGAAGGAGACCCAGTCAGAGCTCGAGGAGAAGGTGATTCATCTTCAACGTACGGCCCCAGCGCGTCCAGCTGTCGACCCATATATGTCGCCGCCAGGACTAATGACGCCCTTCATCACGCCCACGTTGGGGGGAAAGGGCGCCATGATGGCGGCAGTCAGTGGCATGCAGTCCGCACATGATCTGACAGGATATTTGAACGGGCTCAATTATCTTTCGCTCAACCTCGACCCGTCACTGCGCCAGGCGCTGAACGAGCACATGGCGGTCTTCGCGGGCGCTGTGCGAGCAGAGGCGGGCCTGCCAGCGCCTCCGCCGCCGCCGCCTGAAGCAGTGGCCGAGGAGTCGCAGGCGGCCGCCGCCGCCAGCGTTGGTCGGGAGGAGCAGGAGATGGCGCAGGCAGAGGTGCATGAGCAGAACGCCGAGGACACCGAGATGGATCAGGTCGCCCTGGCGGGCCGCAGATCTGCTGAGGCGGCGGAGCTCGCCAATGCACCCCCAGCGCGCCGTGCGCGTCAGGAGGGCCAGGAGGAGGCTGCGGCCGCGGGCCTGGACCCGCCTGGCGGGTAACAGTCAGTGTGAGTATGAGAAGGGCGGCCAGCTCTTAGTCCAGACAGTGAATGCCAACTCCTGGACCAGCGCGGCCGCCTTCGTGATGGGCACATCCGCCCATATTGTACTCGTTCAAGAACATAAGCTACATGGTCAGCCCCTGCTAGAAGCCAAGGGGCGCCTACGAAAGCAAGGGTGGAAAAGTTGTTGGGCTCCCTGCGAAGTCACCCAACGAGGTGGAAAAAGCGCTGGAGTGTGTATCCTGGCCAGGGCTCATCTGGATGCGTGGAAACCCCCTTCAGAGCCTGGGGCCCTGGTTGAGGCCCGAATCCTCCATTGCTACTACAGAAGTAAGTCTTTGGGAGTGGTCTCGATCTATTGTAACTATTGGAAAGATGGGATCGGTCTGGGGGAACAGAATCTACGTCTTGCGGTTGCCTTGGGAAACGATACCACCAGGCGCAACTTACCTTATATCTCTGGTGGGGACCACAACATAGAGCCTCACCTTTTCAGAGAAGGGTTTTCGCCGCATAGGTTGAACGGGCAGCTTGTCATTCCGAATCCCAGTCAGACGTGCTTGTCCAGCACGCCAGGTAGATGTTACGACTACTTTTTGATCAGCAAGAACTTGCTTGCTGGAGTTGAGTCGGCGAAGGCCGACTTGCAGTCAGATTTATTCCCGCGCCGACCAGTCACTCTGAGGTTTAAGCAGGGGGTGGACACCATCAAGATCCAGAGGCTCTTGAAGTACCAGAAGCTCCCAGTGGATCTTCCCATAGGCCCAGCCCCTCAGGCCCCGAGTTATGACAGCATCCTGGAGACTCTTGAGGACCTCATCTTGCCGTTCGAGAAGGATGGGGGTTTCAGGCTTCCTAGGGATGATGAGCGGGATATACTCCAACAAGGATTGGATGAGCAGTATGAGAGGTGGTGTGAGCAGTCTTGGGGAGAACTTCGAAATACGCTTCAGAGCTTTCCAGAAGGTCGGGCTGGAGGTCTCCCATATCAGACGGTAGAGGTTCCCATGGCCGAGCTCCTCTGCACCAAGCGCTCCCCGTCGAGAAGCCCTTATCGCGCTTTGAAGTGGTTGTCGCAGCGCTGTGCAGAGCTGTTGGCTTTTGTGGAGCAAGAGAAGTATCACACGCATAGGCAGTATTATGATGATCTTGTTCGCTCGAGTTATAAGGTTTCAAAAGCAGGCGGTATCTTCAAGTATCACTTTGCTGGAGGCCGTGAGTTTTGGTGTGGGGCCTTGGAGGCCGTGCTGATTCCTCTCTGGAACCCCTTGGAGATAGAGTCGGTCCTGCCTGCCCAGGCCTTAGCCGCGTTGAAAGCTCTGGCCGATCATTTTGCGATAGGACGTTTATCTAGAGAGAGGGCCGATCGTTCGGCCAAGTGGAAGGACTGGTGCACTGAGGCGCTGGCAGGTGGAGCGAAGTGGGCTCACGCCTACACTAAGGCAGCGGATGCTCGAAAGCAAGACCTGCTGCCGACCGACGACGGCCATGCGACCTCGTGCCTTGCCGCCCAGCTCGCTCAGGAGAAGGAGAATTGGTCAGAAGCTTGGGGGACCAACAAGAAAACTGCTGGAGGCCCTCTGGAATGGCCTTCGTACAATATCCCAGAGCCCCCGAGCCCCGAGGAGATCATTCGCATCTCCAAGAGCTTCAAGAGGAACACGATTGCAGCAGATGGGCACCATCCGAGGCATTACCAGTTTCTCTGTTCTCAGGCCCTTTCGTGCCTCAGCTGTATTTTCGGTATTATGCTTATCTTGGGATCCACCCCTACTTGGATGCAGACCCTCGTGGTCGCGCTCTTCAGGAAACCTGTCTTGGGACGGAGGCCAATAGGCTTCTTCCAAACACTGGTTCGGACATTGTCAAGGTGGAACTCCTCTGTGCGCAAGTCTTGGGAAAAAAGAATTTCGGACGGTGGTATCTTCAGCATGGCTCCTGGACGGAGCCCAACAGATACGGTTTGGCGCCAGACTGTTCGAGGTGACCTTGCGTTTTCCAGGCGAGAGCACGTGCTCAGCCTGCTTGCCGACTTGAAGCAGTGCTATGAGCACGTGCAGCACCAGCAGTTGATCAATTCGGCGCTGGACTGGGGATTCCCGATGCACGTGCTCAGGTTTTCTATTCACACGTACGAGTGGCAGAGGATCCTGAGCCTAGACGGTATGTGCGCAGATGCAGTTATGCCAGCTCAGGGTATCGTAGCGGGAAGCAGCACGGCTACATATGAGATAAAATGTTATTGCTTTCCTACTGTAGCGGAATATTGTGAGTGTCGTCTGCATCCCGAACTGGCTGTGCATGTGGATGATTTTAGTCTCAATGAGAGGAACGAGGATTTGGAGCTTTGTGTGATCAACATGGGTTTTGCTGTAGCTTTCTTGGTTGATCGGTCATCGAAGTTATTTAACCTTCGTTTCTCTATGAAGAAGTTCGCCATTACTGGAACCTCTCCAGAGCTGGTAGCTCAGGCCCGTCTAGCCTTAGATCAGTATGCTGGCACTTATGACCCATCGATTGTCAACCTAGGATGCGACTTCGCGCCAGGCAAGCATTTGAGCGTCAGGAAAGCCAAGCAGAAGCGTAATGAGAGGTGGGCCAAAGGAAGGAGGAGGTTGGGGAAAATTCGAAGCCTTCGAAATCCCAAACGTGCCAGGGCGAAAATATGGTTCTGCGGTGTCAAGCCTGCCACTACTTATGGGGAGGAGGTGGTGGGATGGACGCCAAGAGAGATTCGCAAGCTACGAAGTCAGGCTGCTGGTTTTCTTGGATTGACCTCCTGTGGAGCCGATTTAAATTTGGCGCTTTCGCTGGAGCCGACCAGAGATCCTGTCAAGCATGCAGCAGCTACTCTTCGCCGCTTCGCAAAAGAAGTCTGGATGGCATCAACCCCTGGGCACCGCCATGGCGATGGGCTGTCTGTGGGGGAGCTTTCCAAGATTTTGTCTGCTGTCCAGAACTACATCCATGAACATTCCAGAAGTTCGTGGGCCAAGAAGTCCTGGGGACCCATAGGAGACATGATTCTCTGGCTCGGTATGGCGAACTGGCAGATTCGAGGCCCGCTCAGTTTTAACATGAGCAACGGGGACCCGCTGCTGCTGACAGATACGCCGTTCGTGCAGGTAGAGAAGTACTTCGTACGAGATTTGTCTAAGGCCTACGTGGCCCAGAGTATGTGCAGGCATCTGAGGGACTCCGAACATCCGAGGGCTCTGGATATTTTGCATCGCGGTCTGTGGACGGACCCTGTGAGGTCCCTTTGGGCCAGCAAAAAGCGTCATCGTGGTGTTCAAAAAGCTGTCAAAGAGATATTCTGCAGGTCGTATGTCACGGCCAAGCGTTTACATGATTGGAAGTACGAGATCCCTCCAGTGTGCCCTTTTTGCAGATCCCCAGAGGGAGGAGTCGAGGACACAGTTTGGCACCGCTGCTTTGTCTGTCCAGGACTCGCTGACAGGCGAGATGAGGCATTGAGTGCCGATGTTGTTCGGCTAGCTGTTGAAGCTGGCCCAGACGATCCTCTCTACTCCAGCCTGTGGGACGCCCAGCCCGAGGGCATTCAGGATGCCTTGTGGGATGGTGTGGTTCGATATTTCGACAGGTCGGGGGAAACAACCAAGTTCACGTTCAACCGGTGCGAAAATCTGTATTCGGACGGTAGTTGCTATTCCCCCACCCATATTCATGTGGCCCGTGCGGGCTGGGCCGTCATCCAAATAGACGACGCAGGGGACTTCGTTAGAGCTGTGTGTGGTAACCTGCCTGGTTTCCTGCCGCAGAGTGCTGTGTTCGCCGAGCACTACGCTCTGCTTCAGGCCCTGGAGCATTTTGAACATACTGGTGAGGACGAGCCGTTCAGGCTGAACGTGGATTGCCAGGCCCTTTTTGCAGGCCCTCGAGATCAGAGGGCATCGACGAGCGGGAGAACACCGCTCAGTGAAGTGTGGAAAGTGCTCTACTCCTCGCCCCGCCCGCCTTTCGTGTTGAACAAGGTTAAATCTCATGTGGGGGATGAAGTGATTGGTATGGCTCGGGTTCACAAGCGTGGAAACGATTATGCCGACGAGTATGCTAAGGACGGGGCCAAAATGCACCCTGAGATGGCCCAGAACATTGTCAAGTACGAGCTGGCTCTGAGTAGTTGGGAAGTCTTGGCAGTAGGCATGGGCACTATTTTAGACAGCCTTCCAGAGGCAAGATCTCTTTTCGGTAAGCTAGAGCGCGCCCCGAGAGTCCCCAGGCCCTTGGTCCTCCCCAGCGGCCTGAGGGCTCATCGTGTGCGCTGGAACGGGTGTAGGTGGCGTTGCCTCGAGTGCGCCCGTGCGTTTGATTCTAAGAATCCTAGGGGGTCCTGCGCGGCTTTAACCCCCTCTATGCGGTCTTTAATTAATCAGGTCGACAACCCCAAGCCCCACACACTGCATGTCGCCAAAATTGTTCAATCTTCTCTGCCAGTGGTGTTGTGCCTTAGGTGTGGGGCGTATTGTACTGGGGCCCCTCGTCAGCTGCTGAAACCCTGTGGTAAAGTATTTGCACAGCAGAGGAGACAGCTTCTGAGAGGCGACCTTCCCTGGCCGCGGGGACAGAATATCACAAGCCCTTGGCCACTCAGCCTCGCGCCTCATGAGGAGGCGGAGTGGTGGACCAAGCTATTTTGATGTGTTGTTAGATCTTCTCTTTGTGTTCGCCCTGTCGTGCGTTCTTTGCCACTGCCTGCGGGCGGTGTGGGGGCAGCCAGGCACCTGGGCCACTGCCCTGTGCCTGCATGGCGGTCCTGGCCTTCGGGCTCCGCCCTGCAGGTGCTGGGTAGTGGTGGTCGGTGGTGTTTGGGGGCCCCTCTGCAGCCCCTTCGGTCGTAGATTGGTGGGTGCTAAGCGAGAGCCACTGGAAAACAAGGAGAAGAAGGACGGAGAGTTGGGTACTTCGGGGGTCCTCTTGAGGTTTCGTATGCGGTCTCTCGGGATCCTCTTAGAGGCCTCTTGGGTCCGTCCGGGCGCCTCTTAGAGCCCTCGTGGGACGCCCTTGGAAGCTTCAGGGGCTTTCTTGGAGCCATCTTGGAGGACATCGATCAAAACAGATGAGAGCTCCAATTAGCCTCCCCCCATCGGGAGCACCGAGAATCGCCTCCTGGACCCCTCTCGGAACGCTCTTTGGGCGCTTTGGGGGCCATCTTGGGGCTCTCTTGGGCCTCTCCTGGGGCTCTCATGGGCCATCTTGGAGCCATCTTGATGCTCCGGATGGCCATCGGAAGCGCAAAGGGGAGAAACCACAAATCATCGATTTGCCTTAGGTTGTTGGAGGATTTGGGTTTCTTGGGGCCCCCCTCGGAGATTTCGGATGCCTTTTGGAACAGTTTTGGAGCGTTGTTGGGGCCTTTTGGAGCATCTTGGGCGCCGTATTGGGGCATCGTGCGCTATCTTGAGTCTTCTTGGAGCTCATCTGGGACTCGCAGGGGCCCTTTTGGAGCCGTCTTGTGTCATGTTGGACGCTCCAACGCCTCGCCGCCCCCCCTTATCGTCCAGGTCCAGGGAAGGGGGTATGGGGGAGGGTCAAGCTACCCACCCGCCCGCAAGCCATCTAGCTCACTCCCACCCGCCCTCCCAACACATGAGTAACACCCAAGCCCGAGCATGTTCAGCGGTCGTCTTAGGATGGACAGATACTGGGAACCGAAGCCGACCCCAGGAGCGCGACGCTTGGGCGAGATGCGCCACGCGTACCAGGGGCGTCAAGCGCGCCAAGCACCCTTGGGGCCCGAACGTGCCAGGCACGCCTGGTGTGCCAGATGCGCCACGTACTCCGAGTGCGCCAGGTGTGCCGCACACTCCAGCCGCGCCAGGTGCGCCACGTTCGGGGCACGTGCAGAGTGCGTCGAGTCCGCCTGCTGCGCACGTGACGGCACACATCGGGAGACATATCGGCCCGCGCCATCTTGGTCGAAAACCAATGCCCATCATTGTGTTTGGTGGGCCTGCGCACAGCAGGCCACGCGCCACCCCACCCCCGCCGTCCTGGTCAAAACAACTTGACAGTGATCGTGGGATGATCGCGCATGATCCAGATTTCGCTGCGAGGTGCATGTTGTAGTGGTCTTTGTCAGGGATGGTAGCCATGCGCACAGCAGGGGATCTGCTGACACTCCCGCCGTCCCTGTCAAAAGCCATACACAGTGCTCGCGTGCCTCACGAACATGACTCAAGAATATGCCCCAAAGTGTACTTTGCAATATCTTTTGACAAGGATGGTGGGTAGAGGGCCGCATCGGGTTGGCCGCGCATGCTCCACATGTGGAGGCAGAGTGCGGTTTGTATTGTTGTTTGATTTTGGCAGGGATGGTGCGGGGCGGGCCCTCATGGGGCTGGCATGGTGTATGTGTATCCCGAAGGGGAAGGAGGGGTTGGAAGATTGGAAGAGGAAACGCCCTAGACTACCTACGCCCCGAGGGCTGGTGGGATTTGTTTCTGGACAGGTCGCACGAGCCAGAGCGCACCCCGACGCTGGCCCGAACAGCTACCGCCTCTGCTGCCTTCTTGAGCACGTCGATGAAAGCGTGCAGGGCATCCTTCGTCGCTGGCGATGCTGTTTGGTGCGACGGCGCACTCTGCATGGTGGCTGGTTGCGCATCGCTTGACTCTGCGTTCGCCGTTCTCTGCGACGATAAGGCTTGAGTCGAGCAGGTGTCGGCGGCCGCTTCTTGCTGGAAGCACGGTTCTGGACATGAATCGTCGTTGTTGCACATGGTTAATTGTGTGCGAAGTGAATTTGGCCTCAGGATGTTTCTGGGAAGATGACACCGTCGTCGTGTTTGATTGGTGACGGCCCGAATGTGCCTCCATATCCTTGAAGCGTTTCTCGGCTTGCCCGCGGCGGTGGGCCTTCCGTCTCTGGAGGGCTTACCGCTCGACAGCAGTTGGTTGACTGCTGCCTGCATCACGCGCCCTTCGCCGCCTTCCACCCATCCCTTCCTGGGCCCCAGCCCCCCTCCTCCCCCCCTTTCTCCTCTGAGCTTGCCCCCCCTTTCTCCCCCCTTCGCTCTTATCCCCCTTCGCAGCAAGATTATCAAATTGCGTTTATATCTGATTAATGTTGAGTCAAGCAAGGGGGCAGCGTGTATGTTTTTTATATACGTCAAGAAAGAAACCTGTAAGTTAAGCTGCGTGAGCAAACAACGATTTGCGCTGTGAGTGACGCGCGCCCTCTATCATTAGCATAAGCTAGACAAAGAGGAGCGACCATTGCAGCAAGAACCTGAAGCGCGGGGATTATCGTAAATTCGCGTGCTGGAGGTCCTCGATGCTCTCTGAAGTCTTCGCCGGCGACCGACGGCAACGAGTCATTGCCCACGGTTTCGCAGACGTTCGCTGTTTGTTTGGCTTGTTGCTTCTTTTTGTGATGAGCTGCACCTCGCCGACAGCCTTCTTAGGGGGGCCCGGTCCCGAACGGCCCTGGAGGCCCGAGGCTTGGCCCGAACGCAGACCTGCCACGCAATAAGCAGCAGAGCTATGTGGAGGGCTGTCCCCGCGTTCCTCTCCCGGGGCCCCCGCCGGGCCTCGGAACAATTGGCCCTGGGGAAAAAATCCAAATTTCCAGAGGCCCCTGTCCTGAAAAGGCAGCTCTCCGAGGTTTCCAATCCTTCTCGGAGCGGCCGCGCTTCAAACTTGGAGCGATTGCCTCTTGTAAGCCGCTTGGGGAGTCTCGGGGCCATCTTGGACAGTCCCTGGCCCGCCGACCGCACTTCGGCCGCCCGCGTGTTGGATCTCCCGGCTGGCAGGAGGAGGGGGGGAGGGGAGGGAGGACGAGGGAAAACGCCTTGATATTGTGTTCGGCCTGGCCTCGCCTAGATCGAAGAAGACAGGTGGGCACGCACACATTGTAATGGTCGGAAGTCCGCGCGGAATTCTTGGATCGCGCAGAGCGTGCCAGAGGCGGCGCTGGCGGCGCCGCCAAATGGGCCTAGCGCCGACCCAAGAAGTCCGCGCGGACATCCGAAAATCGATGTTGGTGAGACTTGTTTTTGTTTCCTGGGGGGTATGCACGATTCGCGGACCGGCTCGATTCACTGGCATCTGCCGGGGCCAACCACAGCTGGGCGCGGCGATCCGATTTCGATTCGATTCGGGACATTCGTTGGCCATTCGATCAGTCCCCGATCCGTTCCGATTTCGCGATTCGATTTGGCTCATTGCCTGCCTGTCGTGCCCTCAGGAGTACGTCGAGAAACTGGAAAAGAATGGCGTCCGGGCCCTCTTCATCACCGTGGACGCTCCCCAACTCGGGCGGCGCGAGAAGGAGCCGCCGGTCCGCCCGACGGCTGCCCACGGCATCGTCGTGGATTGCGCTGCCGCGGTGCTTCGGGTGAGCGGGGGCCACAGATCGATGCTGAGGACAGGACCGTTTCGGACTAATGAGGGGCTGAGGTTTTCGGGCCGTTCCTCTGATCGAGGTCGGGAAACGTATGTCCGAGGCGGGAATTTACCCATTGGCGCCGCTTAGAGTGTCGACCTTCAGGGACCTCGGCTGGCGGTGTATATGGAAGTATTCTGGCCGTGGGGAGGGGCAAACATGTCCATGTCGGCGGTCTCCGAAGAACGATCCCCCGGGCGCTGGTCATGGATAAATCCCCGCCTCGCATTATCCGGGGAAAGAGAAAGCGGATGCAAAGTGAAGACGCTGAAGTGAGGGCCGCTTGGGGTTGGGGAGGGTTTACCTATTCGTGGCCGCTACTCGCCGTATCGCGCGTTGTTGATGGAAGAAGAAGAAGAAGAAGATGAATAATAAACAGAAGAACACGATGATTTCCAAAGACTGGATCCCAGAGCTCTGACGACTTGATCTTTTCGATCCTGGCGTGTTTCCTCGACTTCGGCCTGAAGGGCCCGTCAGCTGGGCTCCAGGGCTATCAAGTATGGATCCAGGACGAAAAAATACCCCCTGAGAAGGGGTTGGGATTTTAGGATCGCGCATTGTGATCGTTGGGTGTATGGGCAGAGCGTTGAGTCCTCTCCGTTCTTCTTGTGTTCCCCCCCCCTGTCATTCGTCCCGTTCGTTTTCGTACTCGCTTCTCGCCCTGGCCTCCCCTCGTCGCTTCGTCCCTGTCCTCGCTTCTCCTTCGCTGTCCTTGGGATGTGGTTTTCAAGTGTCGGTCGTGGTAAGCTCCGCCACTCGGTCGGCCGACATTGCGCGTCTCCTAGGCTGCACGAAAGAGAGGCCTAGAAGAAGAGGAGCATCCTTCTTCCCTCTTCTTCCTCCTAGAGGAAGAAGAGGAAGACGACTTCATCTTATCCTCTTCTTCGTCTTTTTGTTCCTCTTCATCCTCTTCTTCCCCCTTCTTCTTCCTCTTAGAGGAAGAAGAAGGAGGAGAAGGAGGATCGCAGGAGGGTTCAGTCTAGACACCGGCGACCCTCCCCGGCGGTGCCTGTCCTTCTAGCGCCTCCTAGAGGCTGCCCATCGCCACGGCCGGACTCGCCTGAGACAGCAGGAGAGCGGCGCAACAGAAATTGGGGTCGTCTTCGGCGACCTTCGCGCGTGGGCGGTCCGCGCAATGGTCGCGCGCATCGGCGGCGAGCGAGGGGGGGAAGTGAGAAGGAGGAGGCCTTCTCAGAGGGCGGCGGGACTTCTCAGAAACCCTCGCGCCTCCTGAGAGTTTCTGTTCTGTCTCCAGGGGAGGCTTAGAAAACTCCTCGGAAGGCCAGCGGACTTCCGAGCCCTCTGAGAAGGCCCGCCCCTTCTCACTTCCCCCCCTCGCTCGCCGCCGAGCGTAAGAGCCCTCGTCTCCAGTGTGGCGTGCCACAGTGGTGGCCCGCGTAAGCCCTCCGTGGAAGGTCGCCCTGTCAGCTCGCGTAAAACCCCGTCCTTTGCGTCGTTCAGGTCAGGACAGGCCCCAGTATAGGCCTGGGAAACGACTTTGAGCGGATTTACGGGTTGGAGAGCCGCCGTTGTTTCAATTTGCTTTTTTAAAAAACATAGAACCATCTTGATTTATACATTGTATTCATATATATATATATATATACATATACAGATGTGTGTATAAATACATAGAGTTTCGGAGGTCCGCGCGGACCTCTTGGATCGTCGCCCGATCTCTTGGATCTGGCGCCGCCCCTGGTGCGTTCAACGGACTGCTCGCGGCCCTCCGAAAAGATTATGTTCATGCTTTTGTTTGTCCTATGATTAATGCCGTGAGGGGCAACGTCAGGGGGGATAGGCTTAGGGGGTGGTGCATCGACCCCGAATCGCCCATCGATCGCCATAGGGGCCTGATAGCCCACCCAGCCCAGAAACGCTCGGATTCGCTATCGGGGCCCATCGCCGATCGATCGGCGATGCACCGCCGATTCCAGGTCGATGTTCCCCCCTGGGCCAGTTCTGCCTGACGTTGCCCCTCAGCCCGGCGGAAAAGTCATGCGCCCTCTCGGGCGTATTTCTGACTCCGGCGGCCGCGTCATTCTGGGCGGCTGGTGGGTCACGGCTG
Source organism: Prorocentrum cordatum (assembly GCA_963575745.1). NCBI lineage: Eukaryota > Dinophyceae > Prorocentrales > Prorocentraceae > Prorocentrum > Prorocentrum cordatum. Next base: position 174,696 of record CAUYUJ010015710.1, on the reverse strand, counting down.
CTCCTGTGCCTTCTGGGCAGGGAGCCCTCACCATGCAGGCCTACGAGGACGATAAACTGCTCCAGAGCGGGAACGCTCTCACAGCGCTCTGAAACTGCCACGGCGCCCGTTACGTCCTCCAGATCCGCCAGCTCTCAGAGGTTCCTGGCTTACCTCGGCTCCAGTGTTTATCCATGTTGCCTCTGTATTACCTCGGTGTTCGACCATGGACCCCGAACTCAACCATCCAGCTCTCTCGTCGAAGACCACCCAATTCCGCCCAAGGTTGGGTAAGTAACATAGTGATTAACAAAGGTCCACGATGGAAAACGTCGCCTCAGGGGGCCCGAATCAGACCAGAAGGATAAAGGATACAATCCAGGGTCGCCCAGGTCTGGTCAAGGAGGCGCTCTCTCTCTCTCTCGGGCCCTCGTTGGTCCTCGTGCGCGCAGCCCTCGTGGGCCTCGCAGGAGGTGCCCCCCCTGGTGGTGATCGTGTCGTTTCTCCCTCTCCCGACGGAGTCCTCTGGCCCTTCTCGGTCCCTCCGGCCCCCTCGGCCCCTCTCCCTCCCCCGATGGAGCCCTCCGGCCCCCTGGGTCATCCAGGCCCCTCGGTCCCTTAGGTCCCCCTCACTCCGCTCCCGTGGGCCCCCACGCTCGCAGCCCGCCGCGCAGGCCCAACCAGCTCAGCCCAGCCAGATCTACTTCCCTTCCCTGGCGGCGCGCGCAAGGGGGTGGCGCGGCCAGGGATGATGATGATGATGATGATGATGATGATGATGATGATGATGATGATGATGATGATGATGATGATGGTGATGATGATGATGATGATGATGATTGTGATGGTGATGATGATGGTGATGGTGATGGTGATGGTGATGATGGTGATGGTGATGGTGATGGTGATGGTGATGGTGATGATGGTGATGGTGATGGTGATGGTGATGGTGATGGTGATTGTGATGGTGATGGTGATGATGGTGATGGTGATGGTGATGGTGATGGTGATGGTGATGGTGATGGTGATGGTGATGGTGATGGTGATGGTGATGGTGGTGATGATGGTGGTGGTGATGGTGATGGTGATTGTGATGGTGATGGTGATGGTGGTTGTGATGGTGATGGTGGTGATGGTGATGGCGATAGTGATGGTGATGGTGATGGTGAGGATGATGGTGATGATGATGGTGGTGGTGATGGTGATGGTGATGATGTTGATGATGGTGGTGATGATGATCATGATGATGATCATGATGATGATCATGATGAGGTGATGGTGTGGTGATGGTGATGTCGATGGTGATGGTGATGATGAGAATGATGATGATGATGATGGACGATGGTGATGATGATGAGGAGAAGGAAGAGGAGGAGGATGACGATCAGGATGAGGATGAGGAGGATAATGAGGTTGGTGATGCTGTTGATGATGCTGATGCTGATGTTGATGGTGATGCTGGAAGACGATGACAACGATGACGTCGAAGAAGACGACGATGCTAATGATGGTGATGAGAAGGATGATGATGATGACGAGGATGCTGATGAGGATGGTGATGATGATGGTGATACTGATGGTGATGGTGATGGTGATGCGTATGATGATTGTAATGAAGATGATGATGAAGATGGTAGTGATGGTGATGCTGATGATGGTAATAATGGTGATTATGATGATGGTGATGATGATACTTGTGCTGGTGGTGATAATGATGATGTTGATGATTGTAATGGTGTTTGTGATGGTGTTGGTGATGGCCACAATGATGATGATGATGGTGATGGTGATGGTGGTGATGGTGGTGATGATGATGGTGGTGATGATGATGGTGTTGATGATGGTTGTGGTGGTGACTGTGACGGTGATGGTGATGATGATGATTATGGTGATGATGGTGTTGTCGGTGATTATCCTACTGATGGTGATGAACGGGGGTGGTGGTGGTTCTTGTGATAATGATGATGCTGATGGTGATGGTGATGATAATGCTGAGTTCTGATGGTGATGGCGATGCTGATGATGGTGATGATGATGATTGTGATGATGCGTGTAATGGTGATGATGGGGATGCTGATGGTGATGATGGTGATGACAGTAATGACGATGACGATGGCGATGATCATGGTAATCCTGATGAACATGATGATGATGATGGTGGTGGTAATGAAGACGATGGTTGTGGTGGTGATGATGGCAACTGTGATGGCGACAATGGTGGTGATGATGATGAGGATGATGAGGATGAGGATGAGGATGAGGATGATGGAGATGATGATTACAATGGTGATGCTGGTGGTAATCATGGTGATGCCGGCTGTGTTGGCGATGAGTATGATAATGATGTTGATGATGATGTTGATGTTGTTGATGATGATGCTGAATGTGATGGTGATTGTGATGAGGGTACTGGCGATGGTGATGTTGTTGATGATGATTGTGGTAATGGTAATGGTGATCATGCTGGTGATGGCGATGATGAGGATACTGATGTTTAGGGTGGTGCTGGTGATGATGCTGATGATGATCATGATGGTGGTGGTGGAGGGGTGGTGATGGTAGTGATGATGTCGATGGTTATGTTGATGTTTATGATGAGGATGATGATGATTGATCGTGGTGGTGATGGACGGCCTGAGAGAGCCCCCACATAATTCTAAGACACGCCCCGACAGCCCACGAAGACCCCAGTAGCCTCCAAGAGGACCCCGACAGGCCCCCAAAAGGCCCCCAGGACGCCCCAAGATAGCCCCAGATTGCCCCAACAGCCCCTGGGGTAGCCTCAAAAGATCACGAGGACCCCCCTTCTTCGACGTCCTTTTCCTCGGGCTCCTTACCGTCCTCATTAGTCGTCGACGTCGTCGTCCTCCTCCTCCTCCTTCTCCTCCTCTTCCTCCTCCTCCTTTTCGATCCTCCTCGTACTCGTCCTCCTTCATCTCTTCCTCCTCGTCCTCGTGTTTGTCTTCATACTCTTTGTCCTCCTGCTCGCATCGCTGCCCTCCCCGTCATCGACGCTGTCATCCTCGCCAGCCGCCGCCTTGTCGTTGCCATCATCCCTACGAACCCACCGGACAAAATCGGCGCTTCCCGTTCTTGTCCGATCAGGTTGCCGACGCGGACGTTGGCTCTGCAACGAGACCCTTCCTGCAAGGGCGCGGGCAGGTCCGTGCAGGCCAACCTCGCTGGCAGCGTCGGTTCGCACCGCGCTGGCACCGTTTGCCCGCTCTGCGTCAGGGCTGAACCTAAACGGTGTTTTTCGTTTTCGTCTTGTTTCCGTTTTCCCGCGTTTTGTCTTCAATCCGCCTTCAACGCAAAAGGACATCGAAACCAAAACGGCCCACGAAATGGCCAAAACACCGTTTATGTCCACCCCTCCTCTGGGTCACCCCCGTTCCCCGAGCCCGAGCGCCGCGCCCGCCGCAGGACATGCGCAACAAGTTCACCCAGCAGGGCTCCGACGTGCAGGGCGACGACGAGGACGAGGGCGAGGCCGCGCGTCTGCACGCGCACGTCCGCCCGCGGGCCCGCCCCTCCTCCCCGCCCTTCCTCTCCACAGACCTCCTCGCGTCGTAAACACAAGACGTACAGGAGAGGACGAGGAGGTGGGGGGGAGGAGGGGGGAGGGAGGAGACAGAGGATGATGAGGACGACGAGAAAAAGGAACCAGCAGCATGAGGGGGAGGACGGAGGAAGACGTAGGAGGACGAAGACGGAGGACCAGCAGCAGCAGGATGAGGTGCGGAGGAAAATGACGAGCTCCACGAGAGGGTGGTGGTGGTGGTGGCTGGCCATGAAGGCAGGTTAGAAGAAGTTCTCCTCGGAGGCCTCCGAGCCGTTGTCGGGGCCCCCGCCGCCGCGACCCTCTCCATCGCTCTCGGGGGGGGGGGGCGGCAGCTCCGAGGGACCGTGCTCCTCGGTGGCAACACCAACCGTGTCGCCCCTGCCGCCCTGCTGGGCGAGCCAGACCTCGAGCTTGCCCGCCCACCTCCCCTGCTCTTGACAAAGGGCCTTGAACCCTCTGATCAAGCTAGCGTGCTCTTCGGTGACTCCATGCACGAAGGTTCCTGCCTTAGCACAGCGGTCCGCGGCCTGGTTAGCTCGAAGCTCCCACCAGGTCGTCTTACCAGACTCCACGTCAGCACTGCCCGCGTGGGCAAGCGTTTTGAAAGCCTCCAAATATTCATTGGAAAACGCAGCCCAACACGGCGCCCACATGTGCCCGCTTGGGGCCCAAGTTTCGGTCCCCGTGCCTGGGCCCCCCGCAGAGAACATTGAGCGTCGGTTGGCAGTCAAGACACAGTTGGAACGGCCCCCTCCCGACATGCACCAACATGTGGATCTCGAAATCTTCGCCATCCTTGGATGTCTGGCGGGGGCCGAAGGACAGGGGCACAGGGCCATACGCTGCGTGCAACACATTGCCGAGCCTGTCCACTTGCACTATCGCCCAGCCCGCCCGACTGACTCCTTCGCTCGTCGGCTACATGGCCGAGCCGTCGCTGAAGATGCATCCCGTAAGGAAACCACACGCAGGCTTGTTCACCCACTTGACAGCCTCATCGGGGTCTTCGCGGGGCACAACTAGGGAGCGCACACCTAGCAAAACGCTCTCACGCCTCGACCCCCTGCTCAGGGGCTCTGGCAGCTCGCTCCCTCAGCCACGGCGAGACTCCGTCCCTCCTGAGACGTTCATGCGCCACGCACTCACACTGCCTATGCCAGAGCGTGCCACTACAAGCCTGACACAATCGACACACAGGCGACGCGTGCAGCCCATGTCCGTGCACCCTCAGCTCCATGAGAGAGGAGGAGGAGGAGGAGGAGGAGGAGGAGGAGGAGGAGGAGGAGGAGGAGGAGGAGGAGAGGAGGAGGAGGAGGAGGAGGAGGAGGGAGGAGGAGGAGGAGGAGGAGGAGGAGGAGGAGGAGGAGGAGGAGGAGGAGGAGGAGGAGGGAGGAGGAGGAGGAGGAGGAGGAGGAGGAGGAGGAGGAGAGGAGGAGGAGGAGGAGGAGGAGGAGGAGGAGGAGGAGGAGGAGGAGGAGGAGGAGGAGGAGGAGGAGGAGGAGGAGGGGGAGGGGGAGGGGGAGGGGGAGGGGGAGGGGGAGGGAGAGGAGGAGGAGGAGGAGGAGGAGGAGGAGGAGGAGGAGGAGGAGGAGGAGGAGGAGGAGGAGGAGTAGCATGATCTCCTTTTTGGGACTCCGAGCGGTTTCTCGTCGCCACGGCCGGATTGCCATCGAAATTCCAGCCGGGGCGAACCCCATGGCAGGTTTGGGGATTGATGCTTGGACGCCGAGCTGGGACCCCCAGAACGTGGACGACACAGATCTCTGAAGCTGTTGCTGGATGGTGTATGCCTTCCCGCCTCTCGATAATTGCCAGCAGCTGCGCCTCGCCGAGAGCGCTCGGGGGGCCCGAATTATGGCCGCCAGAGGCCCGAGTCTCGGCCTAAAGCCAAACCCTTGACGTCGCGCAAAAATCACGACGGCTGTTTTTGTTGAAAGGTTTTGGCATCTTGGGGAAGCGTCTCGGCGGGCCGTGGGGCCGTCAACCAATCAGCTCGGGATGACAGGTTGGTCTCAGGCAAGAGAGTCCAGACCTTCGTTGGGCGTTCGGTAGCGGGTGGCAACAAACGGGGGGGTGTCGAGAGGGTTGCAGGAAAGGGCCCCTGACAGGGCCCGAAACCGCAACCGCGGGCCTAAAAAGTGCTGGAAAGGTGCACGTGTCTTCACACCTCGTTTACGACCGGACCTGGGAAAGAAGAACGTCCTTCAAGAACGTGAGACCCTCCGCTGGCCCACCTGAAGAACCTTCGAGGGTGCCCTCCCCCAGGATACGTGAGAACATCCAACAAGCACCAAGAACAATCAGGGTACCCTCCCCGAACCGACCTGGACCTCGTATACCTCGGTCCGACCGCACTCCCCCCCCCGCTCACGAGCGCCCGACCAGGCCTGCGGGGGCCCACGCCGGGGGTGGGCTTCCTCGCTCGGCCCCATCGCTCGGCCTCGCCCAGCCCCTTCCTTGCTCTGCGGTCGTTTCCTCGCTCTCGACAACGGCAAGACGACGACGACAATGACGATGGTGAAACGGCAACGGCGTCGACCAACCACGACGACGGATGGACGACGAATGGCGAACGAGCGACGCCGACGAAAACGACGACAGCGGCCGACGACGACGAAGACGACGACGACGACGACGACGACGACGACGAGGAGGAGAACGACGACGACGACGACGTCGACCGACCACGACGAACGACGGATGAACGACGAACGAGCGCCGCGAACGATGACGGCGGTCGACGGCGGATGACGGCGTCGACGAAACGGCGAAGAAACGACGACAACGATGACAGAGGGACGACGGCGGGGGAGCCACGCCAGGTGGACCGCTCGCAGGGCGCCACGCGCGCGATCAGTAGCTACATCGACCCGGGCCTCAACTGGGCGGACGCGGCGTGGGGAGAGTTCGGGGTGAGGAGGGTCGAAGGAAGGCAAGGTACACAAGCATGAATTGTCGGAGGTCCGCGCGTGTCTCGTCGGGCGGGACTGGACACCAGTTACCGAGGAAGAGCCTGGGGTGGGCAGCTGAAAGGCGGCTGAGCAAGCAAGCATGGGCGGCCGCTCCTGAGAGTCGTTGCCGCAGCCGTTGCTGCTGTTTTCGATGTTGCCGCCGCTGCCGTCGCTATTGTTGGTGCTGCTGCGGGCAGCTGGGCGCATAATCCACGACGTTGCATGCCGTGTCCGCTGCCCCATCTCTACAGTCGGACCGAGTTATAAGATCGAGATCGGTTCTGGTTGGGTATCCTAATGTTCTTCTTGTTTGTTGGGTGTTATTATGCATCCTGGGGAGGGTATCCTTGGATGTTCTGCTCGTTTTGGCCGGCGGAGGGTCTCATGTTCTTGAGGGATGTTGTTCTGGCCTAGGTCCGATTGTAGCTAGTTTGGCTCAGAGTAGTCCCGCAAGGGGCGAAACATCAGCCTGATACTGACAAACAACTGCGTCGACGTGATCTGATCGAGCGTCTTGACTATCTCAATGTGATCGGCGCTTCGTCCACGACGTTGCGCGCCCTGTTCATTGCCCCGTCTTCACAGAGACCCCAGAGCGCCGATGCATTCGTTGTTCAATACGGGTCCCTGAAGTCCCGACCCCATCCCCGAGGCCAGTTTTTCATGCCTGGTCGTTGTTTGAAGGCCCTGGGGCCGGCGAGGGCCCCAAGAGACAAAAACCGGCGAAAACATACGTTTTGTTTTTTCCAATACGCTTGAGATTTGGGGCCGAGTTCATTTGGCTCGATCCAATAGGTGTCGATTTCCTGGCCATCCGATGCGGCCCGATGTTTACAGCGTAGCGTATCTTTGGGCGCCCGATCCTGTCCCAGTCCGCCTCCGAACCGACGCAGCCCGATTCGATGATCACTCCGACCCGTCGCGATGCGATGCTTGCAGATCCATGCCTGGTCGGGTGCCCCCGCCCCCCGCCACGGGGGTGGGAGTGGGGAGCCCTAGGCCTCCCAGATTGGGTCGGAGTAGATGGGGTCGGAGGACCGCGCCGCATCGCCGATGCATTGGCGATGCGGCTCGATGTGGAGCCCGATTTTCTCCGCGCCGACGTCGCCGATGCACCGCCGACGTCGCCGACGCATCGTCGATGCATCGTGCGGCGATGCATTGACGATGCGGCGCGATCCTCCGACCCCGTCTACTCGGACCACATCTAGCAGACCTCTAGGAGCGGGTGGCGGCAGGGGGCACGCACGCATCTTGCCAGGACGTGCCCTGGTTCAAGACCATCACCAAGATGAAGGCAACGTCTGCTTCTGGGGAGGAGGAAGACAAACAACAGGGAGAAGGATAGCGGCATACATAGAGAGAGAGAGAGAGAGAGACGGTGAGAGGGAGGATGAGGAGGAAGAGATGGTGTCAGAGACGAGCACACCTCAGAACTAGCAGCTCTAGCCATGGTGCGAAGGGAGTGGGGTCCTGGTCCCCGGGGCTCTCCTCCAGGACGAGGACGAGCTTCTCCTCTCCGGCGTTTGCCCGACGGTCTCCGGGCCCGGGGAGGGCCCGAGGTCGGAGGCCACATGCGCACTCTGCCCCACCACAGGGGTGGACCCTGAACGGTGTTTTGGCGATTCCGTGGGCCGTTTTCGTTTCGATTCGTTCTGCGTTGAAGGCGGATTCGAGAGAAACGCGAGGGAAAACGAAAAACGAAAACGAAAAACACCGTTTAGGTTCAGCCCTGCTTTACCCCAACACCCCACGATTTCTGAGGGGGGAGGTGGGGTTCATTTCCCTCGGGAGGTCCCGAACGAAGTGAACCCCACCTCCCCCCTCAGAAGTCGTGGGGTGGCGGGGGAGGGCTCGCACGTCCCAGGATTAAGTCGGGCACGTCCCCCTACAGGGGGATTTGGGGCGAAAAATTAAAAATACCCCAGAAATAGTTCAAACATGCAAACAAAAACTGTCCCCCGATTATTTGTTATACTATGTTTGAAGATTCCTCCTGTAGATGGACACGCCCAGCTTAAGCCCAGGAGACCCCGTGCCTCCAGGACCCTGCTGCTTCGTGGTGACCGTGCGCTGCCTCCCTGCCAGGAAGCTGGCTGCACACGGCGTGGCTGGTCCAGGCCTGAGCGAGCGCCAGGTTTAAGTCGGGCCTGTCCCTCTACAGGGGGAAGATTCAAAAATAGTGCAAAAATAGTCTGGGGACGTTTTTTAAAGCATTTGTCTACCATTTTTGGTATTTTTAGACTATTTTCAAGTGTCGTCCAAAATCCCCCTGTAGGAGAACAGGCCCGACGTAACGCCAGGTGCACGCGTGGCCGCGTGGCTCTCCGGCGCTCGGCCGCTCGTGCCCTGGGGTCCGCAGGCGCGGAAATCGCACGGCGACGCCACAATCGGGAGTGGTCAGACCTCCAACCCTTCGGTCGGGCCTTGTCGCGGGTCCAGGTCCGTCGGTTTCGGTCCCAGGCCGTTCTCACGAAAGGGAGGTTTACCAAAGGCCTTTGTGTCCACCGCCGACACCAGGGGCACGGCCGGCACCCCGGGCCCCCAGTGTTCTCCGCGGCATCTCTCTCTCTCTCTCGAGCCGCCTCGAGGTTCGCCGCAGAACGCCCAGCGTGATGAAGCTGTGGCGCCCAGATCTCATCTGGCGATCGAAAACATGGAGATCAAGGGGGCGTGAGTATTCGCGACGGGTCCCGTTTCCGTGAGAAATATAACGGCTTTCCGCCGCCGAGCGAGGCGGCACCGGCCGTATTTTGGGGAGGGCACCTCTCCCGACCCGTGGATGTGGCGACCGCGCGCCCACGTTTGCGCGCACCCGGCACAGGGGCACGGCTGGGGCCCCAGACCCCGGGTGTTCCGCGGCATCTCGCGAGAGCCGCGTGGAAGCTCGCCGCAAGACGCCCGAGTGTGATAAGGCTGTGGCACCCAGATCTCAGGGTGCGTCAGGAGCGGACAAGAGCACACAGACACAATGAATCGTCGATTCCCAGGAAAAGCTTGGAAAATATGGGAAGTGGGGGGGAAGACGAAGGCCCAGAAAATATTTGAATATATGGGGAATCTTGGGATTCGTGTGTATTTGTTAGTGTGTCCTTGGGTCCCTTTAGTGTGGTTGGGCACAGTGGCCCTCCGCAGGTGCACCCAGTGCGTGGCCTTTTCCTTCCGTTGCTCCACATACGTGAGTCAGGCAGGCGATGTTCCTCGATTCCCGCCTCCAGGGCCCGCTTCTGGGCCCCAGGGCCATAAGAAGAGGGCCCTGGACGGGAGTCTGCCCAAGGGAAAGGGGTCGGGACTTTCGGGGCAGCGGATTGGAAGATCAGATCGGAGGATATTTTGGGCCGTGCAGGTCGTCGCATTCGCCATGGCGGTTTGCGTCGTCGTCGTCGTCGTCGTCATCGTCGCTTTGCGCCGCCGTGCGCGCCAGATCCTCCTGAAGGGCGTGCAGTGCGGGGAGGACGCCGTGCAGGCATACAAGGCCCCAGCCGCACCCAGCCTCAACTGCAACGTTAGGCGAGGATAGGCTCAGGGGGGAGGCGTCGACCCCCCATCGCCCACTGATCCTGGATAGGGCCCCGGCAGCCCACCCCGCCCAGGGACGTGCAGATTCGCTATCGGGGGCCCAACGCAGATATATCGGCGAGGTATCTTCGATTCAGGGTCGATGTTTCCCCTCTTGAGCTAGTCCCACCCTCACGTTCCCCTTCAACCCACCTGACAGAGCCTCTCCTCCTCCCGCTTCCTGCCGGGCGCCTCATCCAATGCCCCCCGTGGCCCCGCATCGTGAGCGCAGCTGAGCGCCTTGGTAGCGCCTGGGAGGGCCCTGGGTGGCCAGGGGGTGTCTTGAACCGGTTCGACTTGCCACCCCCGCCGCTCCGACTTGTCAGCCCTCAGGCCGCCCCGGGGTTCCCAGACGGCCCGGGGGCGAACCCGAAGTGTCAACCTGGCCGAGCTCGTTAGCCCACCACTAGGAGGGGGCAACAAGATCGGCGAAACTATGTTTTGAATCGCCCCCCCTCATATACACCAAAGAGTACCTGCAATGTGGGGCTCGTAGTTATGGTCCGAGGATCTGGGCCTGGCCGTCGGTCCCGCGGCTATGTTTTCGCCAGCGCCGCCCAGTCGCCGCCTCGTCGACGCCCGTCGCCTGGAGGTGGGCGTCGGTCTGGCGGCCCCGTTCTCGCCGTCGCCGTCCCGTCGCCACCTCGTCGCAGCCCGCCGCCGCCTCGCACTGACTGCGCCACAGATTCACCTGTCTAAAAGGAGAATACCCCAGCAAAGCAGCGCAATAGCAGCTGAAGTGTCAAGACGGATATACACCTGAAACGTCGGTTTGCGAGAACGACCTCATCATTTTGCCGACACGATTACGGATTTGATTTTGCTGTTGTGGGCGAGGTTCGTGATGTCGACATGATGACATGAAAGCGCTTGGAGCATCAGTAGGGGCCGAGCGGTCCCATTTTTGGCACCTAAAAAGGTGGGGAAAAAACGATGGCCGTGCAACACTTTCTGAATGTCGGACGGTGGGAATGGTGGGAACCTCGTGCCCCTGCCACGATAGTGGATCTCATTTTGGGAATTGGGAAGGCTGAAGTCGAGCCAGAGCACTATAGCGAGCTTCATTTCTGGATCAAATCTAGCCCGACCATCTGTGTGATTTGAATTTCTGGATGCGCGAGGGCTGATATCAAACCAGAGCGTCGCCCCCCCGTCGTGGAGATTCTGGTGAGAGGCATAGCGAGTCGATTCCGAACAGCCGCCGGACCAGTCAGACGCCCCCCCTTGGCCCCCGCGGTGAGTTTGAGCCAGAACGCAATAGTGACATCATTTCTGGACCAGACCGACCCAGAACATTATAGTAAATCTAATTTCTGGATGTGGGAGGGCTGGAATCGGGCCAGAAGACCACCGAGCCAATTATGAGTCTCACTTTTGAGTCCAACTCGAACTAGAACACCAGAGTGGGTCGCATTTGTGGACCAAATCTGGCCAGGAAACCATACTGAGCGCTGCCGGCACGAGCCGCCGGACTGCGCCTCCCCCGGCACCCCCTTGTGGATATTCAGGTGTAAGGAAATATTTTACCCTTGTGAGAAGCCTTCTGAGCGAAGCGCCGTTAGGGAATAACGGTTGGGCAACATGAGTTATCAAAAAAGTTTGCCCGCGCGTTCTTGCGAATTCTTCCGGCAATCGTAAGTTGTTCCACATGTTCATCACATGCGGCCAAGCGGTTTTTTTTGCGCGCGTGTCGAAATCATTCGAACGCCTGCGCGCGCGTTCGGGGGCGATAATACCAAGTGGGCAACTCGCGCCCGTCGGCCGCGCGCGCATGTCGAAATCCTTTCAACATTTTCATCACCAACACGTGGACATAATCGTCGTCATCGGCTTGATCAACATCGACGGCGGCATTGGCCTTGCCGCTGTCATCGCCATCTTCGTCACGGACATCGCTACAATCATCTTTTTGTCTGCCGTTGTCGACGTCGCCATGGTACCGCGCCCGCTCGACGCACAGACCCGCTTTGACGCGCCCGAACGTCAGCGCAGCGTGTAAGTCGCGCTGGGAAGTGCCCAGCGGTGAGCGTCACCGCAGCCGCGGCGGTCGCGCCAGAGTAGCTAGGCGCTTTGCGCGCGAGCTTGCGCGCGCAAACGCGGCTGCGGCGATGCGCCAGCCAGCGCCAAGCAGCCATCGCAATCGCGCCGCATGGGGTCTGCAACCAAGTTCCAAGTGGGTGGGTGGGATGTTTGCACCATCATGGGAAGTGGTCACGCGCGGAGCACGCTAGTGACATCCACCGCAAAGATTGCACAACTTAGATGCGCCACATAGATTGCACCACATGGATTGCAAACCGTGTATAAATATTGTTCCTTGTGGGCGGTGCAACAGGCATTGCGAGAAACAGTTTTTGGGGTCCACGTTGGCTGACACGCTTCTTTGTCCAGATGCTCCCATGACATGGGCTGCCCAAACTAGGTCGATCCAGCTGGGGTCGGAAGATCGCGCTGCATCGCCGGTGCGACTTCGGCCTGGAGAGTATCGGCATCCACATCCAGCCGCATCGTCGGTGCATCGATGATGCAGCGCGATCTTCCGACCCCGTTTGCTTAGTCCTGGTTGCCGTGGCCCCAGCATCCACAAACAATGGCCATTTGAAAAATTGCATGGCTCCTAAGAAGACTGTTGCGTTTGGACCCCTCCCCCGCCGTCTTAGGGGGCCTCCGCCCTCGCGTAAACCCTTTCGTCGCGCCGCAAACTTGGCGCCCGTCTTGGTTCTTCCGGAAAAAAGGCCAGCCCCACGAAGCCGAAATCGATGAAGAAAACAGCATGCATGTTGTTTCCAGGGACGTCCCAAGTACGGAAAGAAGCACGCGGTCGGCGGCGGTGGACCTGGGCCTTCACAGCGAAGAGATACGGGGCCACGCAGCGGCGACCCGATGCCGATGGCAGAGGACGAGGAACACAGGCGGACGTCCGACGACGACGACGACGACGACGACGACGGCGACGGGGACGGCGACGGCGACGGCGACGGCGACAGCGACGCCGACGCCGACGGCGACAACGACGAACGACGAACGACGAACGACAAACGACGAACGACGACGACGACGATGACGACGACGACAACGAACGACTTACACGACAACAACGACGACGGACGACTGACGACGACGATGACGACGCCGTCAAACACGGTCACCACGACGAACGACGGCGACAACGACGACAACGACAACGACGACCGACGACGACAACGACGACGACGACGGACGATGACGCCGCAGCCGACGGCGACGACGACGATGATGACGACTACGACGGCGACAACGACGAACGACGAACGACGACGGACGATGACGACGATGACAACGATAACAAAGACGACGGACGACGACGACGACAAAGACAACAACGACGACGACAACAACGACGACGATGACGGACGAAGAAGACTAACGACGACGACCACCACCACCACCACCACCACCACCATTACGACCACCACGACGACTACCACCACCACGACGACGACCATGACCACGACCACGATCCGACCGCGACCACGATCACGGACGGACGGACGGACCTACGGACCTACGGACGGACGACGTCGGCACAGGTGTCGCTAGACGTCGTGGTTGGGTGGCGGTGGGGCCCAAGGGTGAGGAGGGGGAGGAGGAGGAGGCGGAGGAGGAGGAGCATGCTCAGGATGGAGGATTAGGAGGAGAAGACGAGGGGGAGAGGAGGAGGTGCAGGAGAAGGAGGAGGAGGAGGTGCAGGAAGCGGAGTGGAGGGGGAGGGTGGAGGATGGACCAATCTGTTTTGGCGCAGGCAGCGAGTGTTAAGCAGGAGCGAGCCTGGGCCCGACCTTCATGAGTCGCTAATTGACGGCGAAAGTTGGCATCAGCCAAAAGAGGCAACGAACTTGAACAAGACCTAACAAACAACATAATGAGCGACGCAGGGTCCATTTCAATTCGACCGTTCCGAATCAGTATGGAGTTCGGCCGGTCCGATCCGATCCGAGTCCGATTGTTGGGCGGTTCGATACACCGCGATGCTCGCGTGGTGCTTCCATGCATCCTGGTGCGGCCGATCCGATCCGATTCCGACTCCGCGCTGATGCGGCCAGGTACGACGCGCACATTCCGATTCGATCAGAGCTCCTGGTTCGATGCTGGTTGATCCTGCCCCCGTCCCGGGGTCCATTCTGACCAGTTGTTCGAGTTGCGTCCAGCCGCGGCAACGTTGTATACCCCCGTGCGAGGCCCAGAGAGGGCAAGCTTGGCAAGAGCCCGCGTCCACCCTTCCTCCTTCCCGGGGACCTCCAGATCTTCAGATGTGAGCCGGAGGCCAACAAAAAGAGCCAAGCACGTACAAGATTGTCCAGTCTTTTTCGAGCACGTCCAAGATTATCAAGCGGCGACGACGGGCGCCGTCGTCGCCTTCGACAGATGCCGTCGACAAAAGTCGTCGCCGCCCGCATCGCTAGATTTCTTCGTTAGACGGCGGCGGGGCCCCAGGGGGAGAAGGAGGAGAGGGAGGGGAGGAGGAGGAGGAGGAGGAGGAGGAGGAGGAGGAGGAGGAGGAGGAGGAGGAGGAGGAGGAGGAGGAGAGGAGGAGGAGGAGTAGAGAAGGAGAAAGAAGAGGAGGAGGATGAGAAGGAAGTGTAGGGGCATGATCTGGAGGAGGAAGGAGGAAGAGGTGGGGAAGGAGGAGGAGGAGGAGGGAGGAGGAGGGAGGAGGAGTGGAGGAGGGGAGGGGGAAGAGGAGGAGGAGGAAGAGGAGGAAGAGGAGGAAGAGGAGGAAGAGGAGGAGGAAAGGAGGAGGAGGAGGAGGAGGAGCAGTTCGGCGGCGGCAGGGCCCCCGCGCGCGCCGGCGTCGGCGGCGGGTGTCCGGGAGGCGGGCGTCAACGGGCTGGTGCTCTCCAACCACGGCGGCAGGCCGCGTCTCCCTCTTCCCTAGGCTGAAGTCGGGCCTGTCCCTCTACAGGAGGGATCTTCAAAAATAGTTTAAAGTTAGTCTGGGGACAATTTGTTCCGTATTTTTTACCATTCTGAGGCATTTTCGGGGTATGTTTTAGTGTTCCTCCAAAATACACCTGTAGGGGGACATGCCCGACCTAACTCGAGGCCTCCTCCTAGATGGGGCCGGAGAAGATGGGGTGGGAGGGTCGCGCTGCATCGCCGATGTTTCGCCGATGCTGCTCGATGTGGGGCCCGCTTTGCTTCACGTCGACGTCGCCGATGCATCTCCGACATCAACGATGTATCGGCAGCGCAGCGCTGATGCATTGCCGATGCATCGCCGATGTATCGGCGATGCGACGCCATCCTCTGACCCAGTTCACTCCGACCCCATCTAGGAGGCCTCTATCCGCGTCGTCCTCGGAGTCTTCTTCCTCCTCCTCCTCCTCCTCCTCCTCCTCCTCCTCCTCCTCCTCCTCCTCCTCCTCTTCCTCCTCAGGACTCAGGACTCAGGACTCAGGACTGACTGCCTCCGAGTTCTTCGAACGCGGCCACCACCACCCTAGCAGCTGTCACTGCTGGGGGAGGGTGATCGACTCCCTGGCGGCGCCGTGCCATCAGGGAGGATCCGCGCTCTCGTCCTCCTGCTGACATCCCCCTGGTCCCCTGCAGGGGGTGGCCCGTGCCATCCGGCGCGGGCGGCGTGATGAGGCCAGCAGCAGAGCAGATCCCGCACGGCCGCAGGGCCGGGTCCTGCACGGGCCACGGGAGGAAAACAGCATGCACAAATTTCCTGACGCACACAGCCACACACACCCACCCACATCACAACACGCACCACACCACAACACAGCACAACACGGCCAACAGCACAACACACACACACAACACCAAACAGCGCACAACACCACACGACACCCAGCACACCCACAAGCACGCGCGCGTGAATGCCATCACTCAGACGCCGTCCGACCATCTGCACGCTGGACGGCCATGCTTCCTGTAAGCTACTTGCCCAGGCACAGTTGGCCAGAGTGACCAGTGATACACGCGAGAGACGATGCTTGCCGGTCGATTTGTGACCTTGTCAATCAGTCTTCGCCGTTGCTTGCCGCGCGCTTGGCTCCAGACCACCACGCGAGTGCTGTCCCACGCAGAATCCAAACGTTCTTTCATGCGACGTCCTGTGACATTCCATTCCTCCTCGTCGTGTCTCACCCAGCCCACAAATACGTCTCACCATTTTCCGCTGTGTTCCATCTAGTCTCTCCAACTGCGATACTGTAAACGGAGTTGTTGATAGGCTGTATAAGACTGTTGGGCTGACGACAGCGTCGAACAATCGACGGCGCAATTTGACCGGAATCTTGTGGTTGAGCAAGGTGTGGCGCAGCTCATGGAAACGCATCCAAGCACACGACAGACGATGATCAATATTTCTCTGCCCCTCGAAGTCAGATCTCCCGGCAAAAACTTTCCAAGGTACTTGTGGGAAGAACCTGTCTTGATGACTTCCACGAACATGCCCGCGATGTCACGAGCAGGGGTGTTGGTCCAGAGGATATTGCGGCATCCGTCGTCAGAAGCTTCGTTTTGAATCCATTTGCCACAAGCCCAGCTTTGGTGAACTCCTCCACAAGCAGCGCAGTCATCTCGACCTCGCAAGAAGACTTCGCAAACAATGTAAGATCGTCCGCGAAACGGACGTTCGTCAGCCGGTCAGCAGCGTCGCCGGAAAGCTGGAAGCCATGCTCAGCACGCAAGCGCATCTTCCACCGGCGCATGACTACTTCGATTGCTGCGTTGAACAAAAGCAGGCTGAATATGTCCCCTCGTCTGACTCCGCGGAAGATCACGAACGTGGTGCCGTCGACAATGCCCACCTGGTCCGAATATATAAACTTCAGCAGGACGATGTACGTGTCTGGCAATCCGAGTTCTGTCAGCGAGCCCAGCAAAGCATCATGCTCGAGCGTGTCGAAAGCCTTGCGCAGGTCCACGCTTAGCACCCAAAGCGGACGATGCCACTCCAAGGATGCCCAGGTCATGCATTCTAGGGCCATCAATGCCTCGTCGACTCCGCAAGTTGTCCGGAAACCCATCTGTTCATCTGAGATTTGCGGGTCCAGATAAGGAAGGATGCGTTTGTGAACCATCTTGGCGAACATTTTATAAACGACATCGAGGGTGGCTACCGGCCGCCAATTCTGCGCGTCCCTCAGGTCTCCACTCTTCGGCAGCATCATAAAGATAAGCTCACTCCAGTCTCGAGGGAAACGACCGCCCTGTAGCACGTCGCTGTACTTTCGCAACAAGATGTATTTGATGGCGTTGCCACCTTGCGCCAGCATCTCCAGAACCACGCCGTGCTTGTCAGCGCACTTACCCTTGGAGAGAACTTTCAATGCGTTGATTAGCTCGTCCATTGTAAAAAGATCTATCTCTCGCAACAGCATCGCGTCCTCCCGTCTGCCAGAGGCTGGTCTGAAGCATACAATTTCCCAAGCATTCTTGCAAAATCTTCCGGCTTCGGCTTCACTGACGTCTTGCGTTGCCTGGGTTCGGCGGCTATTTTGCGAAGCTGGTGGAGGTCCTGGAACTTCGTAGGCTGCTCTTGCAGCCGCTGTGTCTGCCAGCGTCTCAAAGCTTGCCTCGTCTTCTTGGCTAGTTCCTTCGACAAAGAAGTACCCTCGCGGTCCGTGCAATATTTCCGTCGTTTCCTCAAGTCTTTGAGCTCTGTTGTGTCCCACTGGTGGTCTTGAAGTTGGGCCCCGATTGCACAGGAAGCGCGCGCGGCCTTTCTGATGGTGTCCTGCATTTCATGCCAAGATAAATCCCCAACTTCATCCAAGAGGGTTTCCAATTCCCTCTCGTAGGTCGGAGAACCCATCCATTTCGTCGACGATCTATTTTTCCGCCTGCTGGCGCCTGCAAGAGGCACAAGAAAAGCGGCGTAGACGGCGCGATGGTCAGATCCACAATCGAGCTCGTTTGTGGCTGCCGAACCAGACAAACTCAGCGAGGCGGAACAAACTATGTAATCGATCTTACGCTTATGTCCCAAGGTGCTTTTGAATGTCCATTGAAGCTCCCAATCCATATCGTCCTCATTTGCTGAATGAAGAGTCGTTTTCCGATACGAAGTTGGACAGAAGGTTCCCACGAACGCCACAATGCAGCATAGCATTAAAATCACCGATCCGAAGCACATGCCGCTTCTGCCGAGTTGGTTCCGCCATCAGAGTTCGCAGTCCAGCATAGAAACTGTCCAAATCAGCCCTGGGGTACCCAGCGTGTGGAGCGTAGACGCAGATCACCCGGAAGTATTGTCCATTGTAATCCATGTCTACCAACAGATGCTTGCCAGAAATTGTACGGATATGAGTGACTCTGTCAGCAAGGCGCGAATGAAGAAGGATAGATGTACCCAGGTGTCTGACTTGATAACTTGCGCTCGATATTAGACGGTGCCCTCCTGCCAAAATGTCATCGCCATCAGCAGCCCGTGTCTCACTGAAACCGACGATGTCCCAGAAGATACCGTTCAACTCGGCAAGTAAATTCAACAGTCTTGTCGGAGAATTGGTTCTTACACTCTTGCAGGAAACCTTGAAAACTGCAGACGAATTCTGTGCAGGACCGGTTGTGAAACGTGTAGCCGTGCGGGGTGACCCCTAGCGCCACGGCTTTCCCTTGCCCGCTCCCCTGCCGAAGCTCCGATTGAATTTGTCCTCGAACTCTCTCACCAAGTCCGCCCACTCTGCCTCCTGGAACTGCTCCTCCCAGCCTGGCTCGAAGCAGAGGCGAGTGTCGTCGTTCTCGGTGCTCACCTTCATCACAAAGTCGCCGGCTAATTTCAAGGTGGTCGTCTCGGGGTCCTCCCAGAGAGCAGACTTGTTATGTCCCCATTTCACAAGGTAGCGCGTCGCAGCAAAGATGATCGAGTTAGGGATGCGTACCTTCAGCGGCAAGTCCGGCTTGGCCCACATCGTCTCCCCCTGCCATTCCAGCTTTGCCCCCCGACATTTGCACACAACAGTGTCACGTTCAGCGTTGGACGCAAACCTTGCGAACAATATGCCAGTGAAGTCGCCTTTGACAAACGTCTTGAGCGGCATTGGCGCCTCGATGTACTTGAGCTGCCGCGTCACCCAATATCCTGCGTCATCTTGAGAGACCGCCCACTTCAAACCTCCGACAACCGCCACTGTGTCGTTTTCTTGAGATTTGGATCCAAGGTTTGCGAACTTGTCCTCAAACTCGGCCATCTTCTTGTTTATCTCCGTCTCAGATGAAGCACTCCTCTGCGAAGGGGTCAATGAACCATCCCTGGTACCGGACTGCTCCAAAGCATCGATGCGACCGGAAAATTGTTGCATGTCGTGTTTAACTGGGTCCAGGGCCTCCTGCAACTCTGCTCTGGAAATCCCGTGCTCCTTGATAGCTTCGATGTCCCTGTGGATGGGCTGCAAGTACTGCTTGAACATGCCCTCGATCGCGGTCATGCTGATCCCTGCTGCAGCTGCGCCTTTCCCCAGAAAAGACCGAAGAGGAAGAGGCGGGGGCAAGTGCACTTGACCTGGAGGTCCTGCTCTTGATGACCCGCCTGATGTGAGGTCCTTGATGTCTGGTACTTGGCCATGGCCTGCAACTCCGGCTGCAGTAGATCCTTCAGAACCTTCCACCCCGTCCATCTCGTTGAGCGGGCTGTAGACCCGCAGTTTCTTGTCATTCGCGTTCGGCGGCGTGTCTATGGCAAGTGTCTTAACATGGGCCTTGAGTAGCTGCCTGACGGGGGCACTGGGCGCGCGAGTGTCGCCAACAGCACCTGAAGAAGACATCAACTTGGTAGGTACGTTAAGCAGATCGTGTGTGCAGGATTTTCGAGCTGCATCCAGCCGTGGTAACAAGGTGGCTCCTTGAGCCCATTTGTTCTCTTCTGGCTCCTTGAGCCCACTTGGCCTTGAGCCAGGTAGTCCTTGAGCCGACTCCCTGGCGGCGCCGTGCCATCAGGGAGGATCCTCGCTCTCGTCCTCCTCCTGCTGACATCCCCGTGGCCCCCTGCAGGGGGTGGCCCGTGCCACGGGCGCGGGCAGCGTGATGAGGCCAGGTGCAGAGCAAAAGGCGGGCAGCGGTGATTGAGGTGGGGGGGGGCGGAAGGCGAGGAAGGACTGAAAGCGAGAGTAAGGTGAGGCGGCGTGGCTGGCTTCACTTGTGCGGCGTGGTCCTGGCCTCGTCCCCTCCCGCCCCGCAGTGCATTTCCATCACATCTGGCCTACCCCTTCTGCTATCCTGGCCTCCCGCAGGGGGCGCGCCGGTGCCGCGGGCGCGTGCCGAGAAGGAGGAGTGGTGAGGCAAGGGAGGTTGTGAGCGCGGCTACCAGCGGGCCAACCGTTGGTTAGGAGGCCGTCAGCGGTGGGGATCGTGCTGAGCGTGGCCCGGGTTGAAAGTGAGCCTTCAGCGGTAGCGTTTTCGCTGAGCGTGATTCTGGCTGATGTTGCTCCGTTGGATTATTGAATCCAGAACCCTATCGGTCAGCAGCTCGGGCGAGCGAGGGGGGGAACGGGGAATCCTGGTGGACGGCCGCGGAGACGACGAGGCCTGGGAGGAGGGAGAACGAGGGTGCTCAGGCATGAGAAGAGTCAGCTATAAAGGCGAGAGGGGGCAAAGTGGTGCGAAGATGAGCACGGCAAAAACAGCGCTGAGACGCGGGCGTTGCTGCTTCGGACAGAAGGGCGCGCAATTATCTTCGCGCGCGGCGAGGTGAGCAATCGTTGTCTTCGCGTCCCTGTCTGTGGCCTGTCTGTGGCAAGTGTATGTGCAAGATGCGGGAACGGCGCGGTGGTCTTCACGCCCGAGCTCGGTGTCTTCGGCTTGCGTTTGCCAGGTGGCTGGGGTGGTCGGGGCGGTCACTCAGGAGTCCCAAGCCTCCGGCCGTTGCGTATATCAGTGGCAGCTCACCACCGGTGCAAGGTATGGGATGGCTATGACAATTGTGCAGCCTACGTGCCCTCGAAGAAGGGCCAGCTGGTTGCCATGTCGGCGAGCAGCTGCTCTGAGCCGCTGCACTTGTTGCCTCTGTCCCACAGCTGGTGGAAGACGCAGTCGTTGGCAGACATATTGAAGTATTCGAGTCTGTGGGCCTCGCGAGGGAAATCCTGGTATAGCTACTTCTGCGAGCGCTCGGCAAGCTCGAGGTTGTCCCTCTTGACGCAAACGGTGTCGTTGGCCAGGTTGACTGGGAATCGGCCCGTGGCAGGGTCCGCTTCGCCGAGAATCCTCTCTGGTCCGTTCAGGGCGGGCTTATCACCAGGCGAACGAGTCGGACTCGCTGGCCAGGCCAGAGGCGGCCTGATCTGGAGGGTCTGGAGTCCGTCGGGCTGTTGGCGTTGTCCTCAGTCTCTTCCTGGGCCTTGACCAGTGGCTGGCCCTGGTCTGAGGCTTCGGCTCCGGCTCCCGGGAGCTCTTGCCTGCATGGGCCCTGCGGGCATGCTCGCGGAGGCTGCCCCTGTGGCCGCTTCCCCGGGGGTATATGCGGCCACTCGGGGCTTGGCGCCTGCCTCCTGTTTCTGTCGCAGTTGCCCGTGCGGGTGTCGCCGGCCACAGAGCCGAGGGCGCACGCGGGGCGTGGCGGGGGAATGAGATTCGCCAAAGCGCACGCCGCTCTCGCATGCTTCCCCTCTGCGTTCCCCCCAGTTTCTGCTGCTCGTCTGAGCCGTGGGTGGGGGGCTCCCGTGGGCGGGTCCGCAGCCTCCTCGGGCGCCACCTCTCGCCAGCGCCCGCCCTTGGCAGCAGCTGTGGCTGCTCTCCTGGGAACTCTCGCCGGCACTGTCCCTACGGGAGTGCTCTCGGCGGTCGCAGCCGCTGCTCCCGTAGGAGCTCTCGCCCGCAGCGTCCCCCAGGGGTTCTCGCAGGCATTGGCCCCGAAGGCGTACTCACGACGGCGGCAGCCGCTGCTCCCCTAGGAGCTCTCGCCGGCACTGACCCCGTGGGCCCACTCACGGCGGTCGCAGCAGCTGCTCCCTCGGGACCTCCAGCAAAGCCGCAGGCGTCGACGTTGGGGTCGTTGCTGGCGTGGGTGCGGGGTCAGCGCGGTGGTCTCGGCGAGCGGCTGCGCCACAGACCGTTGCTGGAGTCCTGTCCTCGACATGGGCGGCCGTACGCCAAGGTGGGGTTTCCATTCGGTGGCTGCCAGCCGCCGCTGGGGTACTCCATGCAGTGGCCAGGATACTCCAAGTAGGCGTGGTAGTAGCGTGCCTTCGTGGTTGCTGTATTCCGCGGCGGGCGTGTTGCTCCAGGTCCCGGGGGCTACTTGGATGACGATGTATTTGGTATCCTCACGTTGGCACCTCACCGCTGCTTCTGTGGCAAGCCGGCGCCTGCGGCGAGCTGCTGGCCAGGCCGTTGTTGGCCCCATCGCAGCAATCTCTTGAGCCTGGAGATCGCAGGGCCGCCACGCGTCCTCGCAACCCCCCGTCTTGGCGGTGGTGTCGGCGACTGCTCGTTGGCTTGGCCTCGCGGGCGCCATGGCACTGGCGCCGCGCTTGGGCGTCGCCTCGAGCGTACTACTCGCCTTCTCCTCCTCCTCCTCCACATCCTCCTCCTATCCTCCTGCTCCTCCTCCGCCTCCGCCTCCGCCTCCGCCTCCTCCTCCTCCTCCTCCGCCTCCGCCTCCGCCTCCTCCTCCTCGTTCTCGTCCTCCTCCTCCTCCTCCTCCTCCTCCTCCTCCTCCTCGTCCTCATTATCATCATCGTCATCATCATCATCATCATCATCATCATCATCATCATCATCATCATCATCGTCATCATCGTCATCATCATCATGACCAACGACAACAGCAACCACATCAAGGTAATGATCCCCATCCCCCTCATCATCATCATCATCATCATCATCATCAGCAGCAGCAGCAGCATCATCATCAACAGCATCGGCTTCAGCATCAGCCTCAGCATCATAATTAACATCATCCGTATCAGCATCATCATCCTCAATTGTATCACCATCTGCAGCATCATCACCATCATCATAATCATCATCAGATCATCATAGTCATCATCATCAGCATCAGCAGCAGCATCATCATCATCATCATCATCATCATCATTATCATCATGATCATCATCGTCAGCATCAACATCAGCATCAGCACCACAATCAGCATCATCAGCAGCAGCATCATCATTATCATTATTATCATCATCTGCAGCAGCAGCATCATCATCATCATCTGCATCATCATCAGCATCTTCATCATCATCATCATAATCAGAATCATCATCATCATCATCATCACCATCACTTTCATCATCATCATCATCATCATCATCATCATCACATCATCATCATCATCATCATCATCATCATCATCATCATCATCACATCATCATCATCATCATCATCATCATCATCATCATCATCATCATCGTCATCATCATCATCATCATCATCATCATCATCATCATCATCATCATCATCACCATCATCATCATCATCATCATCATCATCATCATCATCCTCCCCCCGCCCGCACGCGGGGACGGCGTCGCCGACGACGCCGGCACCGACTCCGACGCCGACGATCTGGTCCTCCCCCCCCCACTTCCTGCACTTCGTCGGTCTCCTGGGTGGCGCCCCCCCCTAGGCTGCGTGTCCGTCGTGAGGGGGTGGCCTGCAAGGGCGGCGCGGCCACGTCCGCGAGGGGCAGCCGCCCGCGAGGTTGGCGGCTGGCTGGCTGTGCTTCGTTTCTCGGAGAGCTCGCGCGGCGAGGTTTCGAGCTCTCCCTTGCGATAGTTTCGAGCATATCCCGAACCCTACGAGCACGATCGCGATCCTCCCCCCCTGGGCCCTCCTCGCCCTCATTGTCAGGACCATCAAGTGCTTCGGGGCCTGTTCCTTTCAGTTGCTGCGCGCCTTCGGCGGCCGGGGCAGAACGCGTAGCTTCTCTGGTTTTCTGGCTTTCGAGTCTGCGTTCAGTCACCGCTTCGATGAGCGTGCCATCCATCAATCCTCGTCTTCCTCCTTGTCTGGCGCCTCGTCCTCCTCGTCCTCCCTCCTCCCCCATCCCCCCCTTCATCCCTAGTATCTTCGTCGTGAAACACGACGGAAGGTTCTGGCAGTTTTCGGCTTGCGGAGACTCTTACTGGCCTTGGGACCGTCAACCAGATCAACATAAAAAACGGCACCTGGGCAGATGTCCAGACCTCTGGGGAGATAACGGTGTGAAAAGATCACGACGTCGGATGTCCTGAGCTATGCGTCCTTCTCCTCGACCACCCCCCTCCCCAGTGTCCATTTCGATCCGATCCATCCTGTTCGATATTGATTCCGCCCGATCCGAGTCGATTTCGATATTCTGGCGAGCCGATGCGGCCGATGTTTGCATGGCGTTATTGTGAAGCTTGACGCGGCCGATCCGCTTCGAGTTTGGCTCTCCCTGCCGATGCAGGCCGATCCGAGGCACATTCCGATCCGATCCGCGGACCGCTCTTGTCTCCAAGCGCTGGCTCCTCGAGCGCGCGGCGAGAGGCAGCTGGACACCTGCCGGTCTGGCATCGAGGTGTTGCCAGAGGTGATGCAGGCGGTCCGGCCGGCCGGCGGCAGTGGAGGTCATGTTGTAAGAAGCCAGCGGCGACGGGGGGGCTAAGAGGTCAGCGCGTATGATCTTGCTGTGTATATACGTATCTACAGATATCAAGATTCGAATGCCGGGGCCCACTAAGATGGAGCACACGACATAGGAGAGGCCAAAGGGCGGCCACCCCTCCTAGTGTGAAACACTCGCTGGTCTTCTCAGAAGACCACATCACCTGGGCAGAGCCCCCCTTCCACCTCCGCCAGCGGCGAGGGGTGGGGTTCTCAGTCGAAGGATAAAAAACAGCATAAACATAACTTCTGGAGATCCGCACGGATTTCTTGGATCTGCGGTGGGACCCCCTGGTAGCGCCTCTGGCGCCGCCCCCCGGGGATGTGGACCCAGCGCTGATCCAAGCAATCTGCCCGGGCCTCCGAGAGTTCATGTCTGTGCCGCCTCGACCAGGAGCTCAGCGGGAAGGAAGCGGGTCCTGGAGGAGTGGAGGCCTTGGGGGCGTCTCGCAGCTTTCTGTCCGCTGGGGCCCTCCGCTGGCCCCGGGACCGTCCAGAAACGAGTCTGGGTCAAGACGTGTGGTCCTGGGGAGAGCACTGGGGTCGAGCACCCCGTTCCTTCATGACCCCCCTTCCTCTGGGACACGACGATGCACCCCCCCCCCCTAATGTGGACTACCCACCAAACGTCGCCTGGACCTCGGTGACACCGAGCCCAGCCCGCGCGAAGTGGGCGTGGCGCCTGCATTCTGGCGACGCGACGCGCTTGTCTCAGAATGGTGTTCTGGCTTTTGCGTGGGCCACATCTCTAATTGAGAATGTTCGTGTCGCCTGGGCGTCGACGACCCATTGTATTACGCATGTCGTTCTCAATGTGCCGCCGGCCACATCTCTGATTGAAAAAGTTGTCGCCTAGGCGCCGGCGACATCCCTCATTGAACATGGCGTACTCGCCTTGACGATGGCCACACGTCTGATTTGAATTGTTGCTGCAGCCTAGGCGCTGGCGACATCTTTCATTAGGCATGTCGTTCCCGCCGTGGAGCCGGCCACATCTCTGATTGAAAAAGTTGACGCCTGCGACATCCTTCATGGAGCATGTCGTTCTCGCCTTGGCGCCGGCCACATACCTGATTGAAAATCATGCTGTCGCCTGGGCGCCAGCCACATCCTTCATTGAGCACGTCGTTCTCGCTGTGAGGTCAGCCACATCTCCCATTTAAAATGGCGCTTTCGCCCAGGCGCCAGCCGCACACAAGATTGAGACTGCTGATCTCGCCTCAACGCGGGCCACACTCTCGATTCAAAATGCTGTTTTCGCCTAGGCGCCGGCCTCGCGCATAATTGTGATTGTTGTTCTTGCCTCAGCGCGGGCCGTGCTCTCAATTCGGAATGCTGGTCTCGCTTGGCGACGGCCGAAAACATGATGACGAATGCTGTTATCGCCTCTTTCGCTTCGGCGGCGGCCGCACCCTTGATTGCGAGTGCCGTTCCCGCTTTGATTATAGATTGTACCATCGTTGGGGCGCCCGCCACATCTTGATCGCGAACGCCGTCCTCCCCACAAGGGAAGATACAGCCTCACAAGCCTGCGGGCTGCGCAAGCTTCCGGATCGCGGCCCCATCCGAGGTTTGACTCCAAGGAGCCGTTTGTGTTGTTACGCGCTGTGCTATTGGTTATCGTAGTGCTGGTCACACTGGTGCTGCTGATGCTGCTAGTAGGGCTGCGCATGGTGTTGCTGCTTTCCGTCGTGCTGGTCGCAGCGGTATTGTTTTTGGTGGTGATCCTTACATTGGTACTGCCCGTTGCGTTTCTGGCGCGCGTAGTGTTGTTGTTTCCCGTCGGGCAGATCACAGTGGTGTTGCTGGTGGCGCTGCGAGTGCTACTTGTTGTGCTGCGGCTTCCCGTCGTGCTGGTCACAGTGGTGCTGGTGGCGCTAGTGCTGGTGCGTGTTGTGCTGTTGGATCCTATCGTGCCCGTCGCGGTGGTACTGCTCCTTGCGCGTGTGTTGGTGCGCGTAGTGATGTTACTTCCCGTTGTACTGGTCACACTGGTACTGCTGGCGGCGCTTGTGTTGGTTCGCGTGGCGTTGCGGCTTTATGTCGTATTCGTCACGGTTGTGTTGCTGGAGGCGTTGATGTTGTTGTTTCGCGTAGTGTTGTTGTTTTTGGTGATGCTCGTTACATTGGTACTGCTCGTTGCGCTTGTGCTGGTGCGGGTAGCGTTGTTGTTCCCAGTCCTGCTGGTCACAGTGGTGCTGCTGGTGGCGGCGGTGTTGCTGCGCGTGGTGACGCTGCCTCCCGTCCTGCTGGTCACACTGGTAGTGCTGGCGGAGTTTGTGCTGTTGCGCTTGGTGTTGCTGCTTCCCGTCGTGCTGCTGGTTCCCGTCTTGCTGGTTGCGCTTATGTTAGTGATTACCGTTGTGCTGGTCACGGTGATGGTGCTGGGTGCGCTAGTGTTGGTGCGCGTGGTGACGCTGATTAGTGTTGTGTTGGTCGCGCTGGTGCTGCTGGTGGCGCTAGTTCTGCTGCGCGCGGTGCTGCTGCTTCCCGTCGTGTTCGTTACAGTGCTACATATTGTGGCGTTGGTGTTGGTGCGCGTGGTTATGGTGCTTGCTGTCGTGATGGTTGCAGAGATGCTACTGGTGGCGCCAGTGCTGGTCACATTGTTGAACTGCTGCTGGTGGTGCTCAGGCTGCTGTTGTTGGTGCTGCTGGTTCCTGTCTTGCTGATCGCACTGGTGTTGCTGGTGGCGCTTTTGCCGCTGCGCGCAGTGGTGCTCGTCTCTGTCGTGCTACGCACAGACGCACTGCTGGTGGCGCTGGTGCTGCTGCAAGTTGTGCTGATGTTCTCTGCCATGCTGGTCACAGTAGAAGTGCTCGTTGCGATCGCGTCTGCTGCTGCACGCCCGACGCGTGGCGGCCCGCAGCCGCTGCAGCGGGCATCGTCCACGCCAGCAGCGTGACGGCCGCCACACTTCCTGGACGACAGCGGTCGGAGGGCGCTGCCCAGGGGCCGCTGCTGGCCAGGCTGGGCGCCGCTGCTGACTGGGCA
Source organism: Prorocentrum cordatum (assembly GCA_963575745.1). NCBI lineage: Eukaryota > Dinophyceae > Prorocentrales > Prorocentraceae > Prorocentrum > Prorocentrum cordatum. The sequence continues at coordinate 147,087 of CAUYUJ010015710.1, read as the reverse complement.
GGGCGCTGTTGCTAGGCGCTGGAACTGCTATCCGCACTGGGCGGCGGCAGGCGGCGGGCGCTGGCGGCGGGTCCACGACGAGCCACTACCCCGTCCTCGCGTTCGCCCTGGCGCTCCAGGGTGGCACTACTATTGTGGGCCCCGGCTGGTGCAACTCTCCCCCCTGGGAACGACCGCCATTCGGATTTGGGCCGAGCAGCGGTTGCTCCTGGGGGTTTTGTTCGCACCGGTTCCCAGCGAAGCTTTGCGCGGACGGACGGTGCATCTCTAATCTGAGGCGCCCCCTGGTGTTCAGCACAAGGTCGAACCATCTGGGCCGCGACGCTTTGTGCTAGAATACAGGAACGCCTCCCACCCCCGATAGCCTGACCAGCAGAGGTGTGGGGACGCTCGCACACCAGCGCGAATCACTTGGCACTGCTGGTTCCCGTCGTGCTCTTTCTAGTGGAACTGCTTGTGGCGCTTGTGCTGCTTCGCGTGGTGCTGGTGCTTCCGGTCGTGTTGGTTATAGTGACGCTTCTGGTGGCGTTGATGTTGCTGCGCGCATTGCTGCTGGATCTTGTCGTGCTCGTCACAGTTGTACTGCGCTTGCGCTGATGCGCGTAGCGCTGCTGTTTCCCTTCGCGCATTTCACACTGCCGCTGCTGGTTGCGCTTGTGCTGCTTCGCGTGTCGCTGCTGCTACTTGTCCTGCTCGTCGTAGTGGTGTTGCTGGTGGCGCTGGTGCTGCTGCGCCTGGTGCCGCTGCTTGATGTCGTTCTCGTCGCAGTGGTGCTGCTGATGGCGTTGATGTCGTTTCGCGTGGTGTTGTTGCTCCCCGTCGCGGTCGACATAATGGCGCTGCCAGCGTTGGTATTAATTACTGGAGCGTGTGGTTGTCTTGATTGTTGCCGTGCTGACCGCAGAGCTACTAATGGTGCCGTTGTTGTTGCTCGCACTACTGTCTGCGGTGCTGGCGTTGACGCTGATGTGGTACTCGTCGCGGTGATTATGCTGGTTGTCTTAGAGCTTGTGCGCGCGGTGCTAATGATGGGTTCCCGTTGTGCTGGTCACGTTGGTACTGCTAGTTGCGTTGGTGCTTCTGCGTGTCGTGCTGCTGCTTCCCGTGGTGCTCGCCATAGTGGCGTTGATGGTGGCGCTGGTATTGTTGCGCGTGATGTTGTTGTTTGCTGTGGTGTTGGTCACAGAGGTACTGCTGGTGACGCTTGTGTTGCTCGCGATACTGCTGCTGGCGGCGTTGATGATGCTGCGCGTGGTGCTGTTACTTCGGAAAGTCCTCAGCACAGTGGCAGTGATGGTTTGTGCTATTGCGCGCAGTAGTTTGCCTTGCTACTCGCAATCGTGTTGCTGGTGGCGCTGGTGTTGCTCCTCCTGGTGGTGCTGCTTCCTGTCGGGCTGGTTACAGTGGGCCTGCTCGTTTCGCTCGTGCTGCTGCACGACCGACGCGTCGCGGATCGTCGTGCGCATCCCCGCCAGGGCGCGCCAGCTGTTGCGCGAAGGGTGAGCAGCCGGCGCATGTGGGAGATGGTGAGGGTTCTGCCTTGGGCCGCCCCCAGTGTCCAGCTCCAAATCGAACGATCTGGGCCGTGACGCTTTGCGCTGGAGTATTGGAGTGCCTCCCCCCCCGCCGGCCTGGACGGCAGGGGCGGGAGCGCTCCCGCAGTCCCGCGCGAATCACCTTGCGTTGCTTGTTCCAGGCCTGTTCGTTCTAGTGGAATTGTTGTTGGCGGCGTTTGTATTGATGCACGTGGTGTTGCTGTTTCCCGTCGTGCTGGTCACAGTGGTGCTGCTGGTGGCGCTAGTGTTGGTGCGTATCGTGCTGTTGGATCCGATCGTGCCCGTCACGGTGGTACTGGTCCTTGCGCGTGTGCTGGTGCTCGTAGTGTTGTTGTTTCCCGTTGTACTGGTCACAATGGTATTGCTGGCGGCGCTTTTGTTGGTTCGCGTGGCGTTGCGGCTTCCTGTCGTGTTCGTCACGGTTGTGTTGCTGGTGGCGTTTGTGTTGTTGCGTTTGGTGTTGCGGCTTGTTGTCGTTGTGGTCAGAATGGTGTTGTTTGTGGCGTTTGTGTTGCGTCGCGGGGTGTTGCTGCTTCCCGTCGTGGTCATATTGGTATTGTCGCATCGCGTAGTGTTGCTTCCCGTCGTGCTGGTCACAGTGGTGTTGTTGGTTACGCTTATACTGTTGGTTACCGATGTGCTGATAATGATGTTTGTTGTCGTGCTGGCCGCAGAGCTACTGCTGGTGTCGCTTGTGCTGCTCGCACTAGTGCTGGTACTGCTGCTGCGCATGGTGCTGCTGGTTCTGGTAATGCTTGTCTCGGTGGTGTTGCTGGACGCGATGGAGGATGGACACCTCGCTCACAATCATTACGGATGCTCTCGCGGCCACATCCATCATTGCGACTGTTGTTTGGTCCCAGCCCCGGCCATATCCATGATTACGAATGTTGTTTTCATTGCAGTGCTGGCCACGTCATGGCGCGATTTTTACTTCCGCTTCAGCGCCAGCCGCGTCAATGATTGCGAGCGTTGTTCTCACCGCAGCGACGGCCACATCCATGAGGGCGAACGTCACTCTCGCCTCGGCGCCAGCCACATCCATGACTACGACGGGTGCTCTCGCGCCGGCCACAGACATGATTGCGAGTGTTGCTCTCGCCTCAGGGATGGCCGCATCCGTGACGGCGAATGTTGGTCTGGCTTCAGCGCCGGGCCAGTTCTTCATTGGAGCCCTAGAGGGATCAGTGATACGGTTGGTTATTTTGCATGTTGTTGTGTAACTCCATTGTGGCGTCATCATTCGCTACAGCACAGCGCGCGCGTGACACTCAGGTGTCGCCGAGCCGTGGGCCTGGCTAGCTCTAAATGGGTCAGGCTAGCTTTGGCGCAGTGTCGACAGGGGCAGGGTCAGGTTTGGGGGAGGGGATATGGGGGGTGGGTCGGAGGGGAGCGGGGGGGGGGACGAAATCTGCTGCATGCAGCTGGTTTCGGCCCCAGGTGGGGGGGGGGCTACGGGGGTGGGGTGCGAGGGCAGGAGGGGGAGGAACGACATCTGCTGCATGCAGCTGGCTCCTGCCCCGCCACAGGGGGGCGCCCGCCCTCGTTAAACCGGCGCCCTCTGGCGCAGGGGGGGGCGCCGGGAAAGCCAGCTACACGAGCTGATTCGTCAAGAATTCCCTTTCCTCAGCACGTGCGAAAATGGTACGGCAAGAACGGGGACAAAGACCGACAGCAGCTCCAGTTCATGTTTCCCCTTCATGACGGCGCTTCGCAGGAGGGGCCCGGGGGCTTCCACGAGGCGGCCTCTTCGGAAGCAGGCGGCGTGGGCATCCTTCGATGGCCGCCCATGCCCTCTCCCGGCACATTCTCGGTGCGCGCCGCGAGGGAATATTTTAGTTTTGGCAAGGTTCGCGCCGTCTCGGCGCTGGATGTCCGTTTGCGCGGGCGGGGTCGTCGCAGGTAAGCACGCAAAACAATTCTCGCTCATTGCTCACCCGTGTCCCTCTTGCCTCTCACTCCCACCTTATTCCTTTGCTCCCCCTCCTGGAGGGTCAGGACGAGGACGAGGAGGATAAGGAGGAGGACGAGGACCAAGACGAAGAGGAGGAGGAGGAAGAGGAGGAGGACGAGGCAGAGCAGGTGGAGGGGGAGGAGGACAATATGAGGAGGATCAAGAGGCGAAGAAGGTAGGAAGGGGAGGATACAGAAGGAGGAGGAGGAGGCAGGAGAGGAGAAGGATCTAGAGGGAGGAGGCGGAGAAGGAGGAGGGCCTCCCCATCCCTTACCCGTATAAATAAGTCCGCCCTGTCGTACCCCACGACATGTCTGGAGGGCGGGCCGGTCGTTTCGTTTGATATTTTCCCACCATGTATGATCGTGAAGGTTTAAAATTGCAACAGACAGCTCAAGGTTGGAGGGCGGGGGGGGGTCAAATGTTGATCTCGTCCACAACTTCTGCAGCAGTTGCACGGATGGAGGTTGGGTGGTGTTCAACATGTGGTTATCGCTGCAGCGCCGCGCACATTCGCCATACCAGTCTGCCACCGTTTCAAGGATGGACGGCGGGTGGTTTTCCAAATGTAGTTTTCGCCTTAGCGCTGCGCACATTCGCTTTCACAGCTGGGAGACGCTTCGCGGACGGAGGGCGTGTTTCCCACAATGCGGTTCTCGCTGTAGCGCCGCGCACAGTCGTTCTGCAAAGTTCTTCACCGGCTCAAAGAGTTGCATGGTTGAAGTCTTAAGCCAGGTGCATTGGAACGATTTAGAATTGTCAGGACAAACAGTCGCCATGGCTCGTCGTGTTCAAGGGCCCGGAATAGTGCTCTGGCATGATTTAGGAATGTCAGGACGCTACAGTTACGTTGACTCACGGTGTTGTAGTCCCGTGAGATTCTTTTTGGTACGATTGGAGATCTTCCGATAGGGCACCCTCCGCAATGAACACAATATGTAGGGATGTGTGAAAGGCCGGCACGTATTTTGTCATCGTTGCCGTTTGCGTGCGCGTTCGGGATCCATGCGGCGTTGCTGGTCGGCGCTGCTGCGGTCGTGGGTGAGAGTCCTCATGAATGCTTCTTGGTGTCTCTTCAGGGTTCTGTGTAGCGGTCTCAGGGGCTCTTGGGGGCCTCCGGGGGGCGCCTTGGATGCCTCTCGGAGCTCTCTTGGCGCCTCTTGGGGGCCTCTTGAGCCCTCTTGGGGGGCTCTTGGGGTCCGCTTCCTCCGAGGCCTGGAGGGGGACGCTCTGGGGGCGATTTGAAGGCCGAAGGCCAACTGAGAGCTCTTCGGAGGCCCGGATGGAGGGGCTCTGGTGGCGATTTTGAAGCCGATTGCTCGAAATGTCCCTTGGGGCTCCCCCTCGATGGGTCTTCCTGAAGAAGTCTTGGTGCTTTCCAGCGCCGTCTTGGGAGAAACTTGGGCCAGCTTGGAGTCCCCGTGGGCCGTTTTGGGGCTCTCATGGAGGCTGACTAGGCCGTCTTGGAGCGATCGTAGGGGCGTCTTGGGCCATCTTAGACCGTCGGCGGCCGAAAAGGTGAGAAGGCTGAAAACCGTCAAAAACGAAATGGAAAATCGCTGATTGTTGCCTAAGGAGGCGTCTTGGGAGTGGTCGAGGCATGTTCGGGCGTCTTGGAGGCGGTTGAAGCCGTCTGGAGCCCAATCTTGGGCATCTTGTAACGACTGCCGGCGACTCTGGGCCACCTTAGATCGCCTTGGGAGCCTTTTGAGACGCTCTTGACGGCCCTGGAAGCAGCCCCCAGGAGTTCCGGCATCCGTGACAGGGACCGCCTGGAAGTTCCGGCATGTATTTTCCCTGGGAACCCCCAGGGGCAGCCACGCGCGCGCGCGAAATAGAAGTATTATGAAATTGTTACCGGAGATTTGAGCACGCCTTTGGCCCGTTGGGCTGGCGAATTGCATTGGTCCTCCTCCTTCCCCTCCTCCTCCTCTTCCTCCTCCTCCTCCTCCTCCTCCTCCTCCTCCTCCTCCTCCTCCTCTTGCTCTTATCGGTCCTTCTCTTCTGCCTTCTCTGGCACTCCTACCTCCTGCCTCCTCCTCCTGGTTCTCCGTAAGCGCAGCAGCATAGTATCCTCTCTCGTTCCCCAGTCGGCGTCCAAGTGGCACAACGTGTCACGAGTCATCCCGGTTCCCCGCCGGTCCTGCGACCGCGAGGAACCACGACCAAAGTTGGAAGGTTCGAGGTCGTCGTCGTCGTAGTCGTCGTCGTCGTCGTCGTCGTCGTCGTCGAGGTCGTCGTCGCCTTCGTCGACATCGCCGCCGCCCTCGAAGGGGGCCAGAGCGGACCAAAGACGCCCGTGGTGATGTTCGTGACGCCAGGATCAAGGATTCGAGGGAAATCCACGCTCGCCCCTTCTCCCTGCGAACCGCGGAACGAACAGCAGGGTAGTTCGGAGCAGGCAATCCCCGCCAACCTCGACCTGATCCGGCGACGAAAGTTGTGGGTAGCCCGCGTCGCACCGCGCTCCACACCGCGCGCGACCACGCGTCTCTTCTGGATCGCCGATCCTCGTCGTCGCCCTCTTCCTCCACCAGGAAGTCAGATACAGTCAAACCGCGTCACAAGGATGAGTCGTGTATCCAGAGGTCCCCTTGCATTCTTGCTCTGGCCATCCTGGCCCGTCGCTATGGGCATGACGGGCCTCCAATTTCGGCTTCCAAATCTGAGGGCAACGGTAGGGTGGGGGGTTAGCCATGGGGCGGATGCATCGACCCTCAATCGCCCATTGATCGCCGATAGAGGCCCAGGATCGCTGGGATTCATTATCACGGGCCCATCGATCTATCGGCGATGTATCGCCGATTCCAGGACGATGTCTCCCCCCCATATGCCAGTTCCCCCCTATCGTTGCCCCTCAGTTTCGGGCGTCGTCCAAAGGCCCGCCCCTTCTCACTTCCGAGCCTTCTGAGAAGGCCCGCCCCCTCTCACCTCACCCCGGGCTCGCCGTCGAATCTCTATTTCCAATGCGGGCGCCATCGAAAGACCTCGTATCTTGTCCGCGCATCCTTCCGATCTGGCCACACGGCACACGCGATGTGACCCCCGCAGGCTCGCGCCACGCCGGCGCGGCGGCGACGCCCGCGCATGCGCTCGAGGTTGAAGGTCGCGGGGCGCATGACAGGTGTCAGCGCCAACGGGGGTCGGCCAGTGCCCTCCGAGACCCTCTGGTTGACCCGGGTCCGGGTCTGGGAGTCCGCCCTCCCTCCCCTCCGCTGAGCTGGGGTCCAGGGAGCTGCGTCGTGCCCAGCCAGGGCGTCTTGACGTGGCACTGCCTGACCCGGACGGGCGCTGACCCAGGCCAGCGCGTCCCTCGGTGGCATCGTTAGAAGGGGATTGGACCTTGGGAGGCGCATCGACCTGCAGCCGCCCATGGATCGTCGAATCGTCGATATGGGCCTGATAGCGCGGGCGCACCCCGCCTGGGAGTGTGCGGGTTCGCTCTCTGAGGTCTAGCTACCGCCGATCGATCTGCAACGCATTTCCGATTCCAGCTCGAGGTTTCCCCCCTGAGCCAGTCCATAACGTTTCCCCTCATTCGTGGCCGGCCAGGATGTCGCGAGTCGCGATGTGGCACTGCCTGACCTGGGTTAGCGCTGACCCAAATAAGCGCGCGTCCCGATGATTCAAATGAGCAAGAAGTCATGATAATGATACATTCCAAGACCTCCAGGATGTCCTAGATTACCTAACGCTCCACACGGGCTGCAGAAACGAAGGCCGCTGGATATTCTGGAAATCCTGGAACGTATGGTCAGCCAATAATGACATCATTCTCGTTCTGATGCAGGCCACCTGCGGCCTGAGCCAGGCCAATCTTGCACGACCCGTTATCGAGCATCGAAGGTCTCTCAAGCTTGGGCGTGGCCTGCACGACGTCAGAGACCGATGACCACGTGAGCGACGGGAGAAAAGGGAGTCGGTTGCGCGGGCATTCGCGCGCAAGTTTCCCGCGTAGGTCGCGCGCAAGCGCTCTTTTCTACACGCGGTCTGACAGACTTGCGGCCCGCGTGAGCCATTACGTAAAGTCGCTATGTCATCGTTTGTCGCTCACGTGGCGGCGCGCACAGGAGGGTGGGACAAGGGGGTCGGCCGATAGAGAAGGCCGGGGCCTTCTTAGAAGGCCTGGAAGCTCCTAACAAGGTTTCTTTCAGCATCGTCTAACCGATCCCCATCCCCACCACGCCTTGGTTTCTCAGCCCCACCAGTCCGCCCCCCTGGGTGGTGATAGGTCCCGCGAAACCCGAAGGGAACAGCATATATCCTCTATGTCCCCGCCCAGGTGGGGCAGTCGGCCAGTGGGGCCAAGGCCACGCCAGTGGAGTTTGGGGATCGATTCAACGATGCTCCTTCTTAGAAGTTGGGAGGGCTTCTGAGATGCCCCCGTGCTTCCCTTGCGCCGCCCCGTCGTACGAGAGCCGCCAGATGCTCCGCGTGTGAATCAGGCCGGCGGCGCCTCTCTCTTCCCCCCCTTCCTTCTTCAGCTGGCAGGCAGCGGGGCGCTACGCAGACGGGGCTCAGTCAGAGCGCCAGATCTTGCAGGGTCCTGCAACGCCACGTTTAGGCTGAGCCAGGTTCGGCGGCCCCGCAGCCGGGTTCGCGCTGAGCCAGCTTTAGCTCCTGCCTCCTCTTCCCAGCCTTCTTCTTCGTCCGCTCGTCTCATGTGTTGTGGATCTTCAGGCGGAGGACTGGCACAACAGCGTGCGTAGAGGGACCAGCAGTCGCCGAGAGTCTGGGGATCAAGTCGTCCCCCGGTCGCGCTTGTCAGGCCCTCGGTTGTTGTGTGTTCGTGCCGTGCGCTCTGAAAGACGAAATGCATGTGGTTCTTGGAGCCAGCTGGCGGGGGCTTACGTGGGCCAGCACTGGTTCTGTCCAGCAGAGAGGGGGAAAGGGGCCCCCTCGTCACCACGGCTGGACGCGGTTCGAAAAACTTGTCAGGTTCGACCCTGGGAGGGGTCTGAGTTTGATTGGATTTGCCCTCATTCCCTGATCGATTTGCTTGGGGCCCATCCAGCGGCGACCCGCTGGCCGCTTCCAATGTTGGTCAGGCCAGTTGTGTTTCAGGCTTCCTGTAATGCAATTGGTACGAAGGTCAAGAACCACCCCAGCTTTGGAGGGGCAACCTCATGGTCTTGATGTTTGGGTTCTCCGCCTTGGAATCTGCTTCGTCTGGGATATCTCCATGGGAGCGACGGAAGAAACTGGGCCGACTGCGCGCATATTTAAGCGTCAGTTTTCTGTGTAGGGTGGCGGGTAAGCGCCCTTTTCTCCACGCGGTGTGCCACGCTGGCGGCCCGCGCACGGCGCAATCAAGGCGTACGATTGGGGCCCTGCCGTCGTTAGTCGGGCTTTGTGCCTTCGGCGAATGCTTGGCATCGCTTGGACGTGTGCATTTTTTCTCGGCGAGAACCATCGAGGACCATCCTGGACCATCGAGCAAAAAAAACACGCACGAAACCGAAAAATGCACGGGAAATGGACGTCCGAGCGACGGCAAGAATGGGGTTCATGATCTTGGCCCACGTTCTCGCGGTCATGGTACGGCTGTGCCCCGCGCCCCCAGGCACTGAAGGACATAGACTACAAGCCGGAGGACCCGCGCGGGCAGGGGAGCGGCCTGGCTCCCCGGGGATGAGTACCGGGAGAGGCCTGGTCCTGTCGGCGGCGGCCAAGAGGCGAGTGAGGACTGAGAGCCAGACATGGCCGCGTCGTGAAACACGGATTCATGACAGGAGATTTCTGAATGTGTTCGGCCTCCAGGGGCCCTCGCCGAGCCCTGGGGCCGGCTTCAGACGACCTGGGATGAAGAGTTGTCGTTGGGGAAAAAGTCGGGACTATGACCCCGCACTGAGAAAAACAAGCAAGGCATCGGATGTGGCCATGACGTCTCCCTCGGTTTCGTGGCCCTCTCTTCTTCCTTCAGCGCGTCTATTCCCGCCCCCGGGGCCGCGCACATGGACGCCACCCTCGTGGGCGAACCCCCCCTCGTGGACGCCCCCGAGCTGGGCGATCGAAGTCTCCAGAAGGCAGATCCCTGAGGGACCGGGCCCTGGGGCTGATCGTTCCCAGGATTCCCCAATGAGTCGGTATCCTTTATCCGATCCCTATCCCCATGTCCATCCCCTTCGAGACTCCCACCAAATTACCACCCCAGTTGGGGATACACCACTCGAAACCCCAAGACAACGACCTATATCCCCATCTAGACGGGTAAATCGGCCAGCTGAGCCCAGGCCACACCGCTGGGGATGGGGATCGGTTAAACGATACTCAATGAGGTGCGAGTAGGTGTCGGAGGATCACGCCGCATCGTAGATGCATCGGCGATGCGGCTCGATGTGGAGCCCGATGCTCTCCACGTCGACGTCGCCGATGCATCGGCGATGCGGCGCGATCCTCCGACCCGATCTACTCGGATCCCATTTGGGGGGTCTCTATCGGTTACGCCCGAACCCAGACCTCCAATGCTTTGAGGAATCTAGCTGGATGTGTTTCGGCGGTTTCGACGTTCCCCTCTGCCGCTTGCCGGGAGGGGGTCAAGGCTTCTGCTTGGGGGCCAAGCATTGGTGCCCAGAGAAGACCTAATGAGTCGAGATGCCCGTATCGAAATATACAAGGCGTCGGAGGTCTGGGCTTCGGAAGAGGGCTGGAGGGAGTGGAAGGCACCTCCCACATCCCACTTCGATCCGAATCGACATCGATCCCAACTGGCCCGATCCAGTTTTATCCTGGCATTCCGACCATCCGATGCGGCCCGACATTTGCATGGCGTTGGTGTGCGTCTTGGCGTGGCCGGTCCAACCCGAGTCCGATGCCGTGCCGATGCGGCCCGATCCGACGCGCTTTCCGTCGTGGGCGGAAAATTCATCGTGGGGCCGCAACCCCGCGGACAAGGGGTGTCTGTTTGCAGAGGCCCCGCGCGGAGCGCACCCGTGCGACCGCACATCCACGGAATCCCCGAAATCCAGCCCGTGAGGGCGTGGATATTGACCCCGACATCCGATGTCTTGCCTTCTGTCCAATCGGAGCTCCCGGAAGTCCCGGCCTATTTGCCAGGGCGGGTTGTTCATGCCGAGTCGGTGTTTGACGGCCCCTTGGCTTGATTAGGTCCCAAAGAGGCCAGAACGACGAACAAAAATCCGTGTTGATTTGATACGTTGAAGGTTGGAGTGATCGCCGCTCCTCCGAGTTCCGGATTCGACGCTGGCCGATCCACAGGTCACTGCCGTCGTCCTGGTTGTTTGCCCTCCGAGCGCCCCAGGACTTCACCGTCTTCATCGACGGCGGCATCCGCCGGGGCGCCGACATTTTCAAGGCGCCTGATCCCCCGGACGCCCTCGCTTGCTCGTTGGGCCATGCATCCAGAGGGCCGCGACGCGTGCGAGCCACCCTTTTTGGTCACGAAGTGTTTCGGCTTTCGGCGCCAGAAGGAAGACGTCGTCATCTTCAAGGCGCCTGTTCCCCCAGACCCCCTCGCTCGCTCGCTGGGACGTGCATCCGGATGGCCGCGACGCGTCGGCAGATTCAAGGTTGCGACGGTGGCAACCGAGTGGACAGTATGATGTGCACCCACGCAGCAGCAACTGGAACGCCAAATGCGCCCGACGGATACACCAAACGCGCCCGAAAAATCAAATGATGTGCATATGTGAGGGCGGCGGCGGCGGACGGGAAGTTTCTTGAACGCGTTCGGCATCTGGATGCCCTTGCTGGGCCCCCGAAACCGTCAGAAATCGACTCTGGATGAAAAGCCAGTCCCGGGAAAAGGGTTGAGACCTTTTGGGGGGCGACATTGCGAAAAAACACCATGCCAGGGGCAGGGGTCTGAAGAAGGTAAATGGGTTTTTTCTCGGTTCGTCAGAGTTCGGGCGAAGCAGAATGTAAGAGTTTAAGTGGTTGCTCACGTTGGGGCCCAAGTTTTTCTTATGGGCTATACAGGCCCCAGGCGCACGGGTGCCTCTGGGGGCGGCTCGCGGGAGCCAAATCGGACGGAGCAAGGACGAGAACTATCCGTTGCAGATCGTTCTGGAACGCTTTCAGAGCGTTCCAGAACGCTCTGGGAAGGCCGCGGCGCCCGAGACATTATCCGGAACCGCCAGATCTCAAAAATTCTCGGTTTATCTTCACCCGATGTCACGTCCTGGTTCCATCTTACCACATGGGTACAGACTGAAGGTGACCAGCTCACGGGATCGCCGCCATACAACCGAGCTGACACTCGCAGTCGCCCGGAGTGAGCGGAGAGGCGGAACGAGAGAGAGAGCGAGAGGAGGGGGCGGAGCAGTACGAGGGTTAGGACGACTCGTCCCCGTCCTCGTCCTCCCTGCTCGTCTCGGTCTTGGACGAGGACGACGAGGGACGAAGACGACCGCTGCCCAGGCGGTGGCCCTGGGCGCCGCGGCCTGCGGCGTCGGCCGCCCGGCGCCCCCCCGCCGCCGCCGCCGCCGCCCGCGCGGGTCCGCAGGGCGACGACGACGACGACGACGCTCAACGACGTCCGACGACGCCCGACGACTCCCGACGACGCCCGCAACGCCCGACGGCGACGGCGACGGCGACGGCGACGACGACGGCGACGGCGACGACGACGACGACGTCGACGACGACGACGTCGACGACGACGACGATGACGTCGATGGCGGCGGCGGCGACTGCGGCGGCCACGACCACGACCACGAGGACAACGAGGGCGGCGGCGACGGCGACCACGTCGACGGCGACGTCGACATACGTAGTTTTGGGAGGTGTTCGGTTGGTCTCAGGGCCCTGGGTGGCTTCCATCGGCCGCGCCTCGTCGAGAGCGTTGCCGGAGGGGGATCGCCCCGAACGGCCGCCAGAGGCTCGATGTCAACGACGACGACCATCACCATGGCGACGACCACGGCGACCGCGTCGACATCGGCACTGTTTTCGGCGAAGCCTTCGGAGGTCCGAAGGGCGAAGAACACGATGGCGGCGGCTGCGACAGCAACTCCAATGAAGCCACAACATCTCCTTGTGGGATCGCTCTCCCTTCCCCCCTTCTCTCTCCTCTTTCCTCCTCCCTCCCTCATCTCCTTCTCTCCCCTCCCTCCCTCTGCCTGGCTGCATTGGAGACGACGGCGACCACGCTGACGTCGACGTAACCTTCTGCAGACTTTCTGAGGTCTTTCAGGCGTGGTGTGGTCTCCACCGGCCGCGCATCGCCGAGGGACTACCACTAACGTTGCTACTTCTATTTCTTGTATTACTAGTATCAAAACTACTACTACTACTACTACTACTACTACTACTACTACTACTACTACTACTACTACTACTACTACTCTACTAGTACTACTACTACTACTACTACTACTACTACTACTACTACTACTACTACTACTACTACTACTACTACTACTACTACCACTACCACTACCACTACACTACCTACTACCAGTACTACTACTACTACTACTACTACTACTACTACTACTACTACTACTACTACGACTACCTACTACTACTACTACTACTACTACTACTACTACTACTACTACTACTACTACTACTACTACTACTACTACTACTACTACTACTACTACTTACTACTACTACTACTACTACTACTACTACTACTACTACTACTACTACGGCTACTACTACTACTACTACTACTACTACTACTACTACTAACTACTAGTACTACTACTACGACTACTACTACGCACTCCCTCTACCTACTACTACTTTACTACTTACTACTTACTACTACTACTACTAACTATACTACTACTACTGACTACTACTAATACTACTACGACTACTACTATACTACTACTGACTACTACTACTACTACTACTACTACTACTACTACTACTACTACTACTACTACTACGACTACTACTTCTATTTCTACGACGACTGCTACGATTACTACTACTACGATGACTACTAAAACTATTACTACTACTACTACTAGTACTACTACTACTACTACTACTAGTACTAGTACTAGTACTACTACTACTACTACTACTACTACTACTACTACTACTACTACTACTACTACTACTACTGCTGCTGCTGCTGCTACTACTACTACTACGACTACTTCCACTACTACGACTACGATTACCACTACTACTACTACTACTACTACTACTACTACTACTACTACTACTACTTTTACTACTACTATGGCTACTACGGCTACTACTACGACTACTACTACTACTACTACTACTACTACTACTACTACTACCACCACGATTACTACTACTACTACTACTACCACTACTACGACTACGACGACTACTACTTCTACTACTACTACTACTGCTACTACTACTACTACTACTACTACTACCACTACTACTACTACTACTACTACCACTACTACTACTATTACTACTACTACTAACCCGGATAAGCGATTAAGGACCCCCCCCCCCTCTCGGGTGAAAAGATAACGCACCCGGCACCCGGAAGCGTTATCCTGGCATCTGGAGGGGGTACACCCTCCTGAAAGAATGAGGGAACGCATGCGGAGGAGTCAGAGAGCTTCAGTGGCCACGCGTCTTTCCAGTGCTCGACCCTCGCTGTTCGGTGCCGTAACCATGTACACTGATCCACTCCTACTCTGGCTCGGGGATTTATTTTGGTCCTGCCGGGTGCTAAGATAACGCCGCGGTGCGGGGCGGGGGCGATACCTTGGGATGGACCACCTCCTACGACGGCCGAAAAAAATCATTTTTACAAAGGGGTTGCAATAGAAATCTCATTAGAAAAATGTGGGCTGGAGGAAGAGAAGGAGGAGGAGGAGGAGGAGGAAGAGGAGGAGGAGGACACGGAGGAGGACGCGCTCACAGACAAGGCTCCCGCCTTGGACTTCCTCCATACTCAGGCCTTGGGGGTACTCTGCGAGGGTCACTGCGAGGGTCACAAGTTCTCCTTAGCTTTTCCTTAGTTGTCCTTAGCTTTTCGTTAGTTTTCCTCAGCTTTTCTTAAGTTGTCCTTAGTTGTCCTTAGCTTTTCCTTAGCTTTTCAATAGTTTTCCTTTGATTGTCATTAGTTGTCCTTAGCTTTTCTCAGCTTTTCCTTAGCTTTTCTTCGCTTTCCTCAGCTTTCCTTGATCTTTTCCTGAGCTTTTCCCAGCTTTTTCTTAGCTTGTCTTAGCCTTTCCTTAGCTTTCCTCAGCTTTTCTCAGCTTCTTCTTAGCTTTTCTAAGCTTTCCCTTAGCTTTTCTAAGTTTTTCCTTATTCGTATGCGTATTATTATTCCCAACCCTCCTTGGTTGGGTATTCGTTTTGAATAGAGCAGTGTGGTCGCGTCCCTTCTCCTCCCTTCCTCCTTTTCCCCTCCCGCCTCTTCCTGTCTTGCCCGCGGGGGGCTGCGATCTGTGAAACTGTCGCAATTTTCGAGGCCTGCTGGGGGGCCCAGCACAGTGAGGGCCACGGGCGGATCCAAATTAGACCTCGCCATCCCTGGGGGGCTGCGATCTGCGAAACTGTCGCCATTTTCGAGGCCTGCTGGGGGGCCAGCACAGTGAGGGCCACGGGCGGATCCAAATTAGACCTCGCCATCCCTGGGGGGCTGCGATCTGCGAAACTGTCGCCATTTTCGAGGCCTGCTGGGGGGCCCAGCACAGTGAGGGCCACGGGCGGATTCAAATTAGACCTCGCCATCCCTGGGGGGCTGCGATCTGCGAAACTGTCGCCATTTTCGAGGCCTGCTGGGGGGCCCAGCACAGTGAGGGCCACGCGCGGATTCAAATTAGACCTCGCCATCCCTGGGGGGCTGCGATCTGCGAAACTGTCGCCATTTTCGAGGCCTGCTGGGGGGCCCAGCACAGTGAGGGCCACGCGCGGATTCAAATTAGACCTCGCCATCCCTGGGGGGCTGCGATCTGCGAAACTGTCGCCATTTTCGAGGCCTGCTGGGGGGCCCAGCACAGTGAGGGCCACGCGCGGATTCAAATTAGACCTCGCCATCCCTGGGGGGCTGCGATCTGCGAAACTGTCGCCATTTTCGAGGCTTGCTGGGGGGCCCAGCACAGTGAGGGCCACGCGCGGATTCAAATTAGACCTCGCCATCCCTGGGGGGCTGCGATCTGCGAAACTGTCGCCATTTTCGAGGCCTGCTGGGGGGCCCAGCACAGTGAGGGCCACGCGCAGATTCAAATTAGACCTCGCCATCCCTGGGGGGCTGCGATATGCGAAACTGTCGCCATTTTCGAGGCCTGCTGGGGGGCCCAGCACAGTGAGGGCCACGCGCGGATTCAAATTAGACCTCGCCATCCCTGGGGGGCTGCGATCTGCGAAACTGTCGCCATTTTCGAGGCCTGCTGGGGGCCCAGCAATGTGAGGGCCACGCGCGGATTCAAATTAGACCTCGCCATCCCTGGGGGGCTGCGATATGCCTGGGGGGCTGCGAATCTGCCCTACGGGGATACAAATTAGACCTCGCCGTCCCTGGGGGGCAGCGATCTGTGAAACTGTCGCCACTTTCGAGGCTGCTGGGGGGCCCAGCACAGTGAGGGCCACGGGCAGTTTCAAATGAGACCTCGCCATCCCTGCGGGGCTGCGATTTGTGAACCTGTCGCCACTTTCGAGGCCTGCTGTGATCCCCGTTTTCGAAGTGGCTAGGAGTGCTCAGGAATTGTAAATCATCAGCTTTATCAAGCCCTTTTCCTGTAGCCAGTGTCCTGCGAGTCTCCCGAATTCCGTCTGCAGACATATGTAACCCTCGCTCTGTCATCGCCCCCTTATAAAGTATCCTAAACTATTTGCGCCCCGCTTTTGCGCAGGGGTTGGTACGTCGCCAGGGCAAGTATTACAAACCCTCCTTGCGTGGGCACTCGTTTTGAATAGAGCACTGTGGTCTCACCTTCCTCCTCTCCTTCTTCCTCCCGCTACTCCCGCTCCTCCTCTGATTATCTCTTGCATCCTTATCCTCCTCTTCTTCAGTCGTCCGCTTCTCGCTTGACTTTTACCTCCTTGCTTGCCGCTCGCATTACCTGGGGGGCTGCGATCTGTGAAACTGTCGCCACTTTCGAGGGCTGCTGGTGGGTCCAGCGGAGTGAGGCACCACGGGGACTCAGATTAGACCTCGCCATCCCTGGGCGGCTGCGATCTGTGAAACTGTCGCCACTTTCGAGGGCTGCTGGTGGGTGGCCAGCGGAGTGGACGCACTACGGGGATTCAGATTAGACCTCGCCAACCCTGGGGGGCTGTGCGATCTGCGGATACTGTCGCATTTCGAGGGCTGCTGGGGGGCCCAGCGGAGGCGAACGCCCTACGGGGACTCAGAAGAGACCTCGACCATCCCTGGGCGGCTGCGATATGTGATTCTGTCGCAACTTTCGTGGTCTGCTGGGGGGCCCAGCGGAGTGGACGCCCTTTCCGGGATTTCAGATTAGACCTCGCCAGTCCTGGGTCGGCTGGATCTGTGAAACTGTCGCCACTTTCGAGGGATGCTGGGGGGCCCAGCGGAGTGACGCCCTACGGGGACTCAGATTAGACCTCGCCATACCTGGGGGGCTGCGATCTGTGAAACTGTCGCCACTTTCGAGGGCTGCTGGGGGGCCCAGCACAGTGACGTCTTACGGGGACTCAGATTAGACCTCGCCATCGCTGGGGGGCTGCGATCTGTGAAAATGTCGCCACTTTCGAGGGCTGCTGGGGGGCCCAGCGGAGTGACGTCTTACGGGGACTCAGATTAGACCTCGCCTTCCCTGGGGGGCTGCGATCTGTGAAACTGTCACCACTTTCGAGGGCTGCTGTGGGGCCCACGAAACTGTCGCCACTTTCGAAACCTGCTGCGGGGTCCAGCATAGTGACGTCCTACGCAGACGCAGTTTGGACCCGTCATTCTACTTCGATTATCCCGCATCTGCGATCGACTGTATGTGTGCGAGGAACTAGACATGGAGTGGTCTGGCACTGACTGACGTCAAATCGTTGTGTGCCATGTTCTCCTGGGGGTGTTTGCCTGATGTGGATTGCAGCTAGTCGGCCGCTGGTACTCGAGCTGGGCGGCGTCCTTTCGGACCCGCAGATACATTCTGCTGAGCTCGATGAGCTAGGGGAACTACAGGAAATAACTGCAGGAAACGGAGGCCGGTCATGCACTCGCCGATACCTCGTTGCTCTGTCTTCGTCTTTGCTGTTGCATGATCCTTATCTGGCCTGCCGGCGCCGCGGCTCGAGCTGGCGGTCGCCCTTCGGGCCCGCGAGAACATCTTCTGAGACAAGTGGACGCCGCCGCCTTACTTGCAGGCAGGGTTGCATTTTCGCGGACAAGCAGCCATGGCTGACCGCAGTTGAGATCCTTCGTTCTTCGCGGTGTTGCCAAGCCTGGTGGAGACGCGCGTGATCGATCTGAAGTCCCAATCGCGCGTGCACTGTACCTGCGTGGCGTTCAGGCACGCGCGTGATGCTGCTCGCTCCGCGTTCAACCTGTACGTCGCCAGTGCAACTTTGGACGATGGACAACCGATTGACGATACGCGACCCCGGCCTTGAGTTTCTTTCCCGCGGGCCGCCCGCAGACCTGGCGGCGCGCCTGCGAGCGTCAGCGCCCGCGCTGAAATGTGCGGGAAGGAGGCGGAGAAGCTAGCGGGCGAGCTACGCCTCGCTCGTTCCTTGCTCTCTAAACAAGTTCTATCATGTGGAACTCTGCGACGACATGGCGCAAGCGGGTTTAGCTCGCACTTGAAAAACGCGGCCTGTCCTTTGTCTCCTTCAGCCCACTTTCATCGTTGTCCTATTCCCGCCGTCCTATCTCACATCATGCTGATGTTCCGCGATAGGCTTTCGCCCCCCCCCCCCCCCGCCCTCCAGTCCATCCCTCTCCTACCCCTCGTTCCCGTACCCGTTCTTCTTCGATCCTGGGGCCCCAATCCTCGTTCTTTCGATCGTCGTCCTGTGAATCGTGCAACGCATGCGCATCCCATGTAGCTTGCACAGCAAATCGCCGCGTCTACACTGTCGTTGTTCCTGCTAATGTTGGCATAGTCCTCTTGCCATTTGACGCACGTGGGTTGGGTACGTCGCAGGGTAATTTTTGGATTACGAGTATCAAAATAATACTACGCCTACTACTACGACCACTACCACTACTACTACTACTACTACTACTACTACTTCTACTACTACTACTACTA
>CAUYUJ010015710.1:97500-128349 GCA_963575745.1 Prorocentrum cordatum | reverse complement strand
CGACGACGACGACGACGACGACGACGACGACGACGACGACGACGACGACTACTACTACTACTTACTACTACTTACTACTACTACTACTACTATTACTATTACTACTACGCCGACGACTACTACTACCATTACGACAACTACTACTATTTCTTTCACTTTTCTTTCATTTTTACTACTACTACTACTACTACTGCTATCTACTACTACTACTACTACTACTACTACTACTACTACTACTACTACTACTACTACTACTACTACTAGTAGTACTACTACTACTACAATACTACTACTACTACTACTACTACTACTACTACTACTACTACTACTACTACTACTACTACTACTACTACTACTACTACTACTACTACTACTACTACTACTACTACTACTACTACTACTACTACTACTACTACTTTACTACTACTACTACTACTACTACTACTACTACTACTACTACTACTACTACTACTACTACTACTACTACGACTACGACTACGACTACGACTACGACTACAACAACTACTACTACGACTACGACTACGACTACTACTACTACTACTACTACTACTACTACTACTACAACGACTACTACTACTACTACTACTACTACTACTACTACTACTACTACTACTACTACTACTACGATTACTGCTACTACCACTACTACTATTACTACTACTACTACTACTACTACTACTACTACTACTACTACTACTACTGCTACTACTACGACTACGACTACGACTACGACTACGACTACTACTACCACTACTACTACTACTACTACTACTACTACTACTACTACTACTACTACGGGGAGTGCTCGAACGGCCGCCGGAAGCTCGAGGCACAGTTTGCCCGAGGGTCAAAGAGCAGCCAGCCCCAGCTCTGCCCCCATGTTCTTCGTTTTTGGGCTCTCCGCGGTTCGAAGGCGCGCAAACATGGATCGAGGCGCGCGGATGAGCGACAGGCCCCGCGTCCATACAGAATCGGCGCGCTCTGTCGCCGAATCGAGCGGCATGGGCCTTATGTTTCGGTGGTACGTTCCCCGATCCGTGGATCTGGCGCCCACGCGCCAGATCCATGGATCCATACTCCATGCTAGCTCACGCCCGAATTCTGGGACGTTCTTCGTTTCGGGCACCTCCAGAGGGCCGTGGGCCTTTGCCGAAGGGGCTCCTGTTCTTGACAAGTTTTCTTGTCGCCACGTCCCGAGTGCATGGCCCCACAAATCAGACCCGACGACGACGACGAACACGGCGGCCAAAACGACAACGGCGTCGACGGCGACGGCCGCGGCGATTTGGAGGACGAAAAGATCTTTATACGGCTGCTCGTTCCTCTCGTCGCCGCGGTTGGACTCGCCCTGGAACCCTCGTCAGAACGAACCCTAGGCGAGGTTTGGGGAGAAGCGGTATCAGCAGTTGTTTGTCCCCCGAGACACGACGGACGACCGACGACCGACCACGAAGACGACGACGACGCCCGACGACGAAGACGAAGACGACGACGACGCCCAACGATTGCAACGACTACGATGACTGCGACGACTGCGACGGCGACACGACCACGACCACAACCACGACCACGACCACAACCACGACCACGACCACGACCACGACCACGACGAGGGCGACGACGACGACGACGACGACGGCGACGGCGACGGCCACGACGTCGACGAAGACGACGACGACGACGACGACGACGGAGACGGCGCCGACGGCGACGACGGCGGTGGTTGCGGCGGCAGCGGCGGCCGCGGCGACGGCGAAGGTTCCAGGAGATTCTCAATGCTCAGGAGCCTCTGGGAGCTTCTCGGGGCGCGATCCCTCTCGATCCGGTCGGGAGGCCTAGAGGTAGACACCAACACCAAGATCGGCAGTGTGCCTCCACCCAGGGAAGATGATCAGATCTCGGTCACGGTGGTAAGATTCGGGCTTCCTAGGTGGCCCAAACACTCTAGACGCTCCGCGCACCCCCACCAGGTCCGTAGCCCTGGCTCAAGCCGCTTCGGCTCGAGCTCCCCTGGCTGCAGCCGTCGAGACCAGGGGGCCGCCCCGCCTCGCACGTAGCTCTGCCCGCCGCCCGGGCCCCGCGGCGCCGCCTGGCGGCGCGGAGCACATGCTCGGCCGCAGGCGCGGCCGGGACGGCGGCTCCGGCAGAGCGGAGGCCCAGTCGAGCTGCCACCTGGGGCCGGCTGGGCCGCCGCGCGGCTGCAGGGCGTGGGGGCAGGTGTGGCGGTTCCTCTTCCAGAGCGGCGCGAAGGTCCAGCAGGTGGTGCGGGTTCGGTGGCGCATCCAGCCCTGGAGTCACAGGGTGATCCACGATCCAGACATCTTCAGGGAGTAGGAGTACACGCGACAGTGCGAGACGCTTGATCTGTTTCGCGGGATACAATCAGCTACCGGGACCATAATCGTCTCGTTCAGCATCATTGCGTGGCTGTGTGGCTCCAAGTCGCTCTTGGGAATGTTTGGGAACATGTTTCCATGTGTCGCGAGTAAGGCAATTATAGAGATTTTCGCGTCCAAAATGGAGGACAAGTTCTACCGTATTTCCAGACTGGAAGCGTGTGTAGTGCAGATCGTCGTCGTTCTCCTCAATTCTGTTGTTTCTCTTGTAGTCGCATGGGGTGAGGACGAGCCTCACCAACTGGAAATCTTCTATGTGGGGTACCTGGCCCGCGTGTTCGTCTGTTCCTCCTTGGGCTACGCTCGGAGCGGCGGTCTTCACATGCTGCTGTATGCGCTGTTCTGGGTCGTGGCGAACGTCGGTCTGGGAGTGGGTCTGCGTCGCGCGGTGGGCTCCGGCCTGATCATTGCCACCGTGTCCGTGCTGGTGCATCGCAGCGTGGACGCCGCGAACCAGAGGAGCTTTCTGCTGACCCGCGAGCTCGAGCAGGCGCGCGAGAGCCTCGAGCAGGTCCTGTCGGCGCAGCACAGCGTCTTCAGCACCATCTTCGACGCCGCGGGCGCCTGCGATGCTGCGGGCCACATCGTGCAGTCGACGCCGCAGATGCTGGAGCTGCTCGCGAGGGACGACCTGCTCCACTCGAGCTTCGCGAGCCTCGCGGCGTCCCAGGAGGAGCAGAGGCGCGTCCAGGAGTTCCTCAGGACCGCCTGGAGCGCCGGCGTGGGGAGGGCCACGATGATCCAGGCCCGCCTGCGCCGAGGCGCGGACCGCGGCGCCGACGCGCCGCGCGGCGACGCCTTCGAGGCCAGCATCGTCTGCGTGCGCCTGCCTGGCGCCAGCGTGGCCAGCCCGCTCTCGAGGCTGTGGGCCCACGACGGCCTCTGCCTCTGCATCAAGGAGGTCGCGTGCGGGCTCTCCGGGCCCCCGGCCTCGGCCGCCGAGGGCGCCCCGCGCCTCCCCGAGGGGGCGGCGTCGGGCGCCGCCGAGCGGGCCCGGGCCTCCCGGGCGCGCAGCGGCGCGCACTGCGAGATCGTGTTCGACGCGGGCACCCCCACGCTGGACGTGGTCGGCTGCTCTGAAGCCTTCGGCTGCGCGGGGCTGCTGGACAGTTGCGTCGGCATGCTGGAGCTGGTCCCCTCGAGGTCCGCGGGCCACTTCGACAGCTGGGTCTACGACGAGGTGCAGGCTGCCGCCGTGAGCCGCGCCTCCAGTTCGCGCGTGCGCCTGCGGCGGATGGCGTTCGACCTCCCCCCGAGCCAGGGGGTGCGCGTGCTTGCCAGGAGGACGTGGCTCGAGTTCGGGGGCCTCGAGAAGTACGCCGCGGACGTGCCCGTGAGGCTGGTGCTCTCCGGCCTCAGGGTCTGCAGAGGGCCCCTGGACTCGATCCTGGAGCCCATCCAGGAGAGCGGGGCGTCCCAGGACGAGCCCCCCCCGCCGCACCACGGTGGGGCGCCGCAGGAGAAGGAGGAGGAGGAGGAGGAGGAGGAGGAGGAGGAGGAGACCAGCGCCTCCGAGGACGGCTGGGCAGAGGACAGCGGGAGCTCGAGCTCGATCTACACCTCCGCCAGCGGCCAGGCGGCCGCCTGCTACCACCCGTTGTCGTGATGCGGGCCGCGGGCTGGAATATGGCCTGCCGCACGCGCCTCGGTGCCGTTCTCCCCGCAGCTCTGCCGTCGGAGCCACAAGAGGTCCAGCCAGCTGCTGCTGGCGCCGCGGGTGTCGTTCGCACGCGCTCCCCGCCGCCGTGCCGCGCCTGGCCGCCTCCGTCCTCCTCGCCATACTCCACCGCTGCTCGATCTGAAAAAAAAAATTATCATGTCCCCTGACCCACAGGTTCGGGGCCAGGCCGAGGGGAGGGGCGTTGCTTGCCCTCGCCTCTCCCCTCTCGGGCCAGGCGGGTGTCCCCCGCCCTTGGCCCCGAGGCCCGCCAGGCGTACCGACAGACGCCGGTGTTGTTGCCCCCCCCCCCAGGGCCGCCCGTGTCCCTCGCTGTCCGTGGTATGGCTCATCACTTTCAGCGGCGGTTAGCTGCGACCCTGGAGGCTCACGTGGTGTATGTTGGCGTTTCCTGAGTCTTGGGTGGAAGTGCCAAGAGGTGGACAGGGTCAGGACTTGGCGTCCGTTGGCTCTCGTGTCTGCCACAGCGCAGCTCCCCCCAGGCGCATCGCCCAATGGCATCGGCACGCCTTGCTCGCACAGGCGCCACGTGCCCCGGGAGGTACAGCCAGGTCTGTTCACTTGGGGATATGCTTGTCCCTGTCTCAGTTTGGCGTTCTTCAGAAGGCAGCACTACCACCAGTGCAGCTCCCCTTACTCTTCCCCGCTGGCGATGCTCACCACGCCAGCTGGTCTTCCCCCCCTCACGCAGAGGCCTGACGCCGTGCCGGCACGCACTGCGTGGCTCACAGTCGCTTAGTTGCCCCTTGCACTGTGGAGTGGTCTGACGGGTGTTGGCACCGCCACGGAGTGGTTCCGCCTTCCGCAGCAGCTGCAGCACCCCAGGCTCACCATCAGCTTTCCCCAGTGGCGTTGCATCACGGCTCGCGACAGCTCAGCCCCCCTGGCTAGCTCACGTCGTCAATGGCGTTTGGAGCCTGGCGCCCCACCGGCGACTCACTCCACAGGCCTCCCACTTGCCTCCACTCAGAACGACGGACTTGGTGATCCTGGTTCACGTCTCATACTGTGTGGGTCGTGCCATGGCAGGCACCGAATTCCATGACACTTTGTCCTGTGCACGTGCTCGAGCTCTCAGGATGCCCCCCGCCGTCAGCTCCCCTTCAGCTTCGCGGCTGCTTTGTGAGTGGGCCGGCCGGCCTGTGCCTGTTGTGGCTAATTAGCCTCGCTCGCGCCCCG
This sequence comes from Prorocentrum cordatum, assembly GCA_963575745.1. Taxonomy (NCBI): domain Eukaryota; class Dinophyceae; order Prorocentrales; family Prorocentraceae; genus Prorocentrum; species Prorocentrum cordatum. The sequence goes on along the minus strand of CAUYUJ010015710.1, from coordinate 123,075 downwards.
GACTTTGCTTTCGCCGCCTGCCTCTTCGCTCGCGGCCGCGACCGAAAAAGTCCCCCCACCAGCTCTGACCTCTCGGTCGCCCCCCACCGTGCGGATTTAGTCTCCCCGACGGTCCCCAAGCGGGATCTGGCACGCTCGCGGCTGGACGCTTCCATGGTGCGCTCCGGGGCCTTCGGTCGCCTGGATCGGTCCCTACCCGGTGTGCGCGCGTCCGCCCGCATTCCCCGCTCCGTGGAACGCGGACTCGACAGCAGTCTTCGACGGTGTCTGGCGATCCGGACCTTGGTCCGTTGAGCGCTTGCACGCGAGTTGGTCGACGCCTGGCGGCGCGCGGGATATGCCCGCTACCCGCGTGACGATGCGACCGTTGATCTTGGCGCCTGCTCCCCGTGGTGCGACTACGAGCCGGTGATCACTGACTTCCGGCACGTTCGCGGTGTCGTCCAACCCGAATTCCCCGCCACTTTGGCATTGCAGTCCGGCCGCCGGCTCCCCCCCCAGTCGACGGCGCTCTCCTCTGAGCGGCAGCGAGGCCCGTCTCCTGTTTGTTCCTCCCTCCGCTGTCCTCTCGTTGCCTCCCTCTTCGCCCCTCCTGTTTGCGCATCAAGACACTACCCCGCCAGCCCATCCTGAAACGATGCCCAAGCGAGTTGCGTTGATCAGGGATGTGCAAGATCACTCAGTGGAATAAAGGGCTGGGGAAGCCGTTATATTACAAGCGGGGGCGGGTGGGAGGAGGAGGAGGGGGCGGAGGAGGAGGAGGAGGAGGAGGAGGAGGAGGAGGAGGAGGAGGAGGAGGAGGAGGAGGAGGAAAAAGGGGAGGGTGGTGGGGGAGGGGGGGGAAGGGAGGAGGGAGGATGAATACGCGGACGAGGAAGAGGAGGGGGAGGAGGAGGAGGAGGAGGGCGAGCAGAAAGGCCAGAGGTTTCTTCGGTACCTCTCTGAGTCTCTTCGGGTGTCTCTTGAGAGTTTCTTGGGGTCCTCTTGGGTCGTCTTGGATGCCTGTTGGCAGTCCTGGCGGCCTCTTGGAGCGTCGTGGGTGTTTCGGGGGAGGCCTCGTTTGGGCCTCCGGGAGCTCTCTTAGCAGCCTATTGGGGACCTCTTGGGGCTTTCATGTCGGCTCTTCGACCCTCTTGGACCATGTTGGGGCACTCTCGGGGACCTTGGGGGCCCTCTTTGGGGCCAACTTGGAGGAGCTCGGTCAAACAAGGGGAAGAAGCTCGTATTTGCTAGAGCTGCCTTTTTAACGCTTGTGATATCGCCCAAACCTTGGGGGAAAAACAATGATGTCCACTTGTTCGCTAAGGCCTTCTCGGACCCTCTGACACCCGCGGTCCCTCCCCTCCAGTTCCAGGGAAGGGGACAGGGGGAAAAATCAAGTTCGCCGCGGGAACGCCGCAAGCCTATTCGTGCACCCCCACCCGCCCTCCCATCACATAAATAGAGCACCCAAGTCTCAGCATGGGCAGGCGCCGTCATCGACAACCCTTGGAAACCACGCAGACGCCAGCCAGGTGCGCGACGCACGCGACACGCGCACCAGGTGCGCCACATTGGGTAATATGCCGGCCCCCACCATCCCTTTCAAAAACCAAAGCACAGTGACGGCGGGCATTCCAGCATTTTGTGTGTCGTGTGCAGTCGCGATCAGTTCGCATTTTTTGACGCTTTTGACTGGGATGAGCAGGCAATCTGCTGGCCACTCCGCCGCCCCTGTCGAGAACCTAAGCAAAGTGATCGCGGGGCGCCCGCGCATGATCGCTATGTTGGTGCAAAGTACACGTTGCATTTTGTTTACAAGGGATGGTGGGGATGTTGGCATTGCACACAAGCTGACAATATGCCAGCTCCCCCGCCGTAGAAACCAGTGCAAAGTGATCGCGGGAGCGCCCGCGTATGATCCAAATGTTGGTGCAAAGTGCATGTTGTACGTAGTGTCGTTTGCAGGCGATGGTTGGAGGGGGCGAGATTGCACACAGCAGTTAATTTGTCGAACCCCCCAACCATTCCTGTCAAAAACAATGCAAAGTGATCGCGGGGATCCGCGCATGTTCCAGATTTTGGTGCAAGATGCATTTGGCATTGTCCCGGTGTTGGCGTTGTCCCCGTGCTGTCCCGGTGTCGTTTGCAAGGGATGGAGGGGGGGTGTTGGCAGTGTCCCGGGCTTGTCGCCGGTAGGGCATTGGTCAAGATACCCTTCCCGCCCGCAAGCCGTCTCGTTAATTCCCACCCGCCCTCCCAATATATGAGTCACACACGAGCTTAGTCATTTTCAGCGGTCGCCCTTGCATGGGCGGCTGCTCGGAACCAAGAGACCCTATGTGCACGACACTGGGGCGAGGTGCGCCACGCGTGCCAGGCGTAACCCTCGCCATGTGCGCCAGGCACCCGTGGGGCCCGAGCGTGCAAGGCATGCCTTGTGCGCCAGATGCGCCACGTGCTCCACGTGCGCCATGTGTGCCGCATGTTCCAGCCACGCCAGGTGCGCCAAGTTCGTGGCGCGCGCAGAGTGTGACAGGTGCGCCCGCGCACGTGACAGCACACATCGGAAAACATGTCGGCCCCCACCGTTCTTGTCGGAAACCAACGCCCACTCGCGGCGGGGCGGCCATCATGGTGTCTGGTGGGCCTGCGCACAGCAGGCAATGTGCTAGCACCCCCCCCGCCCCTGTCAAAAATCAATGGACAGTGATCGCGGGGTGGCCGAGCACCATCCAGATTTAGCCGCGAAGTGCACCTGGTATTGCTTTTTATAGGGGTGGTGGCCCTGCGCACAGCAGGCAGCATGCCAGCACCCCCGCCGTCCCTTCAAAAAGCATTACAAAGTGCTCGCGGGGCCCAAGATCATGACCCGATATTTTGCCCCAAAGTGTATTTCGTATGCTTTTGGAGAGGGATGGTGGTTGGGGTGCCCGCATGGGGACGGGTTGGCTGCGAGTCGTCTGGGTGAGGGGTTAGGGAACAGGAATGAACCCTTCTTCGAAGGGGGAAAGAGAGGTTGGAAGGGAAAACTCGCTAAACTAACCACTCACGCCCTACAGGGCTGGTGCGATTACCACTAACACCAAAGTCTGGGATCATCCTCCCCAAGTGGACGCACCTCCCCGTTCTCGTGCTGGTGCCCACTTCAAAGCTTCCAGCTCTGGAAGCTTCTCGGGGTAGGGTCCATCTCAGTCGGATCGGTACGATTCGATATCGATTCTGGCCGCCCCGATCCGATTCGTTTCCGATGCTCCGACGGCCCGATGCGGGCCGATGCGTGCACAGCGTCGCTGTGCATCTTGGCACGGCAGGTCCGATTGGACTCCAGCTCCGAGCCGAGGCGACCCGACCGGACTCGCGTTCCGATCCGATCGATGTCCCGATGTGATGTTGATCGATGTTGCAGGTGGTACGAGCGGGCGGGACGATGACGACCACGACGATAACGATATCGCCGCCGCCGTCGTCGGCTCCCGCTCGTCACCGCTTCGAGGCTACCTCGGGCCCCGCTCGAGGCTTGGTCTGCTTCTCTCTCGACCGCCGACCCCGAGCCCAGCTCCCATTGTTCCTTCCTTCCCGCGTCCGCCTCAGGCATCGTAGCGAAAAAACGGGAGGGGATGAGGAAAACAATTCTTCAACGCGAAAATCCTCGTGTGCATTTCATATTCTCGGCACGTCTCGATGAAGGACTCCGTCTGTGAGCATGTGGGTGCGAGAGCGAGTCCGTGTAGACGGCGGGGCAACAGCGACGACGACGACAACGACGATTTCAGTGACATCCTCCTTCTACTCTGGACACTTCTTAGGAGAGATGAGGAAGGCAGCACAAGTGGAAGAGCGAAGGGGAATTCCTCTTGCCGTGCTCACTGCGGGGAAATGTCGCAGCTCAGGCAAGAGCACATGGCGCTGAGGGAAGATATGTTGCTCGTTCCTCTAAGCCGCCAAAGCGAGTCCTGTTCGCCAACAAATTGAAACGCCGTCGGGATTTGCCGTCGGGCGCGACCGTACACACTTAGCATCGGCCTAGTAGGCCAGGCGACTGTCAGAACTTGTCACCTAGCAGGGCGCGACTGGACGCGAGGGGTATTGGAAACATATGCTGTCAGCACTTGGCATTGGGCCGGCCCGGGCCCGCTCACGCAGTGGCAATGGAAGAAACCATGGGGCTGTTCTTTGAGCCAGCGCCAGCCAGACCGCCCGCACGTGGCATCGGGCCACGGAGGGCGCGAGCGGCTTCTCTCGTGCTGGCATTATGCCGTGCCCCCCGGCGAGCAATGCCTACCTCGCCACTGTCGATTTCTCAGAAATCTCGTCGGTCGTCATTGTCGTCGTCGGTCGTCCTCGTCGATCGTCGTCGCCCTCGCCCCCTCCTCGTCCTCCTTCTTCTCCTCGTCCTCCTCCGGCATCCCCACATTCTGGGCGCGAATCCAGGAGTGTCCCCACCCCTGGCGGCTCCCCCGTGGGGTGCCCAAGTGCCACGGACCACCGAAAGAGAGAGAAGTTTGGGATGCCAAAGCGAGCAAGCCGCCGGTCCGTAGCCATTTTGGCTCAAGCCTGGCTCCGAGCCAGCGGGCTGCCGCCGGCCATGCGCGGGACCGCCGCACTCGTCCGCCCCCTGGCGGCCTCGGGCGCCGTGGCCCTGCTCGGCGCGTGCCTGCTGCTACAGAGTTGCGACCTCGAGGCCGGGCGCGGCCTCGCAGCGCCGCCCTCGGAGCCCGAGGAGGTCCCCTGGTGGGCGGCCTCCGCGCCCGCGCGGGCGGCGGCCAGCCGAGCGGAGCCCGCCGAGCCCGGCCCCCCCGGCCGCGCGGCCCGCGGGCTGCGCGACGAGCGGGAGGCGCTGTTGCGGCTGGAGCGGGCGCGGCGGGCCCTGGCGGAGGGCGGGCACCTGCTCGGCGAGGTGCGGAGGGAAGCGGGCGCCGCCCAGGAGCTGTACCGGGAGCGGCTGGCGCGGCAGGCGGGGGCAGGCGGAGGCACGCCAGCGGAGAGGTGCAGGGCGTTGCAGGCTTCGCGGGACTGTACGTTCCTGGCCAGGGACGTGGTCGACAGGCTCGGCGGGCGGGCGCTCGGCACCAGCCCGGACTGCGGGGTGGTCAGCAACCCGCGCGCGATGGAGCGCAGAAGGCTGGGGCAGGCCGTGGACTCGCACGCGACAGTCGTCAGGGTGAACGCGGTGCCGACCGCGGCGCTCCAGCGCGACCTTGGGAAAAGGACCGACGTCTTCTTCATCAGTAGCGAGCGCAACGCGAAGCCCACCTACAGAACGAAGGAGTTCAAGGGTGACGGGTGGGCTTTTCATGGATTGGCGGAGGTCATGATTCAGGGGGCCACTCTTGCTGCGTGGTGCAACACCTCCAGCCGGGCGGGCTGCCCTTTCGGGGCACTCCTCTTCAAGGACCTCGACCGGATTTTCCATGCGTATTGGTACCACGCCGTTCTGCCCGTGGGTTCGATCGCGCCGAGTACCATGCAGGTAGCCAGGCAGCTGTACGCATTGAAGTTTAATGTGTCGCAGGCCGAGGATCTGGCGTGGATGAGACTCAGCAATGGGTTCGTCGCCACACTCACCCTTGCAGCCATCTGCCATAATCTGACGGCGTACGGCATGGGCTCCTTGGTGGCAAACCAGGGCTCACAGGGCCGTGAGGCGAGCCTGCTGCGGGAGCTGTTTGACGGCGAGGCGCCAGCTGTGTACTCGGGGCTGCCCGCGTTCAGCGCGCGATACCAGCGGTGTCTGACTGCGAAGGCGAAGGCCGGGTGCCTCCACATGGTGCTGTGAGCGCGCGGGGCACGTCTGCCAGCCGAGTAATCCCCCCCCCCCCAAAAAAAACACGAGCAAGCCGCAGGAGACATCCCCACAATCTGGGCGCGAGTCCTTAAGAGTGTCCCCACCCCTGGCGCCACCCCCCCTTGGGGTGCATACGTGCCACGCATGCTGTATGGTGGTGGGCATTGGACCACCAAAATAGAGAAGTCTCGGGGGCCGAGACCGCCTGAAACATCCCCAGAATCTGGGCGAGAATCCCGGAGTGTTCCCATCCCTGGCGGTTCCACCATGGGTTGCCCAAGTGCCACGCTTACTATCTCGAGTGAGTCTGAGTGTGAGTACTGCTGAGTGTGAGTGGTTATGAGTGTGAGTGGGTCTATGAGTGAGTCTAAGTATGAGTGAGTCTGAGTGTCATTGAGTTTGAGTGTGAGTGAGTCTGAGTGTAAGTGATTTTGAGTACGAGTGAGTGTGAGCCTGAGTGCGATTGAATCTGAGTGAGGAAGAGGGAGGAGGAGGGAGGAGGAAGGAAGAAACCGGAGGCGTCTAAGTAATAATAACAAGAACTCCATCTCAGGATATGGCAAACAACAGGAAACGCCGTGGCCCACGTGGCGTTGCACGAAAGCGCGACGTCCGATATCTGCGACCTCACCCCCTGCCTATGCCCCCTTCCACCCGTTTGTTCCCCCTCCTTCCCCCCTCGTCATCTTCTTCCCTCTCCCCGCATTCCCGTGGCGGGTTCCAAGTCCCCCATCCCAGGTTTGTCTCTGGCGGTGTCGCCTCCGCTGGTAGAGGGATCTATGATCTAGGTCCGAGGCGTCGGCGTTCAGCCACCATCGGCGCCGCTCAGCCACCACCACCACCCTCGGCACTCAGCCACCGCCATCAGCGTCTGGAAACGTGGTAGTGTTCGCGGCGGGCGTTCCTTCCCGGCATCGTCGGCAGCTCACACAAGACATGGCCTTGGTTGTCGTCCTTTCGCCCCGACGTCGCCAGCGACGCGGCAGAGGTGCTTTATTCGCTCGCCTCCTACGGTGAGAAGGGCATCGTCCGCATGGTTCACATGCTGCAGGCCCGGGGCACGTCGAGGGGACGGGTGTGCGGCAGGTTCGCGTCGTGTCAAGGCGATGCATTGCGGCATGTTCCAGGTCGAGGTGTCACCCCTTGAGCCGGTTTCCCCCGCCAGCGCGGGCCTTCAACGTTGAGCGCGCCCAGTGTCGCAGAATCCGCAGAATCGGCCGACACCGAACGATTTGCGCGACCAGGGAGACGCGATCGTCCAGCGTTGAATGATCTGCGCGGCGTCAGATGCCAACGCGCAGGTCGCCATTACGCAAAAGAGCCTGCCGTGCGACGAGGGGAGGGCGTGGTCGGAGGCGCGAGGCCGGCAGGGGAGGCGGGGGGCGAGGGGGAGGACGGGGACGGTAGCGGAGGTTGCTGCGGTCCGCTTTGTTGGAGCGAGCAGAAGTTGGTGGCGTTGATGTTGGCAGAAAGTGTTTGCGTGACAGTGCAGGGCGCGCCCTTGTCGTCCCGTGGGGTAGGAGGTGGGCGAGCGAGGTGTCCACGGGAAGGCGCCGCGTTGTGTGGAGGACGGTAGCAAGGCAGGGGGCGGAGTTGCGACGAGGACGAGTTGCAGATGGTGATGCGCCTCAGCGGCACCCCGAACGTCGCGAGCATCACATCCAACCACGTCATCACCAGGACGGGGTCTGTTGACATGAAAACCGCGTGGATGTTCCACGGTCGGTACGCAGACTTCCGTATATGTTGGCACGGGCCAAAGGGCAGTGGTAGTGTGGCGGTACGTTGCGTGCTCATCAACATGTACATCACACCGTTGTATGCAAGGCCCTCTCTTGGTTGTAATATGGTACCGTCGTGTCAACGATCTCACGTTCGAGGGGCATTCGACAAGATGGATGCGGTCTGGGGAAAGTAATTATATGCACACCGACATGCGCACGTGCGCGATGGTCAGATTCGACGCGTTGCTGTTTGCAGCTGCGGGCAACCCCTTGGGGGTGACGTGGGCGGATGCGGCGGCCTCCGTGAGCTGTCTCGGGACATACTGGGCTGGAATCAGGCGACGAGTGAAACACAACGAAACATTTTGCGTAGATGTGTCCACGATCTGGTGGGCTCTCGGAGCGTCGGGCCCTCCTAGTGAGCTCCTAGGGCTGTCTTAGGCCGACTGAGGGCAGCCTTCAGGCCTTCTTGAACCTTCTTGGGCTCTTGAATCACTCTTTCGGGGAAGCGAATCGCACACCATATTCCACAACGGTAGGACCCCACATGAGAATCTCCCGGATCTGCTTGATCGTCATCGTCGTCCTTCTGACTATGGAGGCCATCCTCCTGTTTCATCCGTCTCTCTCCCTCCTTCTCCTGCCTCATCCTCCTCCTCCAGCCTCCGTTTCCTCTCCTCTTCTTCCCACTCTTCCTTGAGGGAACGACTGCCGCTCGGCCAGGGCTCGGCCAGGGATCCCGCCCATGGCGTCAAGGACCACGCCTACATGGTGGCGCGCACGAGGGGGGCGGCGCGAGGGGAGCGGCCTTCGAGGAAAGTCGGAGAGCCCGGGAGCTTCTTGCCCCGAGATCCGTGTCTTCACACAGCGTTTTCGCCCTGTTTCGGACCCGGAGGCCATCAGAGCTCGTCCCCGCTCGAAGATGTAGCAGAAAGATGGGGTCTGGGACTCCAGTCGTGATTATTCGCGACGTTGCAATTTGTTCACAACTTCGGATCTTAGGGAATGGGGCGGGGGGGATCCTTGGAAGCCCTCCTGCCGTCTGAAGAGGCACTGTCAGAGGCTTCCGGGCCCCTCGGCTTAGGCCCCTTGCTTCTCCAGGCAAACCCAGTATAAAGATAGGTCGCTCCAGAGCGGTCTTGCCTTCGTCTTTTCGGAAGCGACGTGACGATGCTGCATTCGTCTTTTCGTCACGTCGGATCGGAGGGTAGGGGACTGTGCATACATGGCGTCGCGCACAAGGGGGTGCCGGAAAGTGGGTAGACTTCTTAGTCGGGGCCTACGAGACAGTGGTCAATGCGAACGGGGGTCAGCCTGGGCGCCCGATCTTGCAGGATCTTGCAGGGCCAGTGGTACATTGACCTGGGGTTGGGTGCAGGATCCTGCAGAATCTTGCGGATCCTGCAGGGCCTGGCTGACCCAGGTCTGGACTGACCCGGGTCAGCAGGTCCCCGACTTACGCTTCGCAAAGGCTTCCTTGGAAGGGTCCAGAGGTTCCTCAGGCGCATTCTAAGAAGCGGGGAGGTTTCTAAGGCGCCTTCTGAGAAGTGGAGAGGGCGCCTCGGCTGGTTGAGCATAGGCTTGCGGGAGGAGAGCCGCGTGGATGGAGCGCTGACAAGGTCCCTGCCTTGTTGTGGCTACGCGTAAGAGTGACCACTCACTGGCTTGAAGAGACTTGGGCACTTGGATTTGGCCCCTCGTTAGCCTGCAAAGTCGCACCAAAGGTCACTCTTGCGTGAACCGAAGAAAGGTGATTCGATGTGGAGATCCCCATATGTGCCTCTCATGCTCCTGACACGTATCGCTGAGGTATTATGTTTCCAAGTTCCTCTTCCGCAGCCTAGATTTCGCAATTCTCGTCTCTGTCACTCCTCTTCTCCTGGTCTTATTAAGAACAACATGCTTCCCTTCAAAAACAGCCCCAAACCCGACCACATCAAACACAATGAACCGAAAACAGACGTTCAATCGATAGGAAAAAACATGACCAGCACAAGGTTCCCCCCACCGAATCCCGACAAGTCTCTTCCTTTCTTAGCTCGCTGGAACGATTATCCTTTTCAGGTTACCTCTCCAGCGAATATATTTCTCTCACATCGCACCAGACAGAGCGATACACCTTTCAGGTTAACTCTCCATGGCATCGTTATCCTCATCCCTCTGACTAGCTGGAACGGGAACCCTTCCATGTTACCTCTCCAGCAAGTCGCCAAATCTTCTTTCGTCTGGGTAGCTAGAGCTATAACCCTTTCAAGTTAGTTACCCCTCCAGCAAATGCCATCATACTTCTTCTAACTGGCGAGAGCGATAACCTTTCAGGCTACCTCTTTAGCACGTATCCCCTTCCTCCTCCCTCTGAGTAGATTGAGCGATAACTCGTCTCAGTTTACCTCTCCTGCGAATATCCTCCCTCTCCTCCTCACCCTCCTCTTTCTCCTCCTGCTGCCCAGCGGGAGCGATCATCCCTTTTCAGGCTACCTCTCCAACAATAATCCTCCACATCATCCCTCTGAGTAGCTAGAGCGATAACCATGTTTCAGATTACCTCTCAAGCGCATATATATACATATGTATACATATATTATGGCTCCGTCTGGCAAGCTAGAGCGATAACCATTTCAGGGTATCGCTCCAGCAAATGTCATCCTCATTATTCTGGCTAACAAGAGAGTATTTTCAGTCTACCCCTCCATCGCACATCCGCCTCATCCCTGGAAAAGTTAATCGGCCATGCGGCCAGGACGCGATAGCTCGCACCACATAAGGCGGCATAACAAATGGATAGATCGGAGTCCTGAAAGTACAGGGAGGGCCAGAACCTCCAGGATGAACCCCAAATAGATACTAACCTGGGTTTATAATGTTCCGGGAATATTTACTGGGGTTCATAATGTCCCCCCTGGAACATTGTAAACTTGGGTTTATAATGTTCCGGGGATATGAATTGGGGTTTAGAATGTTCCCTTGGAACAATATGAATTTCAGTTTATAATGATTTCGGGGCCCCAGCTTCGGAACCCCAAGAAAATCAATTGGGTCCACTATGATGGAATGATACTAATAATTATTTTTCCCCCGCCCACCCGTCACCAGGGTGAGAATTATTATGCTCGAATATTGACCCTGATGTATTTTCCCAGGGACATTATAAATTTGGGCTTATTGTTCCAGAGTGATAACAATCAAGCAGGGGGGGCGACTTAGTTCATTCTTTCTGACCGGGACATTATCAACTAGGGTTCATTATTCCGGCATGATGATGATCGAGCCGGGGGGGGGTCTATTTGGTTCACTATGTATTATTATCCCCCCATGTCCCCCGAACCACAGTGCCTCACAGGGAGAACATCAGCCTCGGCTTATTATGCTGGAATAATGCGACTGGGCTTTCATTCTGGAAAGATAATTGTGCAGCTGGGAGGGGGTGACCGACAACTCCGCCATAAGATAATGAATTGAGGTTCATCAGCGAATGAACACAGACTTGGGTTTATCTTTCTTCGATACTGAACCACGGTCGACGAGGATTTCGCACTCACCCTCAGAACCTCCGTGCGCCCTGTGTGAACCTCTCCGGAAACCCTCCTGGGCATTCTTTGGAGCCTACTTGGGCCCTCTGAGCCATGTTTGGTGCCCTCTGGGGCCGTCTCGAACCTCTCCGAAGTACTATTCTAGTTATTTTGGATTGATTGCCTAAGGAAAATTAGGAACATCAGAATTCCAGAATGTTGTAATCAGTTTCGTCACTTCAGGCTTTCATTGGCGCCTCTTGGAGCTCCCATGGAGCCTCTTCTGACACTTCTGGGGACTCAGGCCGCTTGGTAATATCTTCCAGCTATCTTTCGCCGTCCTGAAAGCCTCTTGGAGCCATCTGGGCTCGTCTGGCCACCCACCCTTTTGGCGCCCTCTGGAGCCGTCTTGGGCGCGCCCAGGGCGTCCATGGAGGGCCTTCTGAAACCCAAAGAACTAACTGGAGGTGCACCCTTTTACATATCCGTATCCCTCTTCGGTTTCGTCCGCCATTTTCAACAGTTTTGGGTACCTTTTGGGGCCGTTTTCGGAGCCTTTCGGGGGCCTCTGAGACCTCGATTTGCGGAGATTTCTTGGGCCCTATAGGGCCGTATTGGACCCCCCCCTCCCACAAGCTCCGCGTTCCAAAAAAGGTGGAGCGGCGGTGTATGTCCCCTCAGGGGCGGCCAATTAGATCGCAACATCCGAGCCAGATAAGTAACAGCAGAAGAGAGGGTCTTTAGTCTGGAAGATTGGCTGTGTTCCACAATGTTTGGCCTGAACCGAAATGGCTCCCGCCTCCCCGCCGCGCACCTCCCTACCCCTCCTCTCTCCTCCTCCTCCCTCGCTCCTCAGACTCCTCCTCCTCCCCCCCCCCTCCGATGCTGGCTCTAATCACGGGCGCCGCTGTGACCCACTTCCATTTGGCTGGCGCCCCCCCCCTTAGGAGTGCTGAAACCAGCGCCTCGCCTAAGACATCCTCAGAATCTGTTCCGAAAGCAGAGGCTGTCGGGCGTGAAAACAGAGAAGCCGCTCGAGACATCCCCACAGTCTGGGCGCGACTTGGGTTGCCCACAATATGCCACGCCTGCTATACCACGGGATAGAAAAGTCTGGTGGATTGAAGCAGGCAAACCGCTTGAGATTCCCCCCCAATCTGACCACGAATCTTGGAGTGTCCCCACACTTGGCGGCCCCCGAGGCTCCATCGACGCCGCCCAATGGCGACACAAATTCGACGCAAACATCCACTGCACGGTCGTCGCCATCTATGATTGGCGTCGCCAGAAACCCATTTTGTCGCGCAGGAGAGCGGGATACTCCAGGGCTGAATTCGGCAAGGCGATGCCCAACCCTCCCACCAGCCCAGGTGGGAACGAACCAGCAGGCTCGTTAGGTGGCCCTGGCCACCCAGACGGTCCACCATGACCTGACTGTTTCGACCACGTCGATGGTCTGTGGTCGGGCCAGGTCGATTGCGTCGGCGGCGACGAACTCGACGCGCTCGGGCTCGGCGCCTCCATGAACGACGGCGGCGGCGACGACGACCGCAATGACCACGCACACCCGTACGACGCGTGTCAATAGCGCCCCCTCACGGGCAGGACCAGGCGGCTCGTGATACCCCCGCCCAGGCCACCGTCGTCAGCTCCCAACGCCAGCCCGCCACCTTCTTCACAAGGGTACGGACAGCAGCGAACGGCCCAGCGCCACCACCAGCACAGGGCACGGATCGTCGTGTAGCCAGCGGTCCGACCGCAGGCAAATTTTCACACACCATTTCACGGCCGCTACACGGCAACTTGGCGGTGACAGCGAATTCTTTACGCTTCGCGTATCCTCACCAGCCCATCTCACAACAGCAACTCTTGCGAAGCATGCCGACAGTCGTGTTTTTCAGGCGTGTGTCCGCTTGGCCCCGCATATCTCCCCTGTTACTCCTTCCTCCCGCCTCCTTGTACATCCTCCTTGTGGGGGGAGCGGGAGAAGGACGAGGCCTCTTGGGGCGTCTTCGGCGCCTCTTGGGGCCTCTTGGGGACCTCTTGGGGGTATCTTGGGGGCCTCTTGGAGGCCTCGTGGTGCCTCCTGGGGACCTCTTGTGGGCCATCTGGGGACCTCTTGGGGCCATCTGGTGGACCTCTGGGGGCCATCTTGGGGGGCTTGTATGAGCGCTGCCCCTCCTCCTGGTGTGACTCGTTCGGGCTCCTCGTGGTGTGAGTCGTTCGAGGCCCGCGTCGTGGTGTGAGTCGTTCGGGCTCCTCGTGGTGTGAGTCGTTCGGGCGCCTCGTCCTGGTGTGAGTCGTTCGGGCCCCTCCTTGTGGTGTGAGTCGTTCGGGCTCTTCGTGGTGTGAGTCGTTCGGGCCCCTCGTCCTGGTGTGAGTCGTTCGGGCTCCTCGTGGGGCCTCTTGGGGGCCTCTTGGAGCCTCTTGGGGCCTCTTGGGGGCCTGTTGGGGGCCTCTTGGGGGCCTCTTGGAGGCCTCTTGGGGCCGCTTGGGGGCTTCTGGGGGGTCTCTTGGAGGCCTCTTGGGAGCATCCTGGGAGCCTCTTGGGGCCATCTTGGGGCCTCTTGCGACCTCCTCAGAAGCGCAAGTGAGGGCTGCCCCCTGAAAAGGACAAAATGAGCCCAAAACCTTAGTAAAAGCAATGATTTTGCTATGAAGGAAGATGAGCGCGGCCCCCTCAGGACGCCAAAATGGGGCCAAAACCTTAGTAAAATCAATGATTTTGGCTTTAAAGAAGAGCAGAGGGGCCAAATTGGGTCCCCCCGTCGGGGCCAGAATCCTCGTGAGGGTCGTCGTTTTTTGGCCCTCCCAGGGGTCAAAAAAGACCACCCTGACGACACCCCGGACTCACTGTCCAGGTCCAGGGGGAGGGGGTAGGGGGAGGGGTAAACCCCTCCCCGAAGGGGAAGAAGGGGGGTTGAGGACAGAGAGAGCTCTCTAAACCACTCACGCCCAAAGGGCTGGTGGGACTCGTTCGGGCTCCTCGTGGTGTGAGTCGTTCGGGGCCCGCGTCGTGGTGTGAGTCGTTCGGGCTCCTCGTGGTGTGAGTCGTTCGGGCGCCTCGTCCTGGTGTGAGTCGTTCGGGCCCTTCCTTGTGGTGTGAGTCGTTCGGGCTCCTCGTGGTGTGAGTCGTTGGGGTCTCTCGTCCTGGTGTGAGTCGTTCGAGCTCCTCGTGGGGCCTGTTGGGGGCCTCTTGGAGCCTCTTGGGGCGTCTTGGGGGCCTCTTGGGGGCCCTTGGGGGCCTCTTGGAGCCTCTTGGGGCCTCTGGGGGGCCTCTTGGGAGCCTCTTGGGGACCTCTTGGGGCCTCTTGGGGGCCTCTTGGGGGCCTCCTGGAGGCCTCTTGGGAGCCTCCTGGGGGCCTCTTGGGTCCATCTTGGAGCCTCTTGCGACCTCCTCAGAAGCGCAAATGAGCGCTGCCCCCTGATTTGACTAAAATGAACCCAAAACCTGCGTAAAATCAATGATTTTGCTATGAAGGAAGGGGAACGCGGCCCCCTCAGAAGGCCAAAATGGGGCCAAAACCGTAGTAAAATCAATGATGTTTGCTTCAAAGACGAGCTGAGGCACCAAACTCCCCCCCCCTCGGGGCCAGAATCCTCGTGAGGGTCGTAGTTTTTTGGCCCTCCCAGGCGTCGAAAAAGACCCCCCTGACGACGCTCGGAACTCCCTCTCCAGGTCCAGGGGGAGGGGGTAGGGGGAGGGGTAAACCCCTCCCCGAAGGGGAAGAAGGGGGGTTGAGGACAGAGAGAGCTCCCTAAACCACTCACGCCCAAAGGGCTGGTGGGATTTGGTTTCATCGTTAGCAGTAACGCGTTGCGCCAGCGAGCCAACCACCTCGCCCAATGTGTCCAGCACATCCACGAAGAGTCACATCCGCTGCTTGACAGGTTCCACCGTGCGCTAACATCCTGGGACGACATGCAGCAGGACTTCCCGCCCGCCGCCTCCTTTGGGGCGTCCCTCCAGGACAGGATTGAGGCCCTCGTTGCTGCCCAACGCGCAGCACACTAGTGCTAGTGCCCTTCCCCCTTATGGGCTCCGTGAACTGTTGGCACCTGTTCCGCTGCCATCCTTCTGGGCCGCCGAGGGGGAGAAGCCCAAGGCGGTGCCGCCATTGTGTGGGCGCCGCATCACGCATGCCGAAGCGTGTGTACAGCCGACGTCTCTCTGCATCCGGGTGTGCACGCGGAATGCTCCACGCTATGATGCCAATTCCCGTTTCGATTTTACAGTTGGGGTCCCCACCCCAGGGGGCAAGCTAGCCCCTTTATCACTACTCGCACAGCGGCACCTCCCGCCACATGAGGCTGGCGTGGAGGGCGTTTGTAGCCTCCGCGCCAGACGGACTTCGGCTCGTTGAACTGTTGCAACCTCTCCCGTGCTCTTATCACGCGTGCGCGTCGTGCTCGAGGAGGAGGAGGAGGAGGATACCGAAGGTAAGGGTCCTCTAGATACACGAATCACAAGCGATATCTTCCAAAATGGGGTTGTATCAGAGAAGCTGGGTGATCCACAAGCGCAGCTTCCAGGCCGATTCGTTTACTCTGTTCCTGGATGCTGCTGCTAGCCCTGAGCCGGCTCGGAAAACATACGGCGAGATTCGCCAGGCAGGCCATCGGCACGTTTCGGGTTCAGATTGTTCGGCCAGCCAGTCTTAAGAGGGAGCAGCGCCTGACCCAGATGATCCAGATAAAGAGGAGGAGAAGGAGGAGGAGGAGCAGAAGGTTGAGGAGAAGGAGGACGTCCTCCTCCTCCTCCTCCTCCTCCTTCATCGTCCCCCCCGCCCTCCCTCCCTCCCCATCCTCTCTCCCTCCCCGCCCCCCTCCCTCCGCCTCCTCCCCCCTCCTGACACCCCTCCTCATCTCCCCCTTCCTCCCTCTAGACCCCGACGACCACGACGTCGACTGGGGGCCTGGACCCGATCCCGTACACCCGCGCGCGCGCCTGGCCGACAGGAACCTGGCCGACCATGTCGTCCCACTGCCGCAGGACGGGCACCATCGCCTTCGCCGCCGGCCGGCGGGACAGCTGACAGGCCTCTGGCTGAAGAAGGGGAAGCAAGCGACGTCAATCATCCCCACCGCTCTCATTACCCCCCCCTCCATCCATCTGTGCCTCATCCTCCCCGAATTCGTCCAGCCTCTCCTCCCCCTCTCCGCATCTTGTCATCATCCCACCACCCTCACATCATCACGCTTATCCCCGTTAGCCGAACAAATAACACAATTGTCAACCTAACATGGAGAGGCATTTCATCATATGTGTCTATGCATGCATACATCCTGGACCGCACATGGGAGTGCCGGGGCGCTCCGCGCGCACTGCGGGAGCCCCAAGTCGGCGCCGAGGGCGATCAGACAGCCTTCAAGACGACCCACGGCGGCCTCGAGTCGTCCCAAGACGGCCTCTAGTCTTAAGTCGGGGATGTTTCTCTACAGGAGGAGTATTAAAAAATAGTCCAAGAATAATGTCGGGACGGTTTTTCCACTATATTTGACTATTTTTGGTGTATGTTTTACTCTTTCTGAACTTGTCGTCCAAAATCCCCCTGTAGGAGGACATGCCCGACCTAACTCTGGATGTTTCAGACGGCTCACTCGGCGCCTCCAGCGGCCCAAATTGCTTCCAAGACACCCCGAGAGTGTTACAGGAGACCTCTAAGACGGCCCTGGGAGCCAATAGTCGTATATTCCCGTTCGGTGTTTGAGGTGTTTCGAAGTTTTTGGGGCTCCCGGCGGCCCAAGACGGTCCAAGAGGCCTCCAAGAGAGCCCCAACAAGGTCCAAGAGAGCCCCAATATAGCCCAAGAGGGCCCCAAGACGGACCAAGAAAGCCCCAAGATTGCTCGGGAGAGTCCCAAGAGAGCCCCAAGAGCGCACCAAGAGGTCCCAAGAGAGCCTCAAGACGGCCAAAGCACCCCAAGACGGCCCAGAAGAGCCCCAGGACGGCCCAAGAGGACCCTCAAGAGGGCCCGAGGACTCTGAAATCCGTGTTTCCCCAACAAGTATGGAAGGTACTTACGGTGTTCGCCTTTTCGGGTTCCGACGCTCCAAGACGGCCCAAGAAGCGCCAAAAGCCGGACTAAGACGATCCAAGAGACCCCAAAGATGGCCTAAGAAAACACCAAGGCGGCCCAGAAAAGCTCTAGAGGTTCCCAGGAGAGCCCCAACAGAGCCTTAGGACGGCGAAAGTTCCCCAAGACGACCCAGAAGGGCCCAAGACGGCCCTAGAGGGCCTCAAGACGACCTCCACGTGGGCTTGAGGGGGCCAACAACATTGATGTTCATGTGTCTGACGGAAATTGTCAGTGCTCTCATCTGTTCGGGCTTCCGACGGCCCGAGACGGCCGAAGAGGTTTCAAACATCGCGCCAAGACAGCCCAAGAGGCCCCCAAGACGACCGAATATTGCTCCAGATGGAGCCCCAAGAGGCCCAAAAGAGGCCCCCAAATTGCCCCCAAAGGGCTTCAAACTTGCCTCCAGAAGGCTGCCCAGAGGCTTCCAAGAAGATCCCAACAAGCATCCCAGCGGTCTCTTACCGAGAACCCAGGCACGGTGGCAGGATGGGCTTGAGGTCACTATGAGGGGTACGCGTGGAGGAGGGGCACCTCCTCGGTGTCCCCCCTCTGTTCTACGTCGTCAGAGAGTTGATTTCTCCTTCCTCCTGCCCAGCCTTCCCGTGCCCCCATGCCCATCTTGCCACCGGCATGATGATTCCTCTTCGCGGCATCCCCTTAGCATCCACACGCGTCTTTTCCTCGACGTCGTTCTCTTCTCTTTGTGTCCCCCCGTCCCTCCTCTCCTTCTTCCCCTTTCCCCCATTCCGGCCCAAGGCATTCCGGCTCAAGGCATTCCGGCGTAAGGCATTACAGCTTAAGTCCACCATCGAAGTACACATTTGACGTTTCCTCCATATATCAACGTATGTTCTTGCACCCTCGTGGCGCCGAGCTGGGCAGGTACGGCATCCAATGGGAGTGGCAAGCGGTCGAACGAAAAAGCGTCGGGTTCCACCCCACAGAAGCATAAAGCTAAAACGGATGCAAAAGAGTTCGAATGCACAAAAACAGGTGACGATTATCTCAGCACGGCCCCAGACTATTTCAAATAATGCGTCCGTATCCAGTCGAAGCAGTACGACGATCTAATGGTTGAGATGGTCAGCATTAACGACGCGATCGATCAGGCCAGGATCGAGGCACAGGACGCAAGGAGGGCGGCAGAAGAGGTTCAGGAAATGAGCGTGGAGGGTATCCAGAACGATCTTGAGGAGATGTATTTGACCAAGGACGAAATCGAGGAAATCATCGACTGCAAATTTCAGGACGCGAAGATATGAACGAATCCTCCAGGAGCAGCGCGCGGAAGTGGGCGAACCCGGAGGGGGGAGGCAAGGCAGATACAGAAAAGGAGGCGCGCTAAACATGTGGTTGATTTTGGTTTTGACGGGATAAGTACAGCAGATAGTGTGGTTGCGGAGCTGGAAAAGACATTACAACAGCAGTGCTGACAACCGGCTCGACGAGGTTCGGCGTCATCGAATTCCCCTCCATACAGTCGAAGGTCAAATTCTGGAGGACGGTACGAGACACGCTCGATGCTGACGAGAAGGCGCTGGGGGACATCTTGTTCAGGAGCAACTTAACCAAGGAGGAGAGAGAGGGAACGGGAAAACGCCTGGGTTACACAAAATACTATCTGGCCAAACACCCCCAGCACAAACATACAGACATAAAGACAATTTGGTCGGAGGGGATGTTTGTGGCCAAAGACGAGACGGGCGGAGAGAGAAAGATTGCATGGCACGGCGGCGATGGGAAGTGGCACGCGACCAAGACTGGGAAGCTGGAAGACATCGATGTGTAAGCTTGACGAGCTTCCGGCTACCACACCACGGCCTGCTCGAGTGGGCCGACCAGGCTCCAACCGAGCATCTACAACAAGAGTTGTTTCACCGCGGACGGCGATGGGCTCCAATGTCCTTTGTTGGACGCTGCGCCGAAAAATGGAACAGACACGTTTCACCAGGTACGGGCCACGCAGACCTCACGTCGTCGACATTCGTTTCATCACGTTTTGTTTCGCTGGCTACCTCTTCCGAGGCCTCTGTCCCCAACACGGACAGCAACGTTTCGAAAAGACGCTCGGTCAATCAATCAACCACACCCCTGACTCCCCAAACCTCGCCGCAAAATCTCTCCAGAGGAATTGCGGGAGGACTTCATGCAAGAGTGGGTTTGGAAAGCCACGGAGTAAATTGGAGGAGAGCTGTCACGGCTTCCGCCGACACCGTTATTGGAGCCGTTCTTGGGAAAAGTTCATTCGATGACCCTTTTCAGGAACCACCCTCAGGACTTGACGCTCCCGCAGATCCGGCGGCGGAGCGAGAGCAGCCAGCAGGACCAGAACTTGAACAGGAACTTGGCGACTGGCGCGCCGAATACGTTCCTCTTCCATCAGCTCCAGCTCCGGACCCCGCACCTCCGCGACTTGCACCTCGCGAAGCGTTCAGGCAGCCACACTTTTGTTCTACACCGGCACCTCCACTTTCAGCCGACTCCTACATCATCGACTCTGGCGAGGACGATGCACCAACGACGCCGATAGCTCGCTCTGTTTTTCCGATTCCAGGTCGTACCTCTGACCTTCGATTTCCATCATCCGACTCTCCACCTCAACCTCCCCTCGTCGACCTCCAGCTCGCTCACCCTCCACCTCCAGCTATCGAGTGTCAACGCCACCAGCCCGATGCAGGAAGAGGAGGACGTCGAGTCTACACATTGTGCCCGGCGACGTTCCACTGTGGACCTTGCGACAATTGACAATTGACTACGCCAGCCACTACGACTGTTCCGTCTCCTCCAGTTTAGACCACAAAGCGCGGGCAGACAATCACCTCTTCGACGCAAGCTCCCACCTCGAAGCTTCCACCTCCAAATCGCGAAAAGCATGCGCAACCGTCCAGCTCCAACTTCCCATGGCCAAGTAACGACATCCAACCTTCACCCCCGATTAAATCCCAGTTCGCACTCATGCACAAGAATGCTTGAAGCCTGACAATGGACGACGACTTTGACACACTTTTACATCAGATAGCCGACGTAAATTGGGACGTGATCGCCATCAACGGAACATGGAGGACGGCAGAGAAAGGTACGTGGACAACCTCACCTGGAAAACACGCGTTCGCAGCTGCAGGACATGATCCCCATGTACGAGGAATTGCTATTCTGTTGCATAGCCGGCATGCCCGATTCATCAAGAGTTTCACGGCCATCAGCGAGAGGATCGTTGACATGGACTTGGACTTGCCAGAGCAATCCCTGAGAATCATCGCGTCGTATTTTCCCAATGGTGGTTACGGCGACACCCACATGAAGCAGGTATACGACGTCCTCGCCGCCCTCCGTAAAGAGGCAGTCTAGCAGCGAATGATGACAATATTGGCAGGCGATTTCAATGCGCAAGTTGGGGTTCAGAGCATCTGCGACGAGACAGACAACGACGACGAGCAGGTCACACCGAACAAAATGGTTGGCAAATTTGGAATGGGGACGTGCAGCGCCAGAGGAACATGGGCACGAGCATGGGCGGATAAGGAGAAATTGATGATCACGAACACTCGCTTTCAAAAGTACCCACATCATGTTTCTACGTGCGCCAGCAGAAGCTCAGGCTGATCACGTTTGCACAAGTCGGCTACGTCCTCATCGACAGGGCGTTCCGTTCCATCGTTCTTTATGCTCGCGCGTCCGCGTGCCCGGCTTTAGGCTCGGGCCATCGAGCTGTTCATGCGCGACTCGGTTTGTCTGTTTCGTCCGCGAAGCGACGGCGGAAACGGAGGAGACAGAGGACAATGTTGGCAGGGCGACCACCGGCTAACGATCCACATTTCCAGCAGCATGAGACAGTGTCGTTGCAAGAACGCTCGCGAGACTCAACAGTAAGTGAGAAATGCACAGACACCGAACGAGCATTGATAGTTGCAAGTGCACTCCACGAGACCAAGCACGCCCATGCCGATAGCAATCGCCACTGCGATTCCGACAACGAACACATGCAAAACAGCTCCGCGCCCTCATAGCCCAACGACGTAGCGCGCCACAGGATGATACCGCGGCCCGCGAGACGATTAGCAAACATATTCACAGGGAGCTACGGTCATTGAAACGGGCCCGGCGGCAGGATAATATCAAGGACAGTATCTGCAGGAGGCCTCAAAGGGCTAGCGAGCACCAAAACGTCCAAGCACGAAGACATGATTCCGGCCATGACAGGGCGCGATGGCAATGACGTGACTGATCGACACAGCATCGCCGACATTTTCGCCGCATTCTACGAGCAGCTCTACCGGCGCAACGTCTCACACAACCTGCGCGCGACGCGCGACGCCGACGCGCCCCACAGGAGCGCCGACACCTGCGCGACCCACGCTTCCAGACCACCCTTCTCACAAGAAGAGGTACTTCAGGCGAGCAAGCAACTTCAAAAATGGCAAATGCAAAGACGCGGCGGGAATCGCATAAATGTTGACGGCCGGCGGGGCGCGCATGGAGCAAGACCTTCAATGTTTACCATCAGAACAATGGGGGCGCACTTCCAGAAGCGCAATTTACAAATCTTGGGACCTCAAGCTAAGCTACCACAGAACTATAGACCAAATGCGATAATTCCTCTTCCGCGCAAGTTGATGTCCCGACTCGTGCAAAATCAATCGTCTAAGCCCAGCACTGGATGATCAGCGATGCGTCGACCAAGCAGGCTACCGACATGGCCACGGCACCGAAGACCCCTTTTCACCACGAGCCTTCGTCACGACCGGCCGGAATAATGGCAATTACCCATGTGGGCGGCAGCTGTGGACTTCAAGAAAGCGTTTTTGTTGCGTCAGCCACGATTCACTATGGCAGGCGCTGGACGAACAGCGAGCACCCTCATCATACATCGAGCTTCTACAGAAGTTGCACGACAACCAAACTGCCAGAGTCCGCACAGACCACGAGCACAGAGTTCAGCATTGAGAGAGGGGCACAGCAAGGGGACCCGCTCAGCTCACTTCGATCCAACGCGCTTCTTGAAATTATCCTCCGACGATTGAATCAGTCGCGGCACAGGAGGAAGTTCGACATGCAAATGGGAGTTGTCACAGACTCCAGCGTTACCAACCTCCGTTTTGTAGGCGAATTCTTGTTGTATGCACCGAATCTGCCCCAACTGAAGTGTTTACTTTGCAACTTGAAGAACCAGTCTTCCACTGCGGGGGAGAACTGCCCCGAGACGAAACCAAAATATATACGAATGTTACCCGCCGCCAGGGCAGAACAATTCAGTTCGCCACTGCGAACGGGAACAACGTTGAGATATTGGAAGCGATGCAGAGCACGAAGTTCTTCGGCAGAGCACTCACGTTACATGACTTCCATGAGAAAAAGCTCAATTGTAGAATTACCTCTGGGTGGCGCAAGTTCAGTCAACTAAGGCGCGAAACGACGTGCAAACACCCTCTTGCTAGCCGCGTGCGACTTTTCAACGGGACTCCTGACGCATGCTTGTGACGCACGGATGCACGTCGCGGGTTCCGACTAGAGACACGCTCGCTACATTGCAGCAGACGCAACGAAAGATTATCATAATCAGAATTGGCACCAGGACGAGGCGCACGAATGGCCCCCCCGAGAATGGCGACTAATCGAACCATCAGACCAGCAATGCCGAACGCGCGAAAGAAACCAATCTAGAGACCACAGCGCCTGAGAGCGATTCCAACGACAGCAGCGAAAACAACGACGACGACAGCAAAAGCAGCTCTGACGGCAGCACCACGGAGTCCTGGATCGACTTTGTCCGGAGAGCAACTTACATTGCCAACGCCCACGCCAAACGAGCCCAAATCGAATCCTGCACAACAGTTTGTTTCAAAAGGAAGTGGAAGTGGGCTTGCCGCACAGCAACTCAATACATTGACCGATGGTCACGACGCGCCGCCGTCTGGGAACCCCCCAAACACGACAAACGACTAGCCCAGAGGAGACGCGGAGGGCAGCGGCAAAAGTGGGGTCACGATACCGTCAAGTTTTTATCACAGAAACCGATGGACGACGCAACAGTATCCGACGACACCGGCTGCCGGTGGAGGTTTCAGCTTGCTTGCGACAGTTGCGCGTGGCACAGATTGGAGGGACAATGTATCGCTCATGCGACGGCTTCTTTATGAACATCTCTGGCACCACGGCGTCCACTTTTCCGACTCCAGCTCCCATGGCCCCGACTCCGGCGCCCAATTTTCTGATTCCGGCTTCAGTCTCTCCAATTCCAGCGTCCAACCTTCCGACTCCAGTTTCCGTATTTCCGACTCCGTTCGTGCCTCTATTTTTCCGACTCCCGCGCCCAGCTTTCCGATAACTCAAGTTTCCATGGCCCCGACTCCGGCGCCCAGCTTTCCGAGTACGGCTCCCGTCTCTCCATTTTTGGCGCCTAAGTTTCCGATTCCAGCTCCATCTCCGGCGCCCATTCTTTCCGACTCCAGTTCCCGCTTTCCAATTCCGGCTCTCTCCGAGCGTCCGACTTTTCGACTCCAGCACCCGCGGCCAAGACATGGGCACCCAGTTGTCCGATTCCGGTTCCAGTCTTTCCAATTCCAGCGTCCAACCTTCCGATTCTAGCTTCAATGCTTCCGACTCCGCTCGTGCTTCTATCTTTCCGATTCCCGCGCCCAGCTTCCCGATTCAAGTTCACATGGCCCCGATTCCGGCGCCCAGTTTTCCGACTACGGCTCCCGTCTCTCCAATTCTGGCGCCTAAGTTTTCGATGTCAGCTCCATCTCCGGCGTCCATTATTTCCGATTCCAGTTCCCGTGTTTCCAAGTCCGGCTCTCTCTGAGCGTCCATCTTTCCGACTCCAGCACTCGCGGCCCCGACACGGGCACCCAGTTTTCAGATTCCAGTTCCTGTCTTTCCAAGTCCAACGCCTAATTGTCCGACTCCAGCTCCCATGTCTCCGACTCCCCTCGTGCTCTTATCTTCCCGACCCCAGCGGCCCCAACCCGGCGCCCAAGTTTCCGACTCCTGTTCCCGTTTCTCAAATTCCGGCGTCCAGTTTTCCGACTCCAGTTGTTATGTATACGATTTTGGTGTTGGCATGTCCGACAGCGGTTCATAGAATTACGATCCTTGTTTTTCAGTTTCGATTCCAGGTCCTATCTTTGCGACGCCGGCGGCCATTTCTTGGTTAATGAGTATTTTGATGTGCTATGGTCTGCAGGTCCATTCGACACGTCTGCGCAAAATTGGACTCTGTCTGATCGCCGTGAGCGGGCTCAGAAGATGGCACAAAAACGACAATCCGAATGGAGAGGTGTCTACGTCGCGTTGGATACATACCGCTCGCGACAAACAGCACTGCGTCCTCCAGTGAGCGGCAGGTCAACATTCAGAAGATATCATTTTGGATTTTAGACGTGTGCAGTGTTTCACCTTGCTTCTAGGGCCCCGGCCCCCCCGCGCCGACCCTGAAGGGTCCCGCTCTGGCGGATCTGCGCGGTTCGCTTCGCTTCGCTTCTCTCCTTCTTTCCTTCCCTCCATGTTCATCCCACTCATTATGTCGGCCCCCAAAGCAGTTGTGCGTACCGCAAAGCGCCCCGCAACTTGCTCAGCACACTGCTCTTGCTTGCCTCTTCAGATTCTCCTCTTGATACTCCTCTCCCCTCCACCCTCCTCCCCTCTCCATCTTCCCCCCTCCCCCTCTCTCCTCTTTCGCTGTTTGGCCCAGTCCGTTGTCTTCCCTCGTCCTCTTCCTCCTCCCTGCTGCCTGCTCCCTCCCAGCAAATCCTGTGATGACGCCTAGCTGGTACCTAAGTGCGCGCGTGGTTTTCGTGCATACGTCTTGGCACCATACATGAATGAGGTAATAAGAATCACAATGTATGACATACAGGAATTCGTCGCAGAAGCGGAGCAGCAAAACACTAGATTTAGAAACACGACAGTACCCGGCAAAAGGAGGCAGCACCAAAACGTGTTGAATGCATGAGGTCTGCCAATGTCCTTACCAAGTATGGAATGAAAAAATGTGTGTTGTGGCCATACACACGTATACGTGTACACATATATCGATACATAGATATGTACGCATACATATCGATGTGGGTCTATGTACATAGATACTGAGACAAGAAAGATTTGAAGTACATGTGTTATTGTGTTCCAGCCGCTTGGGCGATTGGAGATCTGTATATGTATGTATATATATATATATGTAAATGTAAATGTATATGTTTGTATGTCGTTCACGACTGACGGTTGTGGTCTTCGTCGGGTCTTGATATTTTGGTTTTACGTTGCATATCCACGCGGATTAAACGTAGAGTCGACGTGGAGTCGACAAGAATTCGATGTGGATACTTGCGCGATAGGGAAGATCAGGTTTCCCGCCGAAGGTTCAGCATCATTCAGTGATTTTGGTGCGAGGTTTCAAGCTGTGGCATCTCCACACGATCTGAGGTTCTTTGCACAGCACCCACCGCAAGATCCACAAATTGTGGATGCGTCCCGCTTCGATCGGTCGCGCTGTGTCCA
>CAUYUJ010015710.1:2500-90000 GCA_963575745.1 Prorocentrum cordatum | reverse complement strand
ACGCCTCCAACACCTCCCTCCGTGATTCCTCATCCCTGCATGAATCGGGGGTTCGGGCCTGGGCTATTGGGAGAACTTCGGAAACCGCACCAGGTCATGGAGGGTCGAAGAGATGGGAGGTCGGGCTCGCTTTTTTCGAGAACCCAAAGGCGCCTTCTCCACCCAACAGGGTTCCGGCTGGCTGCACTCGGACGGAGGCTGGATCCGGCTCCTGGTCGGCAGCTGCGGCGCGCGCTTGTCCAGCGCCGCCTGGCCCGTCGTCGGCTGGCCCATCATCGTGGTGGGCTAGGCCAGCATCATCGCCCTGACGGCCCGCAGCCTGCGGACCAATTTCGCGCCCTGCTGCGCGCGGGCCTGCTGGGCCGTTAGAGCAGACGCCGGCGTCTGACGCGCTCGTTGCTGCTGCGCCCGGCGAGCGCCAGGCGGAGCAGAGTTGGACCGCCTCCCGCCGCCGGCGCCCCCGCGGCCCACGACGGCCGTTTGCACGGTGCCCGCCACTGGCCCCAACACTACGACATCCTGTTACCAGACGACGATCAGGGCGCGGGGGACTGGACGCGAACCCAATGACCTCCGCGCGCGCAAGGATGGGCACGTAGTCCGGCTCGGGCTCGCCCTCGGCAACCCAGAACGCATCGGGAAGAAGGGGGCCTGGACCCAGCACAACGAGGTCAAGAGCGCGAGCGCCAGGACCCTTCGGCAGAAGCTCGAGCAAGGCACGTGGATCCACCTGTGCCGATGCGGGGACTGCCAGCAGAAAGACGAGAAGTATATCCCCTTGCGTGGAGCACGCCGCGCTGGATTCGGCGGCCATCGTCGACGTCGGCGCTCACGTCCTATTCGCCACGCGTCGGTTCTACGCGCCGGCGGGGCGCGCGCTCACCAGCGGGGCCCGCATGTCCATCGCCGGTTTGATGCAACTCCTCCACTTGGTTCGCCGCCGCGGGCGCTGCAGCCGCCGGCGACGCCGCCGCTGTGAATCGGCAGGCGCTGCGGAGCCGAGCGTGGCTGGGAGAGTGGCAATGCTCCTGGATCAGGAATCGGAGTCCGGGGTGGAGGTCGATGGGCGCCCCTGCGAGGCCGTCAAAGTCGGCGCCCTCATCAGGCGCGATGCGCCCAATGGCCCCGGAGGGCTGCCGCGATGCAGCTGACGCGACGCCCGTGACCTCGCTCTGGGAAGACGGGCCTGGCCTGCCACCCCCCGTCGAGGGGAGGAACGCGACGGTCTGCCTATGCGAGCGCCACAAGCAAGCGCACAAGGCCACGAGGATCGGGGACAAGTGCTCGACCGCCACCAGTTTCCACCACTCTGTTGGGTCGTCAGCCGGCGCCCCGCTCTGCCTCGCGCATCTCGGCGGCGAAGCTGGGCG
The DNA here is from genome assembly GCA_963575745.1 of Prorocentrum cordatum. Classification (NCBI taxonomy): domain Eukaryota; class Dinophyceae; order Prorocentrales; family Prorocentraceae; genus Prorocentrum; species Prorocentrum cordatum. Next base: position 88,630 of record CAUYUJ010015710.1, on the reverse strand, counting down.
AGCCGCGAGGCGACCAGCTGCGGCGGCTAGCCCCCCCCGCGGGACGTTCGCCGGCATCGAGCGCCGCATCGCCCGAGGCGGCAGGAGCCCCGGGGGCGCCAGCCCGGCCGCCCCAGTCGGTGCAGGCCACTACAGCGCATCCCCGCGGACTTCAGCACGCGGGCTTCGAGTCGCCGACGGCGCCCGTGCCGGCGTCGAGCCCGGAGGGCCTCGGCAGCGACGACCTGGAAGCGGGCGACTTGAGGCATTTGCACGTCCGAGCTCGCGCGAACTGGCCCAGCGGGGCGCAGTGGGCCATCTTCCTCTGCGGGCGCAACGGCGCCAAGACGGGGCAGGGCGACGATCTCTGGGCAGGGGTCTCGCACGGCCACGACGGGGCAAGCCTCGACTTCGCCTCGAAGTTGGACGAAGCGCAGGCGCGCCCCGCCTGCAGCACAGCAGGTCACCTGCCGCAGGGCTGCCTGGAGGAGCTCCTCTACCATCCACCCGCCGGGGAGCGCGAGATGGGGGCGGCAGTGGTCGGCTCAGCCGAGCCTCGGCTCGCGCGGAGGAAGCTGCGGCCGCGGCAGGGGCGCCCGATCGGGGGAAAAGGCACGGCAATGGCAGCTCATCTGCACCCGCGGCAACACCACCATCAACTGGCATCCCGCGGGCTCAGCTTCCGCTGCTGGAGACATGCCAGTCGTGGAGAAGGGGGGGCTCGACGCGACCACGAGGGGCCTCGACGCCCACTTGAAGCGGTTAGACCGCAGCGGCTCGCCACGCGCGCCCTCCAAGGGCAGCCGGGCCAGCGGCAGCGGTCGTTCGCAGTCGCAGACACCTCCGCGCGCGGACCGCCGGCTCTCGTGGGAGCGGGGCGACGGCCAGGGTCTGGACTCCGACGCCGACGACCCCGCCCACGGACAGGCCACGCTCGGCGTCTACCTGGAGGCCACGGGCAGCGAATCCGACGAGGCCGATGCTCTACGAGGCCGACGGGCGGCGGATCAGAGCGGATCCGACGTCGCGTCGGGCTTCGACGAGGAGGTCAGCACCATTCTGGGAGGCCTCGCGCGCCACTCGGCCTACATGGCGGAGAACTCGGAGACCGAAGAGGACAGGCGCGCGCATTCCACGCACGCCGACAGGTGGAAGGAACAGCTATCCCAGATGCAGGCAGCCGAGGCCCGGCAGGCCACTGCGCCGACCCCGCGCTCAGCCGCCGCCGGCCTGCTGCCGCGGCCACCGGCCCCGCGGCCCGCGGGAAGCGCGCCTGCGAGCGCGCCCCCCCTGGCGGCCGCGCCAGCGCCCGCCCCGCCGACGCTGCCGACGGCTCGACATCCCGGCCACGCCTCCCCCCCCACGGGCACGCGGTTCGGAGTGTCGAGTCCAGCCCCAGGCGCGCCCCAGAGCGTCACCAGCGTCGCTAGCCTCTTCGTCGATCGAGGCAGCCGCGCGGACTCCGGGCCGGCCCAGATCCCCGGGCTGCCGGACCGCCGAGGAGCAGTGGGAGCAGCCGACGACCCCACCGCGATGCCAGCCTGCGCCCGGGCGTTGCAGGCCGGCCAGGCACAGCAGCACCAGGACCACAAGCAGCTTCTGCACGTGATTCAGGAGGGGGTCGCGCAGCTCGGCTCGCTGGCGGCCATCAGGAAGGCCGAGGAGTTGGACGTGTTCCCGACGAGAGGATGCGATACGACGCAGATAGAAGTCTGCGCCGGCCTCTTGGGCCGCGAGCTGCTTCACTGCCCCCGACGCGCATGCGAAGGCAGCAAGCACGCGATGCCGGCCGTGGGCTGCCGACGACGGTGACGAACAGGATCGAGCACGGCGCGGCGACGCTCTCCTGGGGCAGCAAGGACCACCAGGACCTGAAGAACTGAAGCCTGTCGGTGGCCGACTTTCCAGTTTCCAGGGGCGAAGATCTTGACGAATGCGCCGTGCTGGTCGAGGTCAAATTTCAGCCCCGCCCACGACATCCCGTCGTCTTCAGCCACTGGCACCGCCAGGCCCAGAACGCCATCAAGTCTGGTGCCTCGTCTATGGGCGCGAACACGGCGCCGAGCGGCACGCCGCGCTGGAGAGCCTCTGGTGCTCGCATGAGCACGACGAGGACGAGTACCCGGCCAAGTACGTGCACGCGCTCTGGGAGGAGCTCAACGCGGCCTGGTGCGAGCAGCTCCGCGAGAAGCGACGCGCCCTCTGCCTCGTGCTCGGAGAGCAGGAAGGAGGACCTCAAGCTGTGCACGCTGGCCCCCGCGGGCCCAGGCTCCCAGGCCGCTTTAAAGCTCCCCAGCGTCTGTGACTTGGACGACCCAGGCGGGTGCTACCAAGTCGTCTGCGTCCCGGGAACGAGCGGAAGTGGCGCGAGCTCTTCAACCGCAGCCGGCACGGCCTGGCCCCGAAGGGTCCGGCGCGCTCAGGAGGGGCCGAGGGGGGCAGCGGGCAGGACACAGGGCAATTCCCGCCAGGTGCGGTCTGGGCGCCACGAGCGGGGCCCATCATGAGCAGGCCGAGAAGGCCTGTGCCGGGGAGCGCCCACCCAAGTAGCAGAAGAGTCAGCCAGCCACGGGAACGCCGGCCAAGAAGCCGTTACCCTGCGGGGAAGAGGCTCTCCGCTGGGGAATCTCCCGTTCGGTGCAGCACGCCCCGCGCAACCGTGCAGACAAGATCCTGTGCTGGGACGCGTGCGCCTGCTCCAAAACCGGCCAGACCTGCGCCCACGCGCACGAGGCCATCAAGGGCATGGCGGGCCTACACTGGACGGCGCAGGCGCAGCTGCTCAAGCGCGGAGGTCTGAAGTCAGGGAACCGCGTGGAGCCCCGGGACGCGGACAGGCGCGCGCAGCAGCTGCGCGCTCACTGGCCAAGAGCGAGGACGAGTCGAGGCGGGCCGGGGCTGCCCAGGCGCAGTTAAAGGCCGCGACTGGAACCCCACCGAAGCACGAGAGCGCCGGAGGCCCTTCCCCCGACTCGAGCTCGCCCGCAGCCTACGAGAAGACTCAGCGCACCGCGATGGAGAACGACCTGAGGGGGGCCGTGCAAGAACCTGATCCCGACTGGCTCCTCGACGCGCACGCAGATCGCCCTTGGGCGCGCGGCGCTGGGAGTGCGACCATCCCGAGGCCCTCGAGCGGAAGACCCTGATCGGCGAGCGGCTGAGCGGCGGCGCATTCGACAAGCTCCAGGAGGCCAGCGACGACCTCAAGTCGCACGTCCTAGCAAGGCTGACCCAAGCCAAGGCGGACGGCGTCATGCTCGAGGTGGAGCAGGCGCCGCTGGTGGCAACCCGCGACGGAGGCCCCACCCTCGCGGAGGAAGCAGGGGCAGCCCTGGACAAGATCGGCCCCAAGGCGGGCAACCTCGGCAGCGATCCCGACGCGGCGATCAGCCCAGCGGTCTGGGACGAGGCGCGCGAGGTCGGCACGCGCACCGTGACGCTCCTTGGCCAAGAGAGGCAGTATCGTGATTGCCAGGACAAGCCGCCCCTGGAGCTGGAGCTCGGAGCCCACCTGGGGCCCCCGACGCCTTCGAGGAGCGGCAGTGTCTGGTCTTGCACCTGGCAGCCGCTCTCCTGGGCGAGCACGGCAGCGACCCGCAGGTCAAGGAGGTGCGCGAGCTGGCCCTGGTCCTTCGCCAGTCCCTGTGGGGCCAGGCGACGACCGCCGCCGCCGCGCTGGATGACCCCCCCTTTTTGTTTCACCGCGGGAGGCCGAGTTGAGGATGTGTTGTGACGACGCTCTGTTGCCTCATCGCGACACGGACTTCCAGCGCGCCACGCTGTTCCCCCTCCCAGAGCTTGAGGACGCGACGCTTCGCGTCTGGAGGGTGAACCATTGGAACCAACTGGGCCTGGACACCCTCTTGCCCCAGAGGGTCGGGCAGCGTGAGCTTCATGCGATGACCCATAGGGGCCACGCGCGCATGCTTAGACCACCGCCTGGGGCCAACGGGCGGCAAGCCATCGGGGAGGCGATCAAAACCGGGGCGCTGGCGGGCAAGGAGCTGCGCGAGCAGTGCACGACGTGCTTCGAGCAGAAGTGCGGGAGCGCATTCTGCTGGACGCAGGCGCAGCGCCGGGCCCGGAGGAGGCGAACATCTGGCAGCCGGGGCCACCGCGCACCACCCACGCGGCCTGGATGCTGACCAACGGGGGGGCCAGGACCTTCAAGGAGCCCGACGCGACGGCACCACCCCAGACGAGGTCACCTCGAACATTTTCACCGACTTCGTCGCCGACGTCTGCGAGCGGCTCGATGCGAACGATCGGGAATGCCTCCTCGAATCCTGCTGCCGGGACCGCGACCCCAAGATCTGGGACCGCAAGCGCACCAAGCTTCTCAGTGAGATAACAGGCGCGAAGGTCATGACGACGCGATGTGCGAGTGGAGCTCGGCGCCCCTGGACTTGCCGAGCAAGGGCCATCGGAAGCTGACCATGTGGCTCGTGAGCAAAGGCCTGTACCCATGGGCCCTGGCTTTGGCGAGGCGTTGCTTTAGGGCACCACGAGCACGCCCCCCTGGATGGCGCCATTGCCCAACAACGTCACCGACGAGCAAGCGGCTGCCTAGCAAGCGGCTGCCTTCAGCGCCCTGGGCGAGACCCCACTTCCCGAGGCGGAGTGCTAGAGGGTCAGGAGCTTGCTGAACCGCTTCGCGCTGGCCGGGTTTGACGCCCAGGGCCTCGACGGCGACATGGAGTGGAAACAACGTATCCTTGGGGTAAAGGTTCTCAGGCCCCTGACCGACCCTCAAGATGGCCTCGGACAAGTTCCACCGGGCCCCCATCGTGCTCGAAAACGAAGGCTGGCGCCCAGCCCCCCTCGACAGCGAGAAGCAGGCCCTCTTCTTCGGCCACGACAAGGACGGACGCTTCCGGACTGCCTTCGGCGCGCAGGCCCGGTGGCTCCACCACAGGGCGCGGGCTATTAGCGGCGTTCCCGCGCCGCTCGGTCAGCAGCGCCGAGGGGAGCTAGAGTCGCTCGGGTTCCGCGCGGGACTGCGGGGCATGAGCAGAACGCGGAGTGCGCCAAGGCTGCGCACAGCGTGGGCATGCGCCCTGAAGGCCGCAGCCCACGGATCCCTCCCGAGCGCGCCGCAGAGAATGCTGGCGGCACTCAGCAAGGAGACAAAACGCAGGCGACAGCTGGCGAGAGCCTGGCGGAAGATGCAGCACACCCCCCACGCACAGCGACCTGAGCGACATCGAGGCCCCCCCCCTTTTTTCGACGCCAGCCTTTCGCAGCATCAGCAGGAGCCCCGCTCAAAGGGCAGGGCGGGCCAGCACTCGAAGGGCGCGGGCCACGGGCCGACCCGCGGCGACGACATGGAGGTGGAGGAGGACCTGCTGCACGGGGAGGTCAGCGGCGAGAAGGTGGGAGCGGCCAACGACGACGCGCACGACGGCAAGCGCGGCCGCAAGTGCGGGGGCTGGAAGCGCAACAAGGCTTCGAAGCGCGAGGCGGACAGACTCGCCCCAGGTCCGGAGACCCACCGGGCGACGACAGCGACGAGCATGACGAGGACGAGCACGAAGAGGATGAGCAGCCGAAGCGCCCGAAGAAGTCCCAGGACGAGGAGCAGGAAGGCAGCGCCTCGATACTAATGCGCGTCTTCCTCCCGCGACGCGGCGATCGGTGGCTGGAGATCCAGACGGTCCCGACGACGGAGCTGGATGTCAAGATGATGCCGATGACTTCCCGCTGGAGGAGGGGCGACGTCACCCGGCCAGTCAGGATGCATCTCTTCTTCTACACCGAGGACGACGAGACCGCGGGCTCCGAGGGGCCCCCCTTGGAGGACGAGGCCCGAGAATTGGCAGGCGATCGCCTCATCCTCTGGCTCGGCGTCGACGACCCGGCGGACTTCGCGCGCCGGGCGCCACGCTGGCGCCGTAGCCAGGAGAGCCATCGACCCCTTTGGAAGATAAGGATGAGGGCCAGAACGCTCAGCGTTGCGTCGCGCTCAGGATAGCGGATCGCGCGGCCTCTCAGGTCGTGAGCCGGAGTTCATGGGCAGGTTCAGCGCGGCTGCGGCGGCCGCGGCAGCGGCCTCGGCTGCAGGCGAGACCGCGGCCCCAGCCGCGGTTGGGACGTCCAGCTCCGTGGACAGCGCGAAGCTCAACCAGATCAGGCACGAGCTGGCGGAGGCGCGGTGGCGTGGCGAGCGCGACGCAGAGTCCGAGGCCAGGAACGCGCGGACGGTTGAAATCCAGCTCAACGAGATGAAGGAGCGCCGGGCAGCACGGCGCAGGAGGGAAGAGGCGAGCCAACAGGAGAAGGATGAGGCCAGCCAGGATCGAGCTCCCACAGGGGAGCCGCCGGCTCGCCAGAGGGCCAGGCGCCCACGCGCCCTGAGCGCCGACAGCCCGGGACCGATGGCGCCGCCGGCTACCAGAAGGGCCATGCGAGCTTCGTCGGCCGGGCCGCCCCATCCACCGCCGGCTGCATCAAGGGCCGCGCGAGCGACGGGGCGGGCAGGCGCAGAACTGACACCCTCGTGGGAGACAGCCACGCCAGTTGCGCCGCTCATCATAGAAGGCGAGAACCTCTATTACCGCGCCGAGACCAGGCTGAACAACTACGCTCACGCATGAGCGGCGCCCTGCACGCCGAGGATTCGAGACTCGAGGACCTGGGGGCCGGAGCCCGAGACCACCTGAAGGCGGGCATCGAGAAGATCGACGCGGGGGCTGTCTCAGGAAGCCAGCTGGACTCGGAGCGAGCAGGGGCGCATCCTCAGCGAGCACGTGGAGATGCCGGCGAAACTCGAGGCGGCCATGAACAGACCGGAGGGCGAACGCACGGCCCCCCGCCCTTCCCCAGGCAGCGCCCCCAGTGTGAGCGCCCCAGCGCGCCCGACGCTGGCACCGCAGCCCAAGGGCACGCCACGGCGGGCACATCTCAGCGGAGAAGCCACTGCCCCCCGAGACAGAAGGCGCGGCCCGTAGAACCAGGAAGGAGCAGCCAAGCTGCCCCGCCGCCCCCGGACACAGACGCGCGGCGCGGAGGGCCCCTCCCCTGGCGGAGGCACCGACCACAGCACCCTCGCCGGCCCAGCCTGAGGCGGCCCAATACGTCGCGTGGCGCGCTGCGCATGCTGAACACCAGCCCGAGCTCGCGAGGGAGGTCGTCAGACGCGGGGACCACCTCCTGCGCGCCGCCGGCATCGTGGAGGAGGCCAGGTTCTTGACGACGGCGCGCGAGGAGCATCACGGGAACCCTTTGGAGGGGGTTTTGGCCGACGACTTCCAGGCGGCGCTGGGCCCCGAGCACGGAAATCACCTTCGGGCCATGGTTGAGGGAGGAGCGCCGTCAACGAGGATCACGACCAGGACGCGCGAGGTCCGCAAGTCGCACTCCTCCGCCGCAGACCATGCTGGAGAGGTGTTCGAGAAGTGATGGAAGGACTCCCACTACGGCTTTGTCTTGCGGGCCTCAGAAGCCGTCAACGACGCGTTCGAGGCCGCCGTCATCGAGTCCCCCGCAGGCCGGGTCCCCAAGCAGAACCCAGACCATCTCCCCAGAGGGCCGTCCGATCCACGACATGAGGTGCGCCAGCGTGGACAGCCCCAAGGAGCAGCCTCCGCCGGCGAAGCGTGGGCTCGCCAGGCTGTCATTGCGGTGGGCAGCCCAGCATCCCGGGGTACCACAGTTTTGCGCCAAGCGCGACGTTGCTCACGCATTCAAGTGGCGCCATCTCGAGCCAGCTGCCGCCCCGGAGTTCGGGGCCTGAGATGCGGTGGGCATCAACGGGAAAGTCGCGATGATCCACTCAGCACTGGTGTTCGGTTGGCCAGGTAGCCCGGGAGAGCGAATGGCCTTCGCCTGGGCCACAAAGAAGGAGCACGAGCGCCATCGCCCACCAACGCCAGCCGTCAACGACGAGGAGAGCTTTGCCAGCAAGTGGCTCATGGACGACGGGGTGGTGCTCGAACCCCTCGTGGGGATCCGCCCCTGGCCATCGGGGAATGAGCTCGACAGGGCCATGCGGCGCGTCCGGGGGCCCAAGCGGTCAACGCCGACAAGCTCCCCGAGGAGGGCGAGTTCGCTCCTGAGCAGCTGGTGCGGGGGCTGCACATGAACTTCAGCAAGAGACCACGCGCTTCCCCGAGCAGAAGTGCATCAGAGCACAGCGTCTGCTCGACTTGCCAGAGTTGGCCCACGGAGCGCGCCGTACCCCGACGAGCCTGGACCAGGAGCTGAGGAGGCGCGCGCAGCAATGGAGCTCGGCACCAGCCCGCGATCCGTCCAGAGCTCCTGGGGCACGTCGTCGGGGTGTCTCCCTGGGCGGCCCCCAAGGGCGACCCGGGCGCCGTAGCAGCAGCGCGGGAGGAGTGGGACCGCACGCTGGAACTCTTCATGGTGATGTTCGATACGCCAGAGGTCTGGAGCACATCCTTCCAGGCGGGATTCAGCCAGGCGCTGAATTCTCGCGAGTTGATGGCCCCGCTGGGGGTGGCATGCCGCACCCGCTGGACAGGAGGGGATGCGACTCCGGACGCGATCGGGGCGGTGGACTGGGGCCGCGCTGGAGACGGCGCCGCTGCCGGCCCGCCCTCATACCTCGCGACGGAGGCGAAGCCGTTGCTAGAGCAGCTCAGCGGCGCCGTGGTCGGGCCGAGCTCGGAGAGCGATTGGGTCATCTCTATCGTGGAGCTCCTAGCGCTGGTGGCGCTGGCGGCCTGCAGGGCACATCTGAGGGCAAGCGAGCTCGTCTTCTACGTCACGGACAACGCGAACGCGAAGCCCTGGCTGACGAAGTGCCGGCCCAATAACGCCCCGGCGCGCCACCTGGTGCGCGTGATCGGGCGGCTCGAGGCCGAGTATGGATTCGTGCTCACGTCGTTCTGCGCACGCACATACCACAACGAAGTGGCAGACTGGCTGACGAGGGAGGAGGTGAAGAACGTGCACAGCGAGCTCGCTCTCGCCTGGAGCCGCCCGCTGCCTGGGGCTCGATCGCCGCGGACGCACAGGACCGGCCCCTACGGATCGCGGGCAAGATGGGGCCGCCGGCCGAGTCAGCACTGCGGCACCGCGCACTCCGGACGCCCCCTGCACCCAGGGCCAGCCTCCCATTGGCGGGCCAAGTCGGCATCGAAGTGGGCGGCCTCCAGGGGGCATCGCGACGCCTTCGTCGAACTCGGGGGGCGTGAAGTCGACCAGGGACAGGCAGCCGCCCGGGCGCTGACGCCCCTGACGATGGACCCAAGGGGCTTCGAAGCGGAGGCACTCGTCAGAGTTGGCCAGGACCGTCCCAACGTGGTCGTCGTGGACACGCCTGTGGGACTGTCCGTCTAGAAGCTCCTGCGCCCCCTCCAGCAGCGCGGCTGCACGCTGACCACGTTCGACCTTATTCTAAGCCTCCTAGATGGGGTCGGAGTAGATGGAGGATCGCGCCGCATCGCCGATGCATCGACGATGCATCGGCGATGCGGCTCGATGCGGGGCCCTATTTGTTCCGCGCCGACGTCGTGGATGCACCGCCGACGTCGCCAGTGCATGGCCGATGCATCGGCGATGCATCGGCGATGTATCGGCGATGCGGCGCGATCCTCCGACCCCATCTACTCGGACCCCATCTTGGAGGCCTCTACTTATGCTCCGAGCACGGGGATGCAACATCGAGGACTAGGCAGGTGCTAGGAGCCGGGCGCGGCCCACTGGCGCACTGCCTGGCGAGCATCAGTTTGCCGCCGGCGCGCCGCGTGGCCCACGGAGTCAAGCGCTTCCTAGAGAAGGACCAGAAGAGCGCGGGCTGGTTGCACAACCGAGGGGATATCCCCCTGGACCCCAAGATCCGCACCACGAGCATTCCGCTGCTGCCGAAGCCGGCGGGGCACATCGCGATCGAGAAGGTCAAGCACTTACTGCATAGCCCAGACGGCCCCGCCAGCGCCCCGCGGTGGCCAGGACTCGCCATCAGGCATGCGCACCTGATCGTCGGGCACAGCGACCCGCTCCTGCACCGGGGGAGGCCGTGGACGATTTTGGCTGGCCTGAAGAGGCGCTAAGGCCCCAGCCACCGGCGCAAGAAGCCTGTCACCCCACGGATGTTGCTGTGGTTGAAGCAGCACATCCATCAGGACGCAGGCCTCAGCTCAGCGGACGCCGCCACCGTGTACGCAGCCATCATGTTCGTTTTCTTTTTCTTCCTGCGAGCGTCGGAGTACTCGGTGCCGGACAAGTCCTGGTCGCTGGAGAGAGTGGTCCACAGCGAGGATGTGAAGGCGAGATCCAGCGGTGAGCGAGTCGGCTCGTCTGCTCACGCAGACGAACGCGTTTTGCACATCAAAGGATCGAAGACGGACCAGTACAACGTGGGTGCCGTGCGCAATCAGTACGGCAGTTACCCATTCGACGCTGTGCCCGATCACGGCGCCCGCGGCCATGCGGTCGCAGCACCCGCGGCGCTTCGACCACGGCACGGAGGCGCGACTGCCCCTGTTCCGGCGGGCTTCTGGCGCGCCGGTGAAGCGCGAGGTGCAGCACTTCCTCGCGATGGCAGGTCCCGCGCCGGGCCTCAAGCGAGAGGAGATCGGTTTCATCCTCTGAGAATCGGCGGGGCCACAGCGATGCACCATGTCACGGACGACATCGCCAAGGCCCAGCGGCACGGCAGACGGGCGTCGGACTCGTTCCACGCCTATCTTTGGGAATCGCGCGAACCGCAGCGAGACGCGGCCCGGCAGGCGAGCTGCCTCGGGTAGTCTCTCAGCCTTGGGCTGGGCAGCCGCGGCGGCAGTCACGCCGGGGCACGCGGCAGCAGCTGGTCAGGAGTTATCGACTTGCGCCTGAGCGAGGGCAGGAGGGGCGTCGTCATCGCGATCCCTCTGTGGACCGCGGCGACGGCCATCTTCCTCCTGGCGCCGGTGCTGGGCACGACCCTGGCGCTTGCCCGGCACCAGTGGCGCAGCGCGCGGCTGGGCGGGCAGCCCAAGGGCCCGCGCGAGGCGCCGGGGGAAGCGGCCGCGAGCAAGCCGAAGCCACCCAAGAAGCCCAAGGCGATCTATTGCAACGCTGGGGCTCAGGGCCCGGTTCACTTCAACGGCACGCGCTACCTCCGCAAGAACAAGGGGTTCCAGCGCGGGAAGCAGCATCGCGAATGACCAGCAACGCCGCCGGCCGTGCTGAGGCCTGGCGAGCGACCGGGTTCGGCCCGGCGAGCTCAGCAGCGCCGCCGGCCACGGGGCCAGACGAGCGGAGAGGTGGAAGTGGAGTCCGCCGCCGGCCTCGGCCTGGCGAGCGGAGCCCGCGCCGGCGCCCCACGCTGGGCGCGGCATGTCAAGCGCCGCGGGCGGTGCACACCCAATGCAGCTGGTGCTGGGGCGACGGCGGCTGCGCGCCTGAGGGCAGTTGGCGCCGCACTGGAGCCCGCGCCGCCTCCCATCCGCGGCCGGGCTCAGCAGCGTGGGAGGGCGGCAAACCTCCGGGCGGCGTGGCCGGCCGCTTATGATGAGCGGCCGGCCACGCCCGCCCACGTCACTCCACAGCCCGCGCAAGGCGCCCGCGGGCGCCGGACGCAAGCGGCAGACGCCGGCGACTATGCTCGCCCGGCGTCTCCAGGGCCCGCCCAGTTCCCAACGGCGGAGGCCCAAGTTTTCTTCGAGCCCAGACGGCCGTCGCGGGGACGGCCGCGCAGGTGGCTCCCACAACCAGAGGTGGCGGCAGAGCCCGCGTACGCGTGACGGAAGACAGTGGAAGAACTGCGCACACGCAGCGCCATGAATCGACACTTTCATCATCTGAGTCTGCTGCTGCTGCCTCCTCCTTCACCTTGAGCTCCACCTCAGTTGGGTTCAAGTTTCTGTCTCGGTAGTGCGTACTGCTGGCCCGGACAGCTTAGTTGTTTGGCTTTAGATTAAACGCGTGGCTTTCTGTGACCCCAGGATGCGGGTGCTTTATCTTTCTGTCCTCCCCTCAAGCTCCTCGGAATCAAGCTGGCCCACCCTAGGGACAAGGTCCCTCCCAGCCCTATTCTCGAAGGCTCCGCCGGGCCTGACATGTACGTCAGGCGGCAGAGCCCGCTTACGCGTGGCAGAAGACAGTGGAGCTGGTGCGCACACGCAGCGCCATGAATCGACATCTTCATCATCTGAGTATGTTGCTGCTGCCTCCTCTTTCACCTTGAGCTCCACCACAGGTGGGTTCAAGTTGCTGCTTCGGTAGTGCGTACAGCTGACCCGGACAGCTCCCCTGGTGTCGGGAACCAACGCCAGGATCGTCTAAACACGACTTTGCCGCATGCAGATCGACAGCAGATTCTGCTCACTTTGAAGAGCATTCGCTGTCGGCGTCGCCGCGGGCGCGGTCCATCTGAGAAAAAGTGTCGCCTGGCAAACAGCAGTCGCTGTCGGTTTTGGACAACATGTTCTACTGGGCACCGTACCCCACTTTTACCGTGCCCATGTCGGCCGTCCAGAAGGGACGGCGGAGCGACCTCCAACACGTTGGAATATTCTGCATTGATTTTTTTGGCCGCTCTTGTCAGCCCAGGGGGGGCCACAGTTCGGGACGGACGGGCGGGGAGGGAGATAGGGTTATTATGTTTTCACCTATTTCAGCCTTGACCACCAGAAAAAAAATCGAACACCAAGACAGTATCGAAATTAGAAGGTTGTCAAGTGCTGGGCCCTGGGAGGTGATGCTCGTTCGACAGTTGCTCGATACCTTGATCTGGATGCTGGAAATTATTTCTGGGATGTGGTCCTTGAGTACGATGGGAGCAACTTAAGGATAGGGCTAAGGCGAAATAGATGGAAGCCTGCTGCATGCAGCTGGTCTCGGTCCCGCTGTCAGGAAGTTGCAATATTTCCAGGGTTGGGCGATCCGCGCCGTGCCAGAGGCCAACACCGACATCGTCACGGCACGAACACGCAGCACAGTAAAGACCTGGACATCAGGGCCAGGTCAGGCTCAGGGGAGGGGCTGTGGTTTTCGGGCCCTTCTTCAGTTCTGGGTCGCGGAGCCTCTTCGTGGCCGAGGCCCACCGCGGGCAGCAGAGCCTCAGCGTTCCCCATGTTTCAGTCGCCTTGACGGTGGCACGATGACTCCGGCCCCTCCTCCTGGGCCTGGTCCCTTTCTTCCCCCTGGTTTTGGCCGTTGTTGCAGCTGCTGTGGTGCGGTGCTGGCCTCTTGGGGCGGAGGACTCAGATGTTCGATTTGCGTTATCCTTTTTGGGCCCTTTTTGGGGCTGTCTGTGGGCGCTGTTGGGCAGTCGTGGGCGCCCCTGGGGCGAGGACCCCAAAAACATGGAAAAACCGCGAAGGGCAAGTAATGTGTTTGGCTTCTCGGGGCCCTCTTGGGAAGGCTCTTGGGGCTCTCTTGAAGCGCCTCGACAGCTTCTTGGGCCGTCTCGGGGCCATCTTGGACGTGGTTGACAGATCGTGCGGCCATTGGGGGCCCTCTGTGACCGTCTGGGCGGCTTCTTGGGGTCCGTCTTAGGGCCTTCTTGGGCCCGAAAAAGTCATGCGGGAAGACGCCAGGAGCCTTGGCGGATTTGCGAATTCGGCGTCCAGGCTCTTTCAAAGAAGCCTCAAAATTGAGAACTGAGGCGTAAGGGATGAGGCCAGGGACCAGAGGACAATTCAACTCGTGCCACAATGGCACGATGGCGGATTCATATGTTCAATAAGTGGTCCCCGGAAGTCCCGACCCTTCCCCCTAGGACAGTGTTTTTATCCCGAGCCGTTCTCTGAAGGTCCCCAGGGCCCATCGAGGACCCCCAGAGGCCGAAGACGGCGACAAACAGTTGCATTACTACGCCGAATAGACAGAGAATTCGCGCGAGTCGTGTGCAGAGGCGTTGTACGGGGAACATCGTGCGCCTTGTGCGGGGCTCTTGTGAATGCCTTTGAGATTGGATCCGCGCGCGCGTGCTCGTGCAGGAGAAGGAGGGGGCGCAGAATAAGCACAATAGATACAGACCCCCTGCACAAGACCCCTTGTGCGCCTTGTGCGCTGGCACTCTTCGCTCCAGCACTCTTTCAGTTAGACATGAGTAATAGTTCGTTCAATGCGTTTGGGGTACCCTCCACCGAGCCTTGCCGTGGCTCCTCCCCCCGCGAGCAGGCTGTGAGGTCGTGGCCAGCCGCGGGTTCAGGACGCCCCGCTGCTCTCTGTGCGCGCTTGCTGTCAGCGGAGGGCTAGTGCATGCAAGAGGAGGAAGGTGGGGAGAGCAGGAGGGCTTTCGCGAGGGTCTCAGGAATGGTATCACCAGTCGAAGACGAACAGACTGGTTAAAAACCATGACCTTTCGGAGGTACGCGGTGACTTCTTGGGTCGACGCTGGACCCTCCTCCATGGCGCGCGGAGCGCGCCAGGGACGGCGCTGGGGCCCCGCCAGGCTAGGGGGGGTCAAGCGCCAATCTTTGAAATCTGCACAACGCTCACAAAGTTGACGTGCATGTTGTTGCTTTTTGTGCTAGGGGGGGCCTCTTGGATAATCAGACTAGCAAGCTGGATACACATGATGTGGCCTGCCTGTGCGAGAGCTGGATAAACACGTGGCCAGAATCATATTTGTATGTTTCCAGTTGCTTGGTACAATCAAGACGCTGAAATAATTGCCGGTTGGGGCTCGGGAGGGGCTGTATGATTTCCGGTCCGTTCCTTAAATTGTGGCCGGAAAAACGTTTCGTGTCCCAGGCTCGCGCGAGGCCAGAGAAGAAGCCAACTCGCTCTCTTCATTCAGTTCTCTTTGTGGCAGCACGATGGCTGTAGGCGGACCCACTGGGTCCCAAGGAGGAGGGAAGGAAGATGCTGGCGGGCTAGGAGTTCCCAGGATCCCGTGCATGGTGAGCGAGATCCCCAGCAGACTGGATGCCAGATCCTGGCCCGCCCGCCCACCACTCACCGCTCGAGAGTCCGAGGGCGCGGGAGGGGCAGGAGGAGAAGCCGCCTTCCCCTAGCATCGAGGAAGCGCAAGCGTGGCTCAAAGCGCGTGGATTAGCGACGGGTCCCGCTGCCATGCAGCATCAGCGCGCTCCGAGGCCAAATGGTGCGGCACTGGCCTCGCACTTCAGGGGGGTCCATTCCCCGATCCGTGGGTTGGGCGCTCGCGCGCCAGATCGGGTCCGTAATCCATGCTGGCGTGTGGCCGACATCATAACTCCCCCCCGCCCACCCCCTCTCAACCAGTGGCGAAGCGCCCTAGGCCCACCAAACCCTGGCCAGTTCTATAACAACCCGTTGTGACTTGCATCATTCGTTGCTGAACCACAACCACCAACAGGCTGCGACATCGGATATCGGTTTGATGCTATAAGAGCTAGGGTGCTGTTCTTGGCGAAGACGCTTACGGCGAATCACCGCCGCCCCTTGCCTTTTGGAAGCGTCTGTGTGGCCGAACGTTGCGGCCAGAGCTCGTCCAAGCTATCGGACCGCGTGTTCCCCTAAGTGTGGAAACCCTTCGGGAAACTTTTTTGATCTGCAGGGCGAGAGCGAACCTCTTCCGCTGAAAGCCCCTTCGGGAAACACGTGCAGAGAAAGAAGAAGAGAACCAAAAAGGGAAGGAGGAGAGAGGACCAGTGCAAACAAACCTAAGACCTATCAACGATGTTTGAACAACCCCTCCCTCCAAGCTCCCTCTCCATAACCTCAGGAAGGCATTAAGAACCCCCCCCCCCCCTTTTCCGGTGGATTATAACGCCCCCGCACCCTGGAGCGTTATGGCCGCACCGGAAGACCTGGCTGAGGGGACTCGGGGCCTAGCTAAGGCCTGCCAAGCGCAGATTTGCTCCTGCCAAGCAGTTTAGCAGGGCCAAGTCGTCGTCGTCGTCGTCGTCGTCGTCGTCGTCGTCGTCGTCGTCGTCGACGACACCCTCTCTTGGCGTTAGTGGGGCGGCCGCCGATGGTGGATTTTGTTTTCTGTGTGCGGCGGGTGCTAAGTGTATCGTTCGGCTAAAACTGCCCGCCTGGAATATTGAGAAAACCGGGTGCTAAGAATAACCCAGGGGGGTTTCTTAATGCCTTCCTGAGGTTAGGCCCCATACAGGGGTCCACTTCCACTGAGGGAAGTGCCCCGTTGGGATTCAACCGTGCGAAAATCCTGAAGCGTGCCAAAACATCGTTTTCAGAACTGGAACGCCACGAGGCAACCTGACTGTTGCGTCTTGGCGATCCTGAATCTCGCCCGAACACCATTCCTGGGGAGTCAACACCGCGACTCAGTGTAACTGTTGCGCCCTGGCAACCATGAATCGCTCGAACACACCATCCTTTGGCAGGTTCACCAGGAGAATCCGCAAAACCCTTGCACATGATTTAACGAACGCGCGCGGAGCTGAGGCAAAAACAACATGTTGAAAAGGAATTGTCCTCAATCTGTTTTTTAAGGCAATAAACTGCGTGGCGCCTAGGCGAGAGCCAGAGTTTGAAAACCACCCGCCTGCAATCCGTGAAACCCTTGCAAATGTTCAAAACGAACGCGCGCGGCGCTAAGGCGAGACCCACATTCTGAAAACCACCGGCCCTCAATCAGAGAAGCTCTTGCAATTCTCAGACGAAAGTGCGCGGCGCTAAGGCGAGAGCGACATTTTGAAAACCAGCCGCCCTCAGTCTGTGGAACTTATGCAAAATTTTAAACGAAAATGCGCGGTGCTAAGGCGAGAGACACATGTTGGAAGTGGCCCTCTCTCCATCTGTGAAATTGTTGCCAGTATCTAAGCTTCAAGCTCTAAAGTGGTAAGGAAGTCGCAGGCGAAACGCCCTGCCCGCCCTTCCGACCGGCCTCGGGGTGCGACACGGAGGAGTTATTCAGATGGACGAGGAATGGAGGTCTCGTGAGCCTCTTGGGGCAAGCCTTGGGCCTCTTTGCAGCTTCCAGGGGGCTTTTTGGAGGCCTCCTGGGGGCTTCCTTTTGAAGTTCCTTGGGAGGCTCTTTGGCCGTCTGTGGGCGTTCCTGGCCCGTCTGACGCTGTCGGAAGCTGTATTGGGGCCGACTGTTGGCCTTTCTGGAGCGCTTCAGGGACGTCTTGGAGCCGTAATGGAGGTCTCCTGGGCCGTCAGGGGGCCATCTCGAATGCCTCTTGGACGCTCTTGGGGCCATCTTTGTGGCCTCTGGCGCCGTCTTGGGCCGTCGGACAACCGAAAATGAGCAAACCCCAAAGTCCATCAAACACCGAGGGACAATCAATGAGTTTGGCCTCTTGGGACCGTCCTGGAGGTTTCTCGGAGGCCTCTTGGGCCGTCTCGGAGGCCTCTTGGGCGATCTTGAGGCCATCCTGGGGGCATCTTGGGCCGTCCTTGATAAAGTTTGGAGCCGTCTTGGGCTCTCGGGGCCATCTTGGCCGTCTTGGAACCCACGAACCCAGTAAGGAAATTGAGTACACGCGTGGCCACCTAATCCTCGAGCCTCCGAAGTTGGGATTCCGACATGGGGGGCGTGTGCGTCGTGGGAAGGGGTGTTTGCGTCGTCGTCGTCGTTCGTCGGCAGGCGAGGCCCGCCCCCCGCACACACACACACACACACACACACACACACACACACACACACACACACACACACACACACGCACACGCACACGCACACGCACACGCACACGCACACGCACACGCACACGCACACGCACACGCACACGCACGCACACACGTGCGCACACACACACACACACACGCACACGCACACGCACGCACGCACGTGCGCACACACACACACACACACACACACACACACACACACACACGTGCACACACACGTGCACACACACACCATGTTAGGTATCCGACGCACGATACCCAAGACTTCATGTTCTGGAGATGCCTTAGGCGAAGACCTATGTTTGAGAACAAGCGTCGTTCCAACAAATCCTAAGACATCCCAATATTGTGAGGACGACTCAAGGGAAACGCCACTGCCGACACCATGTACCACATCGGACTCTGGATCTCCAGCATCTCATCGAAGATGTCCCAGGCGAAAGTTCCACGTTTGAGAACCAACGTCGTAAAACAGCTGCTCCAACATCCACACGTTGTGAGGATGTCTCTGGCGAGACGCCCCCCCACACCATGTTGGATATCCGACGCACGATCTCCAACATCACATTTGTCTGAGGATGTCTCAGGCGAGAGCCTCCATTTAGAGAACCAATGTCGCTCCAACAAATCTTCCAACCTCCCCATTTTGTGAGGAGTTCTCAGGCGAAACGCCCCTGCTGACACCTGTTCGATATCCTACCCCCGATCTCCAGCATCTGATTCTTCTGAGGAGGTCTCAGGCGAAAGCCCCACACTCTAGAGAGCCAACGTCGCTCGCAACATCCCAATTGTGTGAGGACGTCTCAGTGCGGAACTCCTCCACACCCTGCCCGTGGCCCTTCCCGTCTATGGCCGAGGGCCCGACGGACAAAGAGAACTTTGGGCCCAATCCTTCACCAGGCGCACCACTGGGGAAGCATGAGGTCAGAATGATGCGTTTCAAGAGTTCCAAGGCTCCCAGGATCCCCAGTAATCCCTAACGGCTGAGCCGCTAGGTGTTCTGGTGATCTTGGATCGCATCTTGCGCCAGTTTTACCTTGACGTCACTCTCGCCCTAAAACCCAGGGAAGGGGTCCAAATCCTTGGGGGCCGCGCTGCGGAACGCAAGAAAAACAAGCACGAGCGGGGTCTGGGCAGGGCGGGGCGCAGCGACCCCCGGTCGCGTTGTTCATCGTCGACAAGGGGGGGGCCCGTGAGGCGGGGGCGTGTTTGTTAAGGAATGTGCTTAGGAGGCTACAGGCCCTGGAGGATTCCTTGTCTGATGAGGGTGGCGGTGATGGCTTCGATGGGGTCTCAAACTACTTCGGCATCAGTAACTGCTACGAGGGAATAGATCACGACATCCTCAGGCGCGCCGCCGAGGCGCAAGGCTTCAGCACTGGGTTGGTCCGAGCGCCGCGCGTGGCCGACTCGAGGCCGCGACGAGCCACAGCCGACAGGGCCGCGAGCGAGGTCATATCCGCGCACGGGACAGTCATCGCGGGCTGCGCCTGCGCCACCACCATGGCGCGCCGCATGCTGCACGACCTGCTGATCCACAGGCGAGCCCTGCTGCCAGTCGGGAGGGCGGTGACCGCAATCGATGATGTAGCGGGCCACGGCATCGGGACCCGCGGCGCCCTGGCCCGCCAGATGGCCAATTTCGTGGACGGCGTGGCCACCATGCATCAGGACAAGTGGCCCCCGCTCAACTTGGGCAAACCGTAGGCGCCGGCGTCGTCTGCGGAGCTCCAGAGGGCCGTGCTCGACCACCCGCGGTGAGCCCCATCCGCCCTCGCCCTTTGTTTCAGGCCACCGCGACTTCGGAGGTGGCACCGCCGCGGGGGGGCACCACCGAGTGGCGACCCAGGTCAGCGGCGAGCTCGACGCGCTGAAGCAGGCGGCGCGGCCCACAAGGATGTTCGGGCCCGGGTTTCGCCAGTCGCGCATCATGCGCGGGGGGTCCGCGGCCACCGCGCCGCGGGGCTCGGCCACCTGGCATTCCCCCAGGCAGGACACGAGCCCTGCGCGCGGCAGCGGCGAAGCGTGCCGTGCGACTCGGGCCTGGCTCGGCCCCCAGCTTCGGACTGCAGCGCGCGGCGAGAGGCTGGAGACAGGACGCGCGGGCAGTCGCCACGGGGCTGGCGGCGTCGGCCTACGTCAGCGCGCGCTGGTCGGGCCAAGCCCCCCGCGCCGCGGCTGGGGCCTGTCTGCAGGTGGGCGCACGCCTCAGCAGTTGCTTGCGGCCCTGGGCTGCGGGCAGGGATCCGATCGCTGCGCTCGCCCTGGCCCCGGAGCGCACAGGGCGGCGCCTGGCGGCCTACGGGGAAAGCCTCACCGACGAGAGCGGCGGCGAGTTCGACGCCCCGAGGTCCTCGCCCGCCCCCGTGGCCGAGCGAGTTCGGGGGGCACCAGGAAGGAAGCGTCACCAGAGGAGATCCGCGAGCGCCCCGGGTCTCTCTGGCCGCAGAGGCTTGCGCCAGCTTGGCGGCTGGTCAACGAGCCCTCCCTGCAGCCGAAGTCGGGGACATGCACGAGGCACCAGTGCGGATGCCTCCGCGGGTACGCTCTCGCACCGGCCCCAGGCTCGGTTGGCCATGCACAACCCGACGCGCCCGCTGCGCGGCGAGGAGGACAGCACGGTCGCCCACGGGCGCAACCGATGCCCGGCGAGGGAGACATGGCGGCGCGACAGGCAGCCCAGGGACTTGCGGCGCGCAGCCGATTGCGCAGCATGGGCCCACCCTTCCTGGAGTTGTTCGTGATTGGGCTCTTCGCGCACATAGCACCCTTGCTGCAGCGGTCACGGCGGCAACAGCAGTTGGAGCGCCTCGCTCGCGAATTGAAGGGGGCACTCGCGGCGCCCGAGGGCGCCCGCGTCTTCGCCGACGGGTCGCGCATCTTCTCCGACTTCCCGCAACTGCGCGCGGCGCGCTGGATGGCTCGCGACGGTGCCCGAGCCGAAGGGCGAGCTCATTGCCGCGGCCCGGGGCGCCGCCCCCCCCGACGGCGCGCGTCGGGGAGGTCTACGCGGCGGCGGTGGCCCTCCCAGAGATCATCGGCAATTGCAATTTGCCCATCGACTGCGCGAGCACCACCAGGTCCGCGCCGCGCCCCAGACGCGCCGGGGGGGGGGGGCACGGCAGCCACCGCGCACATTTGGGCGCGGGTGGATGACGCAGCCGCAGGGGTGCCCGCCACGCACGCCCCCGCCTGCCGCTCGGAGACAGTCAGGCGCGGCGGGCTCACAGCGCTCGCGCAGCGCAGCAGCTGGTTGGCCGGCGCGCGGGCCGAGGAGGGCGCCACGCCTCGGGCGCCAGACGACGACCTCGCTCTCGCGCTGAAGGGGCGCCTCGCCAGAGCCAGAGACGCCGCCAGGTACGCCGCGGAGATGGAGGCGCACACCACCAATTCGGGTCCGCGCGACCCTTCGCCCCCGGAGGCGCCCGCAGATATCGACCTGGAGCCCTGCCCGCTGCGCGGCCAAGCCAATGGGCTGCGAGCCCTCTGTTGATGGCGAGCCAGCGGCCTCGGCCGCCGCCGCCGGCGCGGCGGCGGCCGCGGCAGCTGCGAGCGCGGGGGCGGGCGGCGAGACAGCGAGCGAAGCCAGCGCCGCAGGATCTGCTTGGATGACTGCCCGCAAGCGACCTGCGGCTGCGGCGCGACCGCCTTGCCCAGGGGGGCGGAGCCGCCGCTTGCGCCCGCCGCAGTTGCCCACGCCTCGGCCCCCTTCCTCCTCCTCCTCGGCCACCGCGGCGCCCCGCCCCGGCGGGGCCGAGGCCAGGGGGGGCCCCTGGATTGTCAAAGGGCGCCGCGCCAGCTCACGCCAGCGCGCGTGCTCTGCGCGGATTTCTGAGGCCGCGCATGCACGCTCGCGCCGCTTCGCGCGCCGCTGGCAGCCGAGGCGCGCTTTTCGCGGCATGGCCAAGCGCTGCTCTGGAGCGGAGTCTCGGTCCAAGAGCGGTTCGCGGGCCCGGCGGCTTTTCGGGCGCAGCGCTTGGGGGCAACAAACTGCGGCTCAGCGCGATGGCATCGCCCACGGCGCAGACGCGCGCGCGCGCCGCGGGCGCGCGCCCTCGGAGTCACGGCAGGCCCGTAGTCCGGCAGGTTGGCGGCCGCCCTGGGCTTTGAGAAGGCAGGCGCCCCAGCTGCTCCAGTCCGCGCCCGCCCCGCTGCTGCCGCGCCGCTTCCGTCGGGGCAGCGGGCCCTGATTTGGGGCAGTGACGGAGTCTGGCTTCGCGCGGCGTCGCTTCGTTCGCGGAGGCCATCGAGTGAGGCCGCCAGGCGATGGCCAGCAGGGCCGAGAGAGCCGCCATCGCGGCACGGGAGAGGAGCGGCTCTTGAAATTGAGTTTCTTGCGCATTCAAGTGTCTGACCTCGGATGGGCACGCGGACAGGAAAATGCCTTCACCGCAGCCCGCTCAGCGCAGGAGCGCGCGGATCCGCGATCAGGGACTTAGGGGAAGGAAAAGGGGCAGCAGCATCGGCACCTTACTCTTCCCCCAGATCGGTCGATAGACGAGATCGATGCGGCCGCCTCGGTCGAGACTCGAGATCGGTCGACGTGCGCGCACTGCGCTCGCCGTTTTTTTCCTGGGCAGCGCTTCGGCCCCCTAGGTGTCACGCTCGCTGGAGGGGCTGCCGGGAGGGAATGGCCGCTTTCGGGGTCCAAACGGCGATGCATGTCCGATTCCAGGCCGAGTTCCCCACTCCTGAGCAAGGCCCTCCCTGACGTTCACGAGCGGCGGCGCCCACGGGGGTTTGTGGCAATGGGGGAGCTTTTCGGGAAACGAGGGGCCCCTTCAGAAGCACCTTGCATCCGAAGAGGCCGCGCGGGGACTTCCGATCCCCTCGCACAGTCATCCCTCCCTCATGGAAAGCGGCCCCCCTCGCCCTGCCCCCGGCCAAAATCTATTTTCAATCGGCCCGCCGGAACCAGTCACGGGGCCCACCCCGACCATTCTTTCGAATTGCTGCCACGAGGGACCAGGAGGCTGAACAAATGGCAAAAGCGTCAAAATCCCGCTACCTGCCCCCCCCCCCCCCCAGTGTTCGCTCTTGCTGCTCTTGCTGCTGCCAGTTTTGCTCCTCCTGCTGTTGTTTGTTCATGATGCTCCTCTGTTGCTTTGCTGGTCCTCCTGCTTCTCTGGTGTTCCTCCTGCTTCGCATCCTCTTGTTCTGCTCCTCCTGCTCCTCCTCCTCTTCATGATCATCACCATCTTCCTCCTCCTCCTCCTCCGCCTCCTCCTCCTCCTCTTCCTCCTCCTCCTTTTTCCTGCTCCTCCTCATTATTATCCGCCTCATCCTCCCCTCCTCCCCCTCCTCCTCCTCCTCCTCCTCCTCCTCCTCCTCCTCCTCCTCCTCCTCCTCCTCCTCCTCCTCCTCCTCCTCCTCCTCCTCCTCCTCCTCCTCCTATCCTCATCTCCTCGTCCCCCTCCTCCTCCTTTTCCTCCTCCTCCTCCTCCTCCTCCTCCTCCTCCTCCTCCCTTTCCTCCTCCTCCTCCTCCTCATCCTCCTCCTCCTCCTCCTCCTCCTCCTCCTCCTCCTCCTCCTCCTCCTCCTCCTCCTCCTCCTCCCTCCTCCTCCTCCTCGTCCTCCTCCTCCTCCTTTTTCTCCTCCTCCTCCTCCTCCTCCTCCTCCTCCTCCTCCTCCTCCTCCTCCTCCTCCTCCTCCTCCTCCTCCTCCTCCTCCTCCTCCTCCTCCTCCCTCCTCCTCCTCACCCTCATCAGCCGTATCATCATCAGCATCATCAGCAGCATCAGCATCATCATCATCATCATCATCATCATCATCATCATCATCATCATCATCATCACCACCATCAGCATCATCATCATCGTCGTCGTCATCACCACCACCATCATCATCATCATCATCATCATCATCATCATCATCATCATCATCATCATCATCATCATCATCATCATCGTCATGATCATCTGGTGTTCCTGCTGCCGCTCTGCGCCACCGTTCCCCACAGTCCCAAGGGTGAGTCGCATCTTTCTCGTTTACCATTTGTTGTTGGAATTGAACAGCCATGTGACAAAACGTGTGGTCTGAAGACTGCGGGCATGCAGATGTTCATCGTTTCGGTTCATTTGGCACGAGCCGCCGTACTTGACGCTGCCAGAGATGTTGGCGCAGATCCGCACTTCAGCCAGAACTACCCGCCAATCAGTGCGAACTTGTCAATCGCGGCGATCATACTGATCGGATTGCAGTCAATAAGCGCAACGCTGCCAGGATTCATCCTTCACTCTGACCGCGTGAGTGTACAGCGCAATGCCATGGTCATGTTGGACCTCAGTCTGGACGTCGCCAGAGGCGCAGCAGGGGCAGCAACCATCAGTAGCACGAAGCATCAGGAGGAGCAGCAGGCGGAGCAGCATGAGGAGCACCAGGGCATCAGCAGGAGGAGCAGCAGGAGCAGGGAGAGGGAGTACTGGAGGAGGAGCAGCAGGAGAAACATAACCACAGGAGCAGGAGAACGAGCAGAAGGAGGAGGAGAGGAGAAGGAGCAGCAGCGGAGACGCAGCAGGAGCAGAAGGAACACCGGAGGAGCAAAAGCATCAGGAGAAGGAGGAGGAGCAGCATTTTGACGGAAACGTGGATTAGCGGCCCATCAGCGACGGGACCTATTTCCGTTCAGAGTCAGCACGTCCCGTCGTCAAATGAGGCGGCTTTAGCGCCATGTTTCGGATGTATTTTCCTCGGTCCATGGATCTTGCAGTCACGCGCCAGATCCACAGATCCCTAATCAATGTTAGCGTGCGCCCGATCTTACAGGGCAGGGGGCAAAACAGTTTCGTATGTACTAGTTGACAATTCCGTGCGCACCGCCAGCCGTTTTTTCACCGTTCAGACTTTACGAGGCGTGCCCGCCTTCGGCAGGCCAAGACGATTTTCCACAGCCCCTCCGCGAAGGCCCCACGAGGGGCGGCGAAGAGGCAGCCGCGGCCGGGCCACTGGCGAGGAGAGCTTTCAGATCCACGAAAGGAGCCCCGACGACGATGATGATGATTCAGACTTCGACAGGTTTCATGGATGGCGGGATCGTCCAGAACGGTCGCCGGAAGCCCGAGATGTGTTTCGAAAAGAGACCCGTCCAAAGCAGAGCTGTTGCAAAGAAGCCAACCGTCAGGAAAAAAATGTTGTGTTCGCTATATGTTGGCCCTCCATTATCAAATCAACGCGTTGGAGATCTGGCAGCCGTCGCCATCCTGGCTCAAAGCGCGCTGAAGCCCGCGAAAATTCGGAGGAGACTTGCGGAGACTGGGCAGAGACTTGCGGCTTTGCGAAGAAGCTTCGAGCGACCCCCCTCCCCCCCAAAAAATCGACGAAAAGGCAAAAACAGGGAACCGAAAGCCAGCGGTGTCCGCGATGCGGTTGGATCGAATGTTTTCATCGGCTCCTATTTCCTTCTCGCCCAGGTTCTGGTCCGAAAGGCGACCCGGTCAGGAGCACGGACTTCGGTGGTTCTCCTCCTCCTCCTCCTCCTCCTCCTCCTCCTCCTCCTCCTCCTCCTCCTCTATCGGTTCGGTTTCGCCGCGGTCGGTCGCGTTCGGTCTCTCCGGTTCGGTCGGGTGCCGTGTCGTTGTCGCGCCGTCGCGTCGTTTTGGGCTCCCGCGGTCTGTCGGTTTCGGTCGGTTTAGGTTTAAGTCGGGCCTGCCCCTCTACAGGAGGAATCTTCAGAAATAGTAAAGGAATAGTCTTGGGACGATTTCTTGATCATTTTGGAGTATTTTAGGTTATTGTTTGACTATTTTTCATTTTTCGTCTAAAATCGGCCTGCAGGGGGACAGGCCCGATTTAAGTTTAGGTTTCGCTGTCGGTCTGGTCGGTTTTCGGTCGTGGTGTCACTGCAGATGGCCTTGGAAGCTGGAGCAAGAGGAGCCAGGGCCGGCCCCACCCGCCCTGAGATCTCGGCGTTGCAACTTCTTCACACGGGGCGGTATCGCCCAGTTTCGGGCCCCGGAGGCCCTCACAGATCGGTCCGGCTCGAGACATGCCTCACGGTCTTTCGCGATGTTTTTTCACGATCTTCGCGTTGTCCCTAAGGGTTTCGCCCTCTGCCGCAGGCCCCCTCTCTATCATAATGGGAGGTGCCAGGGCCATGCTGGGAAGTGTCGGCGCTGTTGTGAAAGCTGCTGGGAACATCATGCATGCGCGGGCGATTGGCATTCAGCAAGCGCCTTGAGATGTTGGAGTTGTTGTTGAACGCTTCGTTTCCTTCTCACAGCGCGAATCCGGTTTAATTTCCGGGGGATCGTGTCTCGGGAGCGCGAGTCTGGCGTAATTTACAGAAATGGTTCTGGCCTCGTGGGCGCAAGTCTGGGAATTTGCTAGGAATTCTGGCTTCTGGAACGCGAATGTAGGATACAAATAGTTATGTGTCTGAAGCGCGAATGTGGCGTAAGTTCTATTGGGTTCTTACCCTGGGAGCGCATCAAGCTTGATTTAAATTGGAATCTGGCCTCGGGAGCGCGAATCTGATGTCAACTACGTGGGATTCGAATTTCGTGAGCGCGAATGAAAATTAATGTACAACTAATCTAGCCACAGGGGCGCGAATCTGGCGTGATTCAGAAGGAATTTGGGCCTGGGGAGCGCGAATCTGGCGCAAGTGAATAGGAGCATGACCCCAGGTATCTCATGCATTTGTTCCAGAAATGGCTCGGGCCCATAGCTTTCTTTTGGTAAGTAGGGCTTCGAAGGGGGCGGGCGGATTTATTCTTCGACAAATAGAGAGTTCGAAGAGGGCTGGCGGATTATTGGTTGAGCTCGAGCTGGTTGGGCGCCCCGTACGTTTCGATTATAAGCAGCTCTGGGCGAGTTTTGCGTTCAGGCAGCTCGAGTTGAGATCCAGATCAATTCGGTCAGGACTCGAATGCCAAGGACAAACTTGGTCCAGAAGGCAATAGAGCACAGCTCGGTTTACCTCGGCATGACACATCTCAATCCATCGCGGCACAATCGAGCACAGACCTTGGCATGATGCACCAGTACCGATACCTTCAACATCGCCAGTGACCGTCGCCTTGGCTGGTGTCTTGAAGCCGCCCCATAGCTTACATATGCCTTTCCGAATTCGTGCGTAGATCATGCTGTGTGCCTAAGGGACCCCAGGCAAATTTGACACCCTGGGGAAGTCGTGGTGACCAGGATGCTTGTCCCCTCTC
Source organism: Prorocentrum cordatum (assembly GCA_963575745.1). NCBI lineage: Eukaryota > Dinophyceae > Prorocentrales > Prorocentraceae > Prorocentrum > Prorocentrum cordatum. The sequence continues at coordinate 62,015 of CAUYUJ010015710.1, read as the reverse complement.
CTTCGCGCGGATCAACACATGTTTACCGTGTGGAGTAGAATGTAAAACTATAAACATGTAGATTGGAGATTGGAAGTTGCACTGGAACTGTGACCCGGACATGGGTGCTCAGGACTGGCATGTGGTCCTGAAAGCCGACCTTGGCAGCCAGGTGGCCCCACAAGGGGGCCGACGGATTGAGGAAAGTAGCTCCCGAGTTGTCCGCTCAAGCCGCCTGCATTGGGTCCCCGCTTTGAATAAATCTGCGGCGAACCCGGGGTAGAAATGAGAGGGGCCAGGCCTTCTCAGAAAGGTTGTTTCAAAAGCAGTCTTCTCGGAAGCCGTCTGCATCTTCCGAAAAGGCTTAGAAAGCTTCTCAGAAGCCCGTAAGGCCTTCTGAGCCCTCTGAGAAGACCCGCCCTTGGGCTCGCCGCAGAGTGCAGCACTGCGGCCTTCAACCTTCCCGCATCCCTCCTGCCTTTTCCATCTTGTATGTCTATCTGTTGCCGCTTGGGTTCCTCCTGTCTCGCCTCTATGGGGAGCTGCGAACTGCGCAATTGTCGCCACTTTCGTGGGCTCCCGGGTGGTCCTATCCAAATCGGAATCAGTGCTCGCCCTACCTGAGGGGTGCGAACTGTGATGCTGTCGCCACTCTCGCGGGCGGGCTCCTCGGGGTATAATTTAGTGCGGTCCTAGCCAGGTCAGAATTCGACCTCGCACTCAGTGGGGGGGCTGCGAACCGCGAAGCTGCCGCCATTTTCGTTGGCTCCTGGAGGTCCATCTCCCTCCCTGCGGGGCCGCGATCTGCAAAGCTTTCGCCACTTTCGTGGGCTCCTGGAGGTCCAGCTCAGTGCTGTCTTATTCAGATGAGAGCTCGCCCTCCCTGGGGCAGCAAACTGCGAAGCTGTCGCGAACTGCGAAGCTGTCGCCAGTTCGCCAGTTTGGGGCTCCTGGTGGGCCCAGCGGAGCGCTGGCCTAATTATGTGGGCCCAATCGAGATCTCGCCATCCTTGGGGCTGCGAACTGCGCAATTGTCGCCAGTTTCGCCGGTCCTTAGCAAATCCTGCGCAGTGGTGTCTTATTCTGATCAGAGTTTGACTTCGTCCTGCCTGAGGGCTGCGAACTGTGAAGCTGTTGCCACGTTCGTGGGTTCCTGGAGGGTCCAGCGTATCGCGATCCTACCCAGGCCAGAGTGGGATCTCGTCCTCCTTGGGGCTGCCAAGTCTGCAATTGTCGCAACGTTCGTGGATTCCTGGGAGGTCCAGCGGAGTGCTTTCTTACGCGGAGCCCAACGACATCCCGCCATTTTTCGGGGCTGCGAAGTCGTCGAAGCATTCGCGGGGTCTTGCAAAGTCCAGCGGAGTGGAGTCTTACGTTCGTGGATCCAAACGAGACCTCCCCCATCATGGGGTTTGCCAATTATACGAGGGTCGCCGCGTCTGTGGGCTCGTGGGAGGTCCAGCGGAGTGCTGCTCTACGCAGGCCCAAACGATACCTCGCGACCCAAATTTGATCTCGCACTCCCGGAGGGCTGCGAAGTGGAGGGATCGCCTACGCGGACCTCAACGAAATTTCGCCTTCCATGCCTTCATTCGTCCCTTCTGACTTGTCATCGTCTTCGTGTTCCTCCATTCGTTTCCCACTGTTCGCTACATGTCATCTCATACAGTGCCGCATCACTCAAGCCTGTCCCATGAGTCGTACAACTTGCATTCCGTTTCAATCAGATTCGCATATGGCATTCGTTGTAACGGCACCATTTGGGAAACAAAACATGTTATAAGCACATGTTGCAGATGAGATTGGTATCCTCGCGAGTGCCTCTTGCTTCCTGATTCGTCTCCCTTGAGTGGTGTCAATTGCTACCGCCACGTTCGTGAGCTGGGAGGTCCAGCGGCGTGCTGTCCTGCACAGACCCAAAGCCTCCCAGGGCGTTGCGCATTGTGCAACGGTCGCCATTCTCGTGAGCTCCTGGGCGGTCCGGCGGAATGCGGCTCTACGCAGAACCAAAGTATATCTAAAGTATATCTCCCCTCCCTGGGTGTCGCCAAGCGGGCAATGGTCGTCACGTTACGCAGACCCAGAGCGGGCATCGCCTCCTTGGGTGGTGCAGACTGCGCAGCGTTCGCCATGTTCGTGGGATGGTGGGGAGTCAGCGAAGTGCACCTCGTCTGCGCAGGAGGTCACAGCTTCGTGATTTTCGTGAGCGTCCTGTGGCTCCCGCGGAGAGCGGTCCTATCTGGACCCAGTGTATGCGTACGCATATATATATGTGTGTGCATAGTTTTGCACACATGCATACCTCGATTCCTTGGTGGTTGCAAACTGCGAGATTGACGCCGTCCTCAACCAGGTGCAAGGACCTTGCCTGAACGGTTGGTGCCGAATTGTGGTCGCCCTCATGAGTTTGTGGAGGGTCCAGCGGAGCGAGGTCTTTCCCAGTTCGGGGTTGTTGCGAATTGCGCAATGTTTGCCGCTTCCGTGAGTTCCTGGAAGGTCCAGCGGAGTGCAGTCCTGAACGACCCCAGGCTAGACCTCCTCTCCGTAGGCGCTGCCAACTGTACAACCGTCGCCACGTTCGTGAGATCCTGGAAGGTCCAGCGGAGTGCGGCCTTACGCAAACACAAACGAGACCTCGCCTCCGTGGGTGGTGCCAATTGCGCAAGAGTCCCCGCTCGCATGAGCTCCTAAGGGGGTTTGTTCTGGGCTCGTTGGGTGGCCCCTGGATCGTCTGGGGCCCATCCTGTGCGAGGTGGCTCTACTGGGGATCAGGCTTGGTTGAACCATCTCGGCGCGGTTGGGCAGGTCTGGGGGCCGTTGGGCGACCTTTTTGGGTTGGCACATGGGGTTATCGTGCAGTCTTGCGGCCCGCACCTTGCACCGCTCGGGGGCCTTTTCGGGGCAATCTACAGTTTTTCCGAGGCGGTCTGCAGCGTCGAGAAGTCTCGGACGCTTCGCGTAACCCCACCAATCCAGAAACGATGTCCAGAGGATTTGCCTCGATCAGGGAAGTGGGCAGCACACAGAGGAAGGGTCCCCCAGTAGAGACCTCTTGGAGCGTCTTGGGGGCCTTTGGGCGGTCCTGGACTCCTCTTAGAGCATCTTGGGTGCCTCGCAGAGCTTCTTAGGGCCTCTTCGGAGTCTCTTGGAAGCCTCTTGGAGGCCTCTTGGGCGCCTGTTGGGGCCTCCTGGGGCCTCCTGGGCGCCTCTTGGGGCCCTCTTGAAGCGCTCTTGGGAGCCTTGGGAGCGCTCTTGGAGCCCTCTTGGACCATCGTGGAGCCATCTTGAGGCCTCGGATGGCCATTGGAAGCGAAAAGGCTCAAAGAAGGGGGCTCCCTTAATTAGCATCTCCCCTCGGGAGCCCCCCCAAGTCACCTTTTCGAGCGATTTTTGGGCGCTCTTGGAGCGCTCTTGGGCGCTCTCGGGGCCGTCTCGGGGCTCCCTTGGGCCATATTGGAGCTATCTTAAGGCCTCGAATGGCCATCGGAAGCGAAAAGGCGAGAAAGCCAACAACATTAATTTTCCGCAGGTTTTTGAAAGATGTTGGCCTCTTGGGGTCTTCTGGCAACTTAGAGCCGGCTTGGGGCAGTCTTGGGGCGTCTTGGAGCATATTGGGAGCCATCTCGAGGCCTTTTGCGCTATCTTGAGCCATCTGGCTCTCTGAGGCCCTCTTGGGGCCGTCTTGGGCGAACAAGTACCCTCTGACACCTCGCGACCGGCCCCGTCCAGGTCCAGGGGAGGGGGTAGGGGGAGGGGTCAAGATTCCTTCCCCGCCCGCAAGCCGTCTCGCTCACTCCCACCCGCCCTCCCAACACATACGTAGCACCCGAGTCTGGCCCGAGCCTCAGCATATTGAGCAGTCGTCTTTGGATGGGCAGCTACTGGGGGCCAATCCGCCGCCGCCGCCGCCGCCGCCTCCGCCGCCGCCGCCGCCGCCGCCGCCGCAGGCGCCGCCGCCGCCGCCGCCCGCCCGCCGCCGCCGCCGCTGCAGCCGCCGCCGCCGCCGCCGCCGCCCCCGCCGCCGCCGACGCCACCGCCGCCGCCGCCGCAGCCGCCGCAGCCGCCGCCGCCGCCGCAGCCGCCGCAGCCGCCGCCAGCCGCTGCCAAGTGTATTGTGTTTTGTTTTTGTCAAAGGGATGGTGGGGGGAGGCCTCATCGGGTTGGTTGCGCATGCTCGGACTTTGGAGGCATAGTGTATTTCGTATGGTTGTTTACAAGGGATGGTGGGGGGGGCCCTCATGGCTCCTGGTTGGCTACAAGTCGCCTGGGGGAGGGGGTGTTTATTAATAGGGAACAGTGATCAACCCTTCCCCGAAAGGGAAGAAAGGAGGTGGAAGAGGAAACGCTCTAGACCACCAACGCCCAGAGGGCTGGTGGGATTTGTTGTGCACAATGTATGTGCAGTTCATGTGAGGCACCCCAACGGCGGCGACGGGGTGGCGACGGCGACAACATAATTGCCAGACTGCCACACTAGCCCAGACGACGGGCGGCGACGAGGCGGTGATGAGGCGGCGACGGCGACAACGTCGTAGTCGTTAGACCGCCACACCAGCCCAGTTCTATGGAACAGAAGTACGAACCCCTAAGTGCATGCACTGTTTGGGGAAAACGAAAGACACGTACGTATTCCATTGTTTCGTGCCTCCATCTTTCGGCGCCGCCCCAAAGAGGAAGGCAGTTTTCTGAGCACATGTCTAAGCTTCTTCCGAAGCTCCGCCTTCAAAGAAGGCCTGCCCCCTCTCACTTCCCCCCTCGGCGCGCTGCCGCACCGGGCCTTACTGGAGGCCTCTTTGGGCACCTCGTAGTGTCTTCGTGGGCATCTCGGGGACATCCTGGAGCCTCTGGGGGGGTCGCAGGGCCGTCCTGGGCTGGTCTTCGGGTATCATGCAGCCGTCGTGGAGTTGTCTTCGGCCCCCTGAAGGCCAAACAGGGTGGTACAGGGCAAAAAACGATTATGTTGTTTTCGAACAGCGCGCGTGGCAGAAACAAATTTTCTGAGCCCCGCACGGATTTCTCGTATTGGCGTTGGTTCCCCCGTGGCGGCGTTTCGGGCGCCGCTCCTAGCGCGCTTCGCGCTCCAGGGAGGGGGGTCCAGCGCCGATCTGAGATATCCGTACGGACCTCCGAAAGTTTATGATTATACCGATTTTCGTTCCCTTACAAGGGGGGGGGGGGGGGGGGGGGGGGGGCTATTCTCGCACGACGCGTTCGCCGGAGGAGGGGGGGCGGCCCTGGAGAGACAGAAAGTTTGCAAGAGCCAGACAATGAACACCTTTTCGACTACTCCGCATCGTGCACGGAGACGGCTGCATGGAAAGGGAAGAAGAGAACGGCGATAGAAAATTACCACGGCCACGCGCAAATTGGTTTCGGCGACACCTCCGAAGTCATGTCGGATGGGTACACGTGGGTGCGATGTCAAATTCAAAGGCTCTTCACGTGCATGAGTCATCACGGTTTTCTTTTGAAGATGGTTTCGGGAGCACGTCATTGGAGTCCCAAAACATCCGACCATAGCCAGAGGAGGCACCAAAGAGTTGCCAAGACCGCCCCCCCCGATGACCCAAATGTGGCCCCAAACGGGCTCCGGATGGTATCCCTTTTTAGCAGAGGTGGGCGCGACGAACGTTCGAGAAGACACACAAGACGCCCCGGAGAGACAAAAGTGATTGAAGGTTTTTTCGGAATTCAATAGAGCCCCAAGATGGCTCAGAAGGGCCCCAAGACGGTCGATAGGTGTTGGGTTTGGGATCGAGGTCTTTGGATGTGTTTATCGGGGACGGGCGCGACGACCGTTCCAGAGATAGCGGGTTGGGGATCGAAGTATTGGGAAGTTTTAAGAGGGACGCGGGCGCGACGACCGTTCGAGAGATGTTGGGTTTGGGATTGTGCTCTTTGGAAGTTTTTTCGAGCGAGTCGGACGCGAGGACCGTTCGACAAACGCTGGGTTTGGCGTCGTGTTCTTTGGACGCTTTCGGCTGAAATGCCCGCCGGACCGCATGAGAAATGCCAGAGTTGGGCGGGGACGGGCGCGACCACAGCGTTCCGCTTCTCTCCTTCCCATTTGTCCCCGAGTGACGGCGAGGAAAGAAGGAAGTAGGATGGAGGAGCAAGATGAGGAAATGCTCAAGAAGGAGAGTTAGGGCGAGCGATCGCAGTCGAGGGCGTGAACAGTGCACCGAGGGTGAGGGCAAAGTGGGGAGGCATTGCTTTGCAAGAAGTCACGATGGCGCGACCGCGTGCTTTAATTGATTGGTACGTTGGTTCGGCCAGAGTTGCATGCGGCAGATCTCAATGCCGACCGGAGACATGTACAGACTGATTTCAGATCCGAGGCTTTCAACGAAGGAGCATTCATTTAGAACTGCTCCTCCGACATCGAAGACATGTACAATGCCATGCAACAGAGTATGGCCCCAATTCTCCAGCGACGCATCTGTGTTAAGTTGCTCGCGGAAAATGACGACTGCTGCACCAGACGATGCGATTAATTTAGCACGCTTGCTCATGTGATAGGTCAATTTGCAAGTTTGCTATGTTTTCTCGCACGCTCCATGTCATTGCACGTCTCGGAAAGGAATGATCCCTGAAAGGATACATGTAGGGGAAATTGCGCAATCTACATATATAGAAGGGTGCCAGATTCGGTGCCATTGTACGAAAGGCAGTTCAGGATCCTCGGAGACAGGTTCCCAGTATTGTTTCAGCATTTCTAGGGCGCACGGCAAAGCAACATATCCAGAATGCGATTGCCTTGCGTTTGCTTTTCCCTCTCTCTCTGTTTTCAGATCTCTCTCTCTCTCTCTCTCTCTCTTCCTCTCTCTTCTCTCTCTTTTGTTTGTTCCCTTCTCTCTCTCTCTCTCTCTCGTTCTCTCGCTCTGCCGCTCTCTCTCTCTCTCTCTCTCTCTCTCTCTCTCTTTCTGTCCCCCTCTACCCTTGTAATATAGTATATACATTCAGTTGTATAGTATGTCTAACGTTATCTTTCAGTGTGGGCCCCCCGATTTGCTCAAATGGGCAACCATTCGCCGCCATTGGCAAAGAGAATTGCATCGAAGACGGTTACGTCACACAACCGCCGCCCCCTGTCTTTGTACAAACGCCTACGTGGCCGTGTCTAGCAAACCTTTTGCAAGGGTGACCACACAACGGGATCCAGTAGAAATTCTAGACGCTTCGCGTAACCCCACCACGGTGCTGCCCCCCGACGGTACTGCCCCCCGACGGTGCTGAGTGTTTCCCCCCGACGGTGCTGCCCAGAGCAAGTGGCAGCGCGGTCCCTCACAGTGGTCTGGCGCTCTGTTCCCCCCGCGGTCGCAGAGGACCCTCCACAGCGCACGTTGGAAGGATCACAGAGGCCACAGTTGCTGCCCTGGAGCAGTGACAGCACGGTCCCCCGCAGTGGTCAGGCGCTCTGTTCCCCCCGCGGTCGCCGAGGACCCGCCACAACGCACGGTGGAGGGATCACGGAGGCCAAAATTCTCGCAGTGTCAGCATTGGCGTCGCCCCTCCCCGTCCTCCATTTATTCACTGGATTGTGCGGCTATCGGCTGCGTCTCCTCCTCTCCCCCTCCTCCTGCTGGCACGGCGCCACACGATTTCCCCCCTTCCGAGGCTCCCCTGGGGCACTCGGGCTTCTGGCCACCTGGAGGCTCCCTGGCTGAGCTCCGATGTGCGGTCGGGCCGCGCTGCTGCCAGGTGTTGTTTCGGACAACTCGGGCCTTGTGCATCCGCCCCCGCCGGTGCGACTCCAGCCCCTGGAGCGGGCGCGGTTCGCCCACGTGGTCTGGGCGTGGTTCCCGGTGCCTGATCCTGGGCTACGGCCGGACGCAGCCTGGCGCGCCACCCCGCCCCGACACCACCTGGGGCCGGACCTGGGGGGAGGTCGGACCCGACAAGTGGTACACCTTTTGCTTGACGGCCGACGATCCCCCATCTGGTCCGCCCCTGCTTCCCCGGTTGACGCTCGCCGCTTTGTTCCCCCGTCCGTCGTGATGGATAAGCTGCCCGCGTTGTTCGCCGATGACTTGGTCCACCCCTCTCGGCGGGAGCCACCTTCGTGCTCCTGGTACTGCACAAGTGGTTCATCCTTTGGCAGTGTTCCAGCCCTCCTGCAGGGTGGCCCATGGTGCTCGGCCATGCCTGCTGCTGTGTCCCCCCCGACGCTCTGGGTCAGGCAGTCGCAGGTTTCGGACTCCGCGACTGGGTCGACGTCTCCGTGCACAGGTCGGTTGCAGTTCGATCGCGCCCAGGAGTCCAAGTGAGTGAGGCGTTCCTCGGCTCCCCCTCTTCCGCCTGCGCGTGCTCACCCGCCGCCTTTCCTTGCTCTTTCGTTTCCTCATCGTGTTTGACGGTGCGGCCTCACGGGCCCCCCGTGCTGCCACAGCGCAGCTTGGCTCACGCCAGTACGCGCTGGTCAGTACGGTTCGAGCTGGCGCCACAGTGCGACTTCTCTTCCGTCGGTTTCAGTATGATGCCTGCGTCCCCGCTCCTGGGTCGCCCGCATCTTAATGGGGGGCATTTTGAAAATTGCATGTGCACTTGTTGCGTCGGCCTGTGCGCCGTCGTAGCCAATTATCTCGCCCTGTGCCCCAACCGCGCCCGTCCCGCTTCTCGGATCTGTCCCTGGAGCCGCCAAACACACACACACACACACACCAAAAAAAACACCAGCCCATCCAGAAACGATGCCCAGAGGAAGTGCCTCGATCCGGGAAGTGGGCAGCACACAGAGGAAGGGTCCCCCAGTGGAGGCCTCTTGGAGCGTCTTGGGGGCCTCTTGGCGGTCCTGGACGCCTCTTAGAGCGTCTTGGGTGCCTCGGAGTTTCTTGGGGCCTCCTGGGGGTCTCTTGGGGGCCTCGTGGAGGCCTCTGGGGCCCCTGTTGGGGCCTCCTGGGCGCCTCCTGGGGCCCTTTTGAAGCGCTCTTGGGAGCCTTGGGAGCGCTCTTGGAGCCCTCTTGGGCCATCTTGGAGTCATCTTGAAGCCTTGGGTGGCCATCGGAAGCGAAAAGGCGAGAAAACCCAACATATTAATTTTGCCAAAGGTTTTGGAAGGATGTTGGCCTCTTCGGGGCCTCCTGGGGAACCTCTTTGGCCACCTGGAGCCGTCTTGAAGCGGTCTTGGGGTTTCTTGGAGCATCGTGGAAGCCATCTTGAGGCGTCTTGGGATATCTTGAGCCATCTTGGAGGTCATCTCGGGTTTCGCCAGGCGCTCGCGCAGTCATCTGAAGCAGTGCCCCCCCAGGAGGCCCAAATGTGGCCAAAACCTCAAGAAATCAATGATTTGGGCATCCTCGCCGAGGCCTCTTGGAGCGGTTTGGGTGCCTTTGGGGGGTCTTTTGGGGCCTCGTGGGGGTCTTTTGGCAGCACCTTGGGGGCATCCTGGGGGCCTCTTGGGGGTTGTTTGGGGCCACGTGGGGCCATCTCGGGGCCTGTTGGGCCTCCTGGGCGCCTCTTGGGGCCATCTTGGAGGAGCACAGGAGGGGGGGACTCAACTAGCCCCCCCCATTCAGGATGCCAAAATGGAGCCAAAACCATGGTAAAACCAATGAGTGTGGTTTCCTCGCCGAGGCCGTTCTGGACGCTCCAACGCGTCGCGGAACCCCCCGTCCAGGTCCAGGGGAGGGGGTAAGGGGGAGGGGTCAAGATTCCCTCCTCGCCCGCAAGCCGTCTCGCTCACTCCCACCCGCCCTCCCAACACAGACGTCGCACCCGAGTCTGGCCCGAGCCTCAACATACTCAGCAGATGGGCCGCTACTGGGGGCCAATCCGCCGCCACCGCCGCCGCCTCCGCCGCCGCCGCCGCCCCCGCTGCCAAATCGCCGCCGCCGCAGCCGCTGCCGCCGCAGCTGCTGCCGCCACCGCCACTGCCGCCGCCGCCGCCGCCGCAGCCGCCGCCGTTGCCGCCACCGCCGCCGCCGCCGCCGCCGCCGCCAAGTGTTTTCAATTATTTTGTAGTGTGGTTTGACAGGGATGGGGGGGAGGCCGCATCGGGTTGGCTGCGCATGCTCCGAATTTGGAGGCACTGTGTGTTTTGTATGGCTTGAACTAGGGATGGTGGGGGGGGGGGCCTCATGGTTCCTGGTTGGCTACCAGTCGCCTGGGGAAGGGGGTGTTTATTAATAGGGAGCAGTGATCAACCCCTCCCCGAAGGGGAAGAGGAAACCCCCTAAACCACCTACGCCCAGAGGGCTGGTGGGATTAGACATGAACGAATAATCCAGCGGGAAGCGATTGTAAACAGTGTGAACATGGAGTCGCCGCAATACTTCGGAACAGAGACCGACCAGCAAAGCAGAAAACAACGTTTGGGATTGGCACGTACGTGTGTGTGCGCATCCCCCAGGCAAACATGCACTGATGAAGCGACAACGGGCATTCCCATAACATTACAGACGGTGCGGCCGACCATGAAGGGAGATGACGACGACGACGACGACGGCGGTGTTGACGGTGTTCGCGAGCCTTGGCCCTTGTGGGCGTTGTTGGTTTCGGGACCCCTTCCGGGACCCCCATCCAGGACCGCCGCCCCAGCGATCGCCTCCCAGGACCGCCCGCCCCGATTGATGTTCCCCATCTTGCGGCTCTGTGGGGCTCTTTTGGGGCTGCCTGCACCAGATCAGAGCCACCAGATTAATCTTCCTACTCCCCGTTTGCCCAGGTCCCCCCAGAACCCCCAGAAATGAGGACCGCTCTTTGTTGCTTTTCCGACCGCGGCGCTGTTCGCGCATTTGACGCCGAGTTTGACGTTTCAGACCGACCAGCAAGTCCTTTGCTCAATGTACATGTCTTGGCCCAGCAGTTGGGGAACGAACCAAATTGCACATTGGAATTAGAAATCGTAACGGGGGACAAGACGGGATACATGATCGACCCACGAGCCCCGAAAGGAAGATAGAAATGTAAGGCATGGCAACGTTTCACAGACACCTGATTGAGTGACGGGCAAATGCAATGCTGAGTGGACCGATTTCGATGTACCTTGCCGAGGGCTGTACTGTGATGTGCCGTGCGGAATTTCGATGTGCCATGCCGCGATTGTGCTCTATAGCGTTGTGGATCGAGTCCCCCTTTACATCCGAGTCCTGACCGAACTGATTGATTTGGACAATTAAGTTCAAGCTGCCTGAGCACATAGAAGCTGCCCCAGATCTAACTGACAGGGGGACATACCAGGAGGACGCGCCGCGGGACGTCCCAAGGACGCGCCAGGCGACGTTCCGGGGGACGTGCCAGCGGGACGTGCCAAGGGGACGCGCTACTTAACGCGCCAATGGACGTGCCACGGGACGTACCAGGGGACGCGCCGCGCGACGTGCCAGGGGGACTCGCCAGACGCGCCACAGAACGTGCCAAGGAACGTGCCAGGTAGTAGTGCGTCCCTATGGCATGTACGTCGCCTGGCGCGTCCCTTCGGACGTTCCGCGACGCGTCCTCCCGGCGTGTTCCCAGGTATTATATGCTCAGGCAGTTCGAGCTTAATCAGTTCGGTCAGGACTCGCATGCAAGGGAAGACAACGCTATAGAGCGTACCGCGGAGCGTAACAAAAGCGACGCGCTACGGAACGTGCCAATGGATATGCCACGGGACATGCCAGGGGACGCGCCACGCGACGTGCCAGAGGGATTCGCCAAGGAACGTGCCAGGTTGCAATGCTGAGTGTATCGGTCTTGACGTATTGTGTTGAGGGTTATGCTGTATTGTGCCGTGCTGAATTGCGATGTACCATGCCGCGGTTGTGCATTATAGCGTTGTGGACACCGAGTCCCCTTTTGCATCCGAGTCCTGACCAAATTGATGTGGATTTGAAGCTCGAGCTGCTTGAGCACAGAACAGCTGCCCCAGAGCGAATTGACGGGGTGATAAACCAGGGGAACGCGCCGCGGACGCCCGCCCCAAGGGACGCGTACCGGGGGATGCGTTATGGGGACGCACCGCGGGACGTGCCAAAGGGACACGCTACGGAACGTGCCACGGGACGCACCGCGAGACGTGCCAGGGGGACTCGCCACGGGACATTCTCATGGTAAACAGATGCCTTGACAACTTGGACACATGCTCAGACGAACGTCCTCAACGAATTTGCAGTAGCAAAACATCAATTGCTCACCAAAGGTGCTCTTGACACCAAATATACACATGCAAATGCCGCAAATTCTGCGCAAGGTTGGCAACGCGTGCCTCTATTCCGAGAAACATATTTTGGAATACGTTGTTTTTCCCATTTATGGTAAATCCCGTTGTGCATTGCTTCTGTTTCAATCGAGCGGTGCCGCAGGCTCTCTGTCCGCCAAGCTAGCTATCCCTTCAGAGACAGCGATGACAGTCAGTCAGTGAAGCCATCCCGTAGGACGCGTTGGCACAACGCTGCGAGCACAGATCCCCTCAGAGACAGCGATGACGTTAACCCTGAATTGTTCCTTCGTTGCGAGCTGGTGGCGGCTCCTGGACGGTGCCGGGGAAAAAACGATTTGACTAGGGGTTGGCGGTTCCGTGTCCCGTTCCTTTTTGACTCACATGCTGAATTCCTCTTGTTCCAATTCGGATTCCTATTCCGTGTTCCTCCGGCTCCGACTCCCGTTCCGTTTTCTTCCGAGTCCGGTTCCGACTCCTATTCCGTTTTCTTCTAGGTTTGTTTCCGGGTTCCGGCTTCGATTCTCATTCCGTCCGGCTCCGACTCCCACTCCGTCTTTTTCCGTGTTTGATTCTCCCGTTCCATACCGACTCTGATTATTGTTCTGTCTTCTTTCGCTCCCAACTCTTGTCTTCCTATGATTTTTGACGCCGACTCGCATTTCATTTCCGACTCCCATTCAGTCTTCTTCCGGCCCCGGCTCCGAATTCCATTTTATCTTCCGACTCCGACTCTCATTCTGTCTTCTTCCAGCGCCAGTTCAGTTCCGGCTCCCATTCCCTCGATCCCGATCCATTTTCTTCCTGTTTTCTTCTTCCACATTGCATACGTTGACACCGATCGAATTCGCCTGTTTGGTCTCCATGGGCCGTGGGATGGTGAAGCTACAGGGGGAGAAGTAAGAACAATGCCCAAAATCGTATACAACCCCTTCCAAATTATCGCCCCGATCCAAGCAGTGATGCGACCGTTCTATCTCGACGGGGGGCTCGCTTACTACGGTACGGCATTGTGCGCATACTCACGAAAGCGACAACACTCCCGTTACATCTCTATTGCTTGCAAGGCTGGCGGTCGTTGGGATGCCGGCGTCGTGGGAGGAGGAGAAAAAAAAAACTAAAAGACGAGGACGAAGAGAACGCGGGCGAGTACGAGGAGGAATACGGACGGCGATGATGACGACAACGACGACGACAGAGGACAGCACGAGGCAATTGGAGAAAGACGTTGCTCTTGGCGCCGCGCGGGGTTCTATTCGGGGTTTCTTGCGGGTTTCTTGGGGGCCTTTTGGTGGGGTCGCATCGTAAGGCTGTGCGCCGTTTCGCTACAAGACAGAAAAACCTTTCCTGACATGAACGCGAAGCGCGTGAAAGGACAGAGCTGTGCAAGAACGTGCAGCATCATCACGATAAAATGTAATGTAGGCGAACTCTCCGAACGTCCCCCGAACGTCCGTCCACAAAAAGCGTCCTGATTATCCTCTTCACTTTTCTGTGCGCCTCCAACGTCGTCCGTCTATCCCTCACTTATCTGATGCGTTCGAAGGCCCATCCGAAGGCACACATACACAAGAGGAAGAGGCAGCGGCAGCAAGGGTTTCCATAACTGAACACGGGTTTCCATAACTGAACACACGGGTTTCCATAATTGCCAACACGGGTTTCCATAATTGTCAACACGGGCTTCCATAATTGTCAATACGGGTTTCCATAATTGTTAACCGAGCCCCGGCATCCTCAAATCCTCCTTCGGCCGGTCCCACCCTGTCCCCTCAACATTTCTTTTCCTCCCCATCTCCTCCTCCCTGGTAATTATGGAAACCCGTGGTGGCAATTATGGAAGCCTCGCCCCCGAAGTCCCGCTGGGGCCCAACGGCCGGCGCAGCGTGGCCAGCCAGCGTGGCGCGGCCGTCCGGCCGGCCAGCCGGAATGGCGACGACGGCCGGAACAGAACGACGACGGCGATCATTTTTGCCCCATTCCGGGTCCCATTTTTCTAATTGTGGCTCCTTCCTTTATTCCGATTCTTTTCTATTCCTCCCACGCCGGCTTTCTCTATTTTTTTTTGTTGCCCCCGGCCCTTTCCCATTCCGTTTCCCCCCTCTCCGGATCTTTCTTATCCGTTTCGTTTTTTTTTCGACTCGGGTTGCGAGGGGCCCTTACGCCAAGTGACCGACACGCGCCGAAAACAACGCATCATAAATTGAGAGAGCGCGGCGGATAAGTTCCTTGCCGGGCGCCGGATCGCGTTGGCAACAGCTTCGTGGTGAGCAGCGCCGAAGAATCTCCATCATCTGTGGACAAGTCCCCGGGCGTGGGACACCGGCACGCGCAAGAGGTGAGACTACGAGCGCATCGCAGGAGAAAGGAAGATCCGAAACGATAGACAAACTTGGCACCGCAAGATCCAGTCTCCGAAGATCGCTAGGTTGTGAAGCGGTTGAAAAACCTATTGTTCAAGATTTTTGCCCGGCACGCGCTGCCAGTAATATTTGTCTCGAGGGTGCCAACATTTCCGTATGGCGCGAATGCAAACGGGCTTCACATTCGGAGACACTCTTAGATATCCGTGGAGGTCGGTTCCATCAGTTGTTGCGCTGCCCAACCGTCGTCGTATTTCACACAGAAACAATAATGGATTGGACGCGGGAAATTACATTCAGCGATGTTTGGGATACTTGCGTTTTCTGAATCGCCCGGCGGTTCCAGGTCGCCCCGGGAAGGCCGACCAAATAAGCAAGCCCGACGCTCATTCTATTCGGGGATAATGTAGGTTTCCAACAAAACAATATATTCTTCCCATGCGATGTGAAACGATCCCATATTTAAGGCAATGTATCCGCCTTCCCCACTAATTTCATATTCCCATACTTCCAAGCCGTAGTAGTAAAGCAAATTGATGAAACCTAACAAAGTTTGGTTGCATAAGGTCACACATACGCATCGGTCCCGAGCTCTTTAGATTTGTTTTTTTCGTTTTCAATGGTTTCGCATTTAGGTGGGCCCCAAAGGTTTTTGTAACCGGAATAGGGTTTCGGTAACCAGGGCAGGGGCTCGGTAACCGGAGAAAACGTTTCGACAAGCTACGAGGCGATTTCTGTAACATTTGGGATAGTTTCGGCATTGGCGGGAAGGGTTTCGGTAACGGAGGGGGGGTGTTTCGGCAACGAGGGGAAGGGCTTCGGTAATGGAGGAAGGGTTTCAATAATATGAGGAGGGGTTCGGGTTCCCCCCGTTGCTGAACCAGTTCCGGTTGTGCCAGGCTGATTAAGTTTCATCGTCGCCTTCGACCGCCCGACCTTGACCCCGACCAGAGCGTGAAGTCGGAGAAAGAGAACAACCTCGATGAAGAGATTTTTTTTAGTGATGATGAGATTCGCGTCACAGTGGGCTACGAGAAAAAAAAATCGCTGGAGACCTGGTGGGCCGTCTCCCTCCGTTTTTTCAGATGTTCTTGCGCCACGGCTCGACCGCCGACGTGGTGCAAGACCGCGTGATACAAGAGTTCAACCAGCAATGTGCGTTGGCGCATTTCACACATCTCGATATTTGATACCTTCTTGCCGCCACGGCAGGACAAAAAAACAAAAACATAATATAGGCATACTGTTCGGACGACGAGAAAACGGAGGAAAAAAGGAAGGCATATAAAACAAATATTGTTGTTTTTTCTTTTGCTTCCCTCAAGGTTCGACTACATTTCATTTCGCCCAACATTTTATTCCTTATGATATCGTTGAACGGGAAATTCTTTCACCACGGATGGAAAATATGAGAGGAAACGGGACGAAACAACCATATGCCAAAGCCGTGTGGGCAAAGAAAACTGGACCGACATGCCTGGACGAACAAACGGACGGACGGGAAAAAAAAGGAAACGAAAAAAAACACGGGGAAAATACACGTACGGGAAACAGAATACCCGAGTTAATACCTGAGTTTTGTTTTAGTCGTCATACAGGCCGGCAATATGAGTTGTGAAATTATAACGGTTTACGTGCCGGCCGTACACCACCGCAGTCGGATCATGACGGGCAGCATTATCCAATGTGAAACCACACCAATATGTATCAATGATTTCGCTGTTGTCTGGCAACTCGTCGTTATATTATAGCGTTCGTTGTGCTCGTTCTCTCTCTGTCCTCAACCACCCTTCTTCCCCTTCGGGGAGGGGTTTACCCCTCCCCCTCCCCCCTCCCCCTGGGCCTGGAGAGGGCGGGCCGAGTGGTGTCAAGGGGGTCTTTTTCGAACCCTGGGAGGGCTCAAAAACGACGACCCTCACAAGGATTCTGGCTCCCAGGGGGGGGGGGAATTTGGCGCCTCTACTCCTCTTCGAAGCAGAAATCATGGATTTTACTCGGGTTTTGGCCCCATTTTGGACTTCTGAGGGACCGCACTCATCGTCCTTCATAGCAAAACCATTGATTTTACGAAGGTTTTAGGCTCATTTTGTCCTTATCAAGGGGCAACTCTACTTTGCGCTTCTGAGGAGGTCGCAAGAGGCCCCAAGATGGCCCCAATAGGCCCCCAGGAGGATCCCAAGAGGCTTCCACGAGGCCCCCAAGAGGCCCCCAAGAGGCCCCAAAAGGCTCCCAAGAGGCTCCCAAGAGGCACCCAAGAGGCCCCAAGAGGCCCCCAAGAGGCCCCCAAGAGGCCCCAAGAGCCCCTCAAGAGGCCCCCAAGAGGCTCCAAGAGGTCCCCAAGAGGCCCCACGAGGAGCCCGAACGACTCACACCAGGACGAGGGGCCCCAACGACTCACACCACGAAGAGCCCGAACAACTCACACCACAAAGAGGCGCCCGAACGACTCACACCAGGACGAGGCGCCCGAACGACTCACACCACGAGGAGCCCGAACGACTCACACCACGACGCGGGCCCCGAACGACTCACACCACGAGGAACCCGAACGAGTCACACCAGGAGGGGGGGCCCGAACGACTCACACCAGGATGAGGGGCCCGAACAACTCACACTACGAGAAGCCCGAACTACTCACACCAGGACGAAGAGCCCGAACGACTCACACCACGAAGAGCCCGAACGACTCACACCAAGAAAAAAGGCCCGACAGACTCACACCAAGACGAGAAACCCCAAACGACTCAAATCACGAGGAACGCTTTCTCTCCCTCCTCCTCCGCCTCGTCCTTCTCCCGCTCACCCCACAAGGAGGATGTACAAAGAGGCGGGAGGAAGGAGGAACAAGGGACATATGCGGGGCCAAACGGACACACACCTGAAAAACACGACTGTCGGCATGCTTCGCAAGAGTTGCTGCTGTGAGATGGGCTGGTGGGGATACGCGAAGCGTAAAGAATTAGAATTTTTCTTGCGATTTATTTTTGATTAGCCGTTATCGTATTTTTCCCAGACCCTCCTGCGTTGGGTTCTCGTTTTGAATAGAGCATTGCTCGTGCGTCTCCTTTCTTCCTTCCCGCCTTTCTCTTCCCCGTTGCTTTTCGCCTCGCTCGTCGCTGCGTGCCAGCTGGGGGGCTGCGATCTGCAAAACTGTCGCTATGTTCGAGGCCTGCTGGGAGGGGGGGTCCAGCCTAGTGGGTACTCACCGCAGACTGAAATGGAACCTCGCCGTCCCTGGGGGGCTGCGATCTGTGAAATTGCCGCCACTTTCGAGGGCTGCTGGGGGCCCAGCACAGTGGACACTCACCGCAAACTCAACTGGGACCTCGCCATCCCTGGGGGGCTGCGATCTGTGAAACTGTCGCCATTTTCGAGGGCTGCTGAAGGCCCAGCACAATTGGTACTCACCGCAGACTTAAATGGGCCTTCGCCACCCCTGAGGGGGCTGCGATCTGTGAAGCTGTCGCCACTTTCGAGGCCTGCTGAAAGGGCCCAACACAGTGGGCACTCACCGCAAACTCAGATTCGACCTCGCTACCCTGGGGGCTGCGATCTGTGAGACTGTCGCCACTTGCGAGGGCTACTGAAGGGCCCAACACAGTGGGTACTCACCGCAGTCTCAAATGGCACCTCGCCATCCCTGGGGGGGGGGCTGCGATCTGTGAATCTATCGCCACTTTCGAGGCCTGTTGAGGGGCCCAGCACAATGGGTACTCACCGCAGTCTCAAATGGCACATCGCCATCCCTGGGGGGCTGCGATCTGTAAAACTGTCGCCAGTTTCGGGGGCTGCTGAGGAGCACAGCACAGTGGGTACTCACCGCAAACTCAAATGGTACCTCGCCATCCCTGGGGGGCTGCGATCTGTGAAACTGTCGTCACTTTCGGGGGCTGCTGGGGTGGCGCAGCTCAGTGGGTACTCACCGCAAGCCCAAATGGGACCTCGCCATCCCTGGGGGGCTGCGATCTGTGAAACTGTCGCCACTTTCGAGGCCTGCTGAGGGGCCCAACGCAGTGGGTACTCACCATAAACTCAAATTAGACCTCGCCATCCATGGGGGCTGCGATCTGTGAAACTGTCGCCACTTTCGAGGGCTGCTGGGGGGCCCAGCACAGTGGGTACTCACCGCAAACTCAAATGAGACCTCGCCATCCCTGGGGGGCTGCGATCTGTGAAACTGTCGCCACTTTCGAGGGCTGCTGAAGGGGCCCCGCACAATGGGTACTCACCGCACACGCAAATGAGCCCTCGCCACCCCTGGGGGGCTGCGATATGTGAAGCTGTCGCCACTTTCGAAGGCTGCTGAAGGGGGCCAACACAATGGGCACTCACCGCAGACTCAGATTCGACCTCGCCATCCCTGGGGGGGGGGGGGGCTGCGATCTGTGAAACTGCCGCCACGTTCGAAGCCTGCTGATGTGCCCAGCACGGCGGGTACCCACCGCAAACTCAAATGGGACCTCGCCATCCCTGGGGGGCTGCGATCTGTGAAACTGTCGCCACTTTCGAGGGTTACTGAGGGGCCCAGCACAGTGGGTACTCACCGCAGACTCAAATGGGACCTCGCCATCCCTGGGGGGGGGGGGCTGCGACCTGTGAAACTGTCGCAACTTTCGAGGGCTGCTGAGGGGCCCAGCACAGTGGGTACTCACCGCAATCTCAAATGGCACCTCGCCATCCCTGGGGTGCTGCGACCCGTGAAACTGTCGCCACTTTCGGGGGCTGCTGAATGGGGCCCAGCACAGTGGGTACTCACCGCAGACCCAAATATGACCTCGCCATCCCTGGGGGGCTGCGATCTGTGAAACGGTTGCCACTTTCGAAGCCTGCTGAGGGGCCCAGCACAATGGGTACTCACCGCAAACTCAAATGGGACCTCGCCATCCCTGGGGGCTGCGATCTGTGAAATTGTCGCAACTTTCGAGGGCTGCTGAGGGGCCCAGCACAGTGGGTACTCACTGCAGACTCAAATGTGACCTCGCCATCTCTGGGGGGCTGCGATCTGTGAAACTGTCGCCACTTTCGGGGGCTGCTGAGGCGCCAAGCACAGTTGGTACCCACCGCAGACTCAAATGGGCCCCCGCCATCCCTGGGGGGCTGCGATCTGTGAAACGGTCGCCACGTTCGGGGGCTGCTGAGGGACCCAGCACGGTGGGTACTCACCGCAAACTCAAATGGGACCTCGCCACCCCTGGGGGGCTGCGATCTGCGAAACTGTCGCCACTGTCGAAGCCTGCTGAGGGGCCCAGCACAATGGATACTCACCGCAGACTCACCTCGCCATCCCTGGGGGGGGGGGGGCTGCGATCTGTGAAACTGTTGCCACTTTCGAGGCCTGTTGAGGGGCCCAGCACAATGGGTACTAACCGCAAACTCAAATTGGACCTCGCCATCCCTGGGGGCTGCGATCTGTGAAACTGTCGCCGCTTTCGAGGGCTGCTGAGGGGCCCAGCACAGTGGGTACTCACCGCAGACTCAAATGTGACCTCGCCATCCCTGGGGGGCTGCGATCTGTGAAACTGTCGCCAGTTTCGAGGGCTGCTGAAGTGCCCAGCACAATGGGTACTCACCGCAAACTCAAATGGTACCTCGCCGTCCCTGGGGGGCTGCGATCCGTGAAACTGTCGCCGCTTTCGGGGGCTGCTGAGGCGCCCAACACAGTGGGTACTCACCGCAGACTCAAATAGGACCTCGCCGTCCCTGGGGGGCTGCGATCTGTGAAACTGTCGCCACTTTCGGGGGCTGCTGAGGGGCCCAACACAGTGGGCACTCACCGCAAACCCAAATGAGACCTCGCCATCCCTGGGTGGCTACGATCTGTGAGCAACTGTCGCCACTTTCGAAGCCTGCTGAGGGGCCCAGCACAGTGGGTACCCACCGTAAACTCAAATGGGACCTCGCCATCCCTGGGGGCTGCGATCTGTGAAACTGTCGCCGCTGTTGAGGGCTGCTGAGGTGCCCCGCACAGTGGGTACTCACCGCAATCTCAAATGGCACCTCGCCACCCCTGGGGGGGCTGCGATCTGCGAAACTGTCGCCACTTTCGAGGGCTGCTGAGGGGCCCAGCACAATGGATACTCACCGCAGACTCAAATGGGCCCTCGCCATCCCTGGGGGGCTGCGATCTGTGAAACTGTCGCCACTTTCGGGTGCTGCTGAGGGGCCCAGCACAGTGGGTACTCACCGCAGACTCAGATTCGACCTCGCCACCCCTGGGGGGCTACGATCTGTGAAACCGTTGCCACTTTCGAGGGCTGCTGGGGGCCCAGCACAGTTGGCACTCACCGCGGACTCAAATGTGACCTCGCCATCCTTGGGGGGCTGCGATCTGTGAGCAACTGTCGCCACTTTCGAGGGCTGCTGAGGGGCCCAGCACGGTGGGTACTCACCGCAGACCTACATGGAACCTCGCCATCCCTGGGGGGCTGCGATCTGTGAAACTGTCGCCACTTTCGAAGGCTGCTGAGGGGCCCAACACAGTGGGTACTCACCGCGGACTCAAATTAAACCTCGCCATCCTTGGGGGGCTGCGGTCTGTGAAACTGTCGCCACTTTCGAGGGGGCTGCGATCTGTGAAACTGTCGCCACTTTCGAAGGCTGCTGGGGGGCCCGGCGCAGTGGGTACTCACCGCAAACTCAAATGGGACCTCGCCATCCCTGGGGGGCTGCCATCTGTGAAACTGTCGCCACTTTCGGGGGCTGCTGAGGGGCCCAGCACAGTGGGTACTCACCGCAGACTCAGATTCGACCTCGCCATCCCTGGGGGGCTGCGATCTGTGAAACTGTCGCCACTTTCGAGGGCTGATGAGGGGCCCAGCACAGTGGGTACTCACCGCAGACCTACATGGGACCTCGCCATCCCTGGGGGGCTGCGATCTGTGAAACTGTCGCCACTTCCGAGGGCTGCTGAGGGGCCCAACCCAGTGGATACTCACCGCAAACTCACATGTGACCTCGCCATCCCTGGGGGGCTGCGATCTGTGAAACTGTCGCCACTTTCGAAGCCTGCTGAGGAGCCCAACACAATGGGTACTCACCGCAGACTCAAATTGAACCTCGCCATCCCTGGGGGGCTGCGATCTGTGAAACTGTCGCCACTTTCGAGGCCTGCTGGGTGGGCAGCACAGTGCATACTCACCGCAGACTCAAATGGCACCTCGCCGTCCCTGGGGGTCTGCGACCTGTGAAGCTGTTGCCACTTTCGAGGGCTGCTGAGGGCCCTGCGCAGTGGGTACTCACCGCAGACCCAAATGGGACCTCGCCATCCCTGGTGGGCTGCGATCTGTGAAACTGTCGCCACTTTCGAAGCCTGCTGAGGGGCCCAGCGCAGTGGGTACTCACCGCAGACTCAAATTGGACCTCGCCATCCCTGGGGGGCTGCGATCTGTGAAACTGTCGCCACTTTCGAGGGCTGCTGAGGGGCCTAGCACAGTGGGTACTCACCGCAGACTCAGATTCGACCTCGCCATCCCTGGGGGGGCTGCGATCTGTGAAACTGTCGCCACTTTCGAGGCCTGCTGAGGGGCACAGCACAGTGGGTACCCACCGCAGACTCAAATTGGACCTCGCCATCCCTGGGGGGCTGCGATCTGTGAAACTGTCGCCACTTTCGAGGCCTGCTGGTGGGCCCAGCACAATGGGTACTCACCGCAGACTCAAATGGGACCTTGCCGTCCCTGGGGGGCTGCGATCTGTAAAACTGTCGCCAGTTTCGGGGGCTGCTGAGGGGCCCAGCACAGTGGGCACTCACACGCAGATTCAAATGAGACCTCGCCATCCCTGGGGGGCTGCGATCTGTGAGCAACTGTCGCCACTTTCGAAGGCTGCGGGGGCCCAGCACAGTGACGCCACACGCAGATTCAAATGGGACCTCGCCATCCCTGGGGGGCTGCGATTTGTGAAACTGTCGCCACTTTCGAGGCCTGCTTGCGGGGCCCAGCACAGTGACGCCTCCCAAGTAGCTTACAAATCAAGTTGGTTGTCCATACAAGCTTTGGCTAACTCCTCCTGCCCATTGATACAAATGGGTTGGGTACGTCACAGGGTAATTATTATTCGTTACAATGGATTGGTCACGCATCAGTAAACGGAAACATACATACCAATGCTGGGAATATTACCGATTACCCAATATGATGTACCCTGAATGAAATTTGTTACAGATTTCTTCGTCTGCAGGTCGCTGTTGAATTTAAGCGTTGCCGGTGTATGTGCCGACGACGCATCGTTAGCAATAGTAATTTCGGGTTTTCGTGTGCGGGCGTGCGGGTTCTTATTTAGCCATGGTGGTAATTATGGAAGCCCGTGGTAATTATGGAAACCCGTGGTGGTAACTAAGGAAACCCGTGGTGGTAATTATGGAAACCCGTGGTGGTAATTATGGAAACCCGTGGTGGTTATGGACGCCCGTTTTGAAGTTACGGAAATCCGTGTTGGCAGTTATGGAAACCCGTGTTCAGATATGGAAACACGTGTTCAATTATGGAAACCCGTGTCTCCCACGTTTTAGAAGACCTCCTCACAAGCATTTGCAAGGGGGATGTCTCGAGAGAAACGCTTACTTATCTGATGTGTTCGAGTAGGAGGGGGCGAAGGAGATGGAGGAAGGTGAGGAACAGACGGCCCTCACCATTGCCCAACAGAGCCTCACAATACGATCGTATACAAGAACTTAATATAGAGGAGATATCATATATAATGACCATCGCACACAAGGAATATCATATACAACGTAGGCCATATTCAAATCAGATCATATACAACTAAGGGGCCGCCCACCCGCCGTCTCGCATATAGGCGACTACACCGCCCCTACTCCCGGGGGTCCCTGGGCGGCCATAGCGTATCTCTGGGATTGTCCAGGGCTTCAAGGACGGCCCAGGAAGTTCACCCAGGCCACCAAGATAGACCGCAATCGCTCCAAGGCGGCCCACAATGGCCTCCAGACGGCCCAAAAGGCCTCCAACACGCCTCAAGAGGCCTCCAAGAGCCCTGCCAAGAGACATCATATACAAGGAATGTCATGGACAAGGGCGATCATATACAAGAACTTAATATAGAGCATATACAAGGACCACCAGTCTCATATACAAGGACCAACTATCATATACAAGGCTATCCAAGAACACTCCGAACATATGGTTCATAGCAGCTCTTTCGACATCACATTTTTCCGAATATGTCTCAAGCGAAACGGCCGTTTTTGAAGTTCCGAAAATTAGGCCAGCGATTTCAATATCCCGATGTTCGAAGATGTCTCAGGCGAAACGTTCATTTTTAACATACGACGTCTTAAGACACGACCCCCAACTTCACGATTTGGCGAGGACGTCTCAGGCGAAACGCTCGTTTTGGCCCGTTCGAAGGCATTTTCTAAGCGATGTCTCGAGTGAAACGCTGATTCTTCAACGAAGATGTTAAAAACAAATGGGTTTTTCAATATTTTCGTTTCTTGGGCCATCTTTGGGGTCATCCGAGATCGCTCCGAAAAGATGCCTTACAAGAGCTGTGTCGGCATCCCATTTTCTCGAGGATGTCTCGGGCGAGACGCCCATTTTCGAGGAACCGAGAATTAGGACGTCGATTTCGACATCTGGATTTTTTGAGGATGTCCCGAGCGAAACGCCCATTTTTAGCAAACGACGTCTTATACTACCCTCAACTTCACGAACTTGTGAGGATGTCTCGAGCGAAACGCTCGTTATTGGAAACCTATCTTGACATGAGCGGGAAGCGCGTGAAATCGAAGATCCTGGCAAGAACATGCACCAACATTGATGTCGCATGTCGCCTAGGCGTTCTTCCCGACCGTGCACAAGGGGTACCAGGTGGAGTTCACTACCCGCGCAAGTTCAGACGTGGTCCTCACCCGAACTCCCTAAAATATACCAGATAGGGTTCACTAGCCGCGCAAGTTGAGACGTGGCGCTCACCCGAAACGTACGGAAAGAATAAGATTCTGCAAAGAAAAATGAAAACGCGAAATACCGCGAGATAAATGTACGTGCAAGGGACTCTCCGATAGTACAGACTGAGACCGGATGAGCCGAACAGCTATAACATATGTGGACGGCGGGCGGGGGCTGATTCCCGCGGAAGATCAGGGCCAACACGAGCTAGAGTTCACTCCCCGCCTGAGTTCAGCGACGCTACTAACTGACACTAACTGCGAGTCATGAAGAAATACTATCAAGCGCAGAATATCACGCTCGTTATAGTCATCATCGTCGAACTCGTCCGGGATATGCGGGATTAGGACATGATAGATCTCGGGCAAACCGTCCACCACCTCCCTGAACGATCTTCCATCTGTGAGGTATTCTATCGCATTATTAAGAGACGCTTCTAGAACCTGCGCCGGCGTAGTGACCACCCGGCTGGTTCCTCTGGACACTCTTTTGAACGCCGCCATCTCAGGAAACGCGACAAACTTAGCAATACACCCGGCCTCCAGGCCCTCGACGAACATGATACCAGACGCAACTGGCCAAGTGAAGGAAGCCTGTGTCGAACAAGAGGTCTTCAAGAGCTCTTAAAGCAGAGGTCAAAAGCCTGGACGCAACAGGCGAAAGGCTCATTAACAAGAGGTCTTAAAGCAACTTTTTAAACATCCTATTGTTTCGAGGATGTCTCAGGCGAGAGCCCCATTTTTGCAGATCCGAAGATTCCGCGACCGATTTCAGTATCCCCATTTTGTGAAGATGTCTCAGGCGAAATCGTCATTTGTAATACAAAAAGCCTTAAACGATAGCCTCAAACATCTCCATTTTGTGAGGATGTCTCAGGCGAAATGGCCATTCTGGGGAATCCGCCTGGGACTGACGGAGGAGCAAGCAATCCCGAGCCCTTCCCCCCTCTGCACTTCCCCCAGTTGATAAATATTTCCCTCCGGGTCTGCACCAACGTCCATCGCGCGACTCTTCGAATCTAAGCGCGCTTCCCGTTATCCGCCAGGCTCTGTACCACGAGGCAGCGCTGCACGTTCCCCCTCCAGACCTCCCCCAATTGATAAAAAATCCTTCTGGGCAACCAGACGTCCATCGCGTGACTCTGCGAAACTTGGCGCGCTTCCCGTCATCCGCTGACCCCTTTGGGTCATCGGCGTGTGAGATGCTTCCCCCTCCCCACCCAACCTCCCCCCGGGGGCCCAGTCCGGTCTGTTTGGAAGGGGGGGGTCCAACCGGCCCCGGCTGAACGCGCCACGGGCCCCACGACGGGCCATGAGGGCCCAAGAGGCCCACAAGATGGTCCAAGAGGGCCCCGAATCGCCGATGGATCGATCGTTCCAAGACGCCCAAGATGGCCCCCAGACGGCCCAAGAGGCCCCCGAGACGCTCCAAGAAGCCCCCAAGAGACGTCCCAAGAGGGCCCCCAGAGGCAAAAATCGTCCCATCCCTATCGGCAAACGTATAACGTTAGCACATTCGCCTCTTGGGCTTTCACAACGTCCAAGACGGCCCAAGAGGCCTCCAAGATCGCCCCAAGACGGCCCAGGAAGCCCCCAAGAAGGCTCCAAGACGGCCCAAGAGGGCCCCAAGACGGCCCAAGAGGCCCCCAAGACGGCTCCAGGAGGGGGCCCAGGCAGGGGAACCGCAATGAAATTTGGGGCCCTCGGCCCCAAGAAGCCTCCAGGAGACCCCAAAAGGCCCCCAAAAAGCCTCCAAGAGGCTCCAAGAGGCCCATCAGAGGCACCAAAACGGCTCCCCAAAGGCGTCAAAAGTGCTGCCAGGAGGCCCCAAGAGACCTACCAGAAGCCCCCCAAGGGGTCGGCGGCGCGGCGCAAACCCAATAACCATCAGAGTGCCTTACAACGAAGCTTTTTGCATTCGTTGTCGAGTGGGGGGTCGTTCTTGGGAGGTGGGGGGTGGGAAGCCGCCACGAAAGGAATCCCTTTTGCATTCCATCGCAAAAAGAATTCCTTTGTATTCCGTTACAAAAGAATTCCTTTTGTATTCCGCCACAAAGGGAATCCTTCTGTATTCCGTCACAAGAAGAATTCTTTTGTATTCCGCCACAAAAGGAATTGTTTTGTATTCCGCCACACAGGGAATCTTTCTGTATTCCGTTGCAAAAGGAATTCCTTTGTATTCGCTACAAAAGGAATTCCTTTGTATTCCGCTACAAAAGAAATCCCTTTGTATTCCGCCACAAAAGGAATTCCTTTATATTCCTCTACAAAGGGAATCTCTTTGTATTCCGCTACAAAAGGAATCCCCTTGTATTCTGCTACAAAGGAAATTCTATTGAAGTTGTATCACTGCCTGAAAACCTGTGTTTTCACAGCTTTTCAGCTATTTTCAATGAAAAACATTGTTTTTTCATTGCCTGGCACAGCTATTCAGCTATTTTTAATAGAAAATATTGTTTTTTCATTGCCAGGCTCAGCTATCTTAGCTTTTTTAATGATTTTCCAACTATGGCGTATTGATTTTAATAAAAAGCTGTGAAAACACAGGTTTTTCTTTGATTTTCGAATGAAAAATCAAAGGAAACCCTGTGTTTTCACAGCTTTTTTGCTAGTTTCAATGAGAAACGTTGTAAAAAGCTGTGAAAAAACATGGTTTTCTTTGCTTTTTCATTCGAAAATCAAAGAAAGCCATATGTTTTCACAGCGTTTCAGCTATTTTCAATGAAAAACATTGTTTTTTCATTGCCTGACACAGCTATTCAGCTATTTTTAATAGAAAATATTGTTTTTTCATTGCCAGGCTCAGCTATCTTAGCTTTTTTAATGATTTTCCAACTATGGCGTATGTATTTCAATAAAAAGCTGTGAAAACACAGGGTTTTCTTTGATTTTCCATTGGAAAATCAATGAAAACCATGTGTTTTCACAGCTTTTTATTAAAACCAATACGCCATAGTTGGAAAATCATTAAAAAAGCTAAGATAGCTGAGCCTGGCCATGAAAAAACAATATTTTTTATTAAAAATAGCTGAAGAGCTGTGCCAGGCAATGAAAAAACAATGTTTTTCATTGAAAATAGCTAAAAAGCTGCGAAAACACAAGGTTTCCAGGCAGTGATACAAATCAAATAGGATTTCCTTTGTAGCAGAATACAAAGGAATTCCTTTTGTGGCGGAATACAAAGGAATTCCTTTTGCGGCGGAATACAAAGGAATTCCTTTTGTGGCGGAATACAAAGGAATTCCTTTTGTAGCGGAATACAAAGGAATTCCTTTTGTAGCGGAATACAAAGGAATTCCTTTTGTAGCGGAATACAAAAGAATTCCTTTTGTAGCGGAATACAAAGAGATTCCTTTCTCTCTCTCTCTCTTTCTCGCTCTCTCTCTCTCTCTCGCTACTACTGCTACTACTACTACTACTACTACTACTACTACTACTACTACTACTACTACTACTACTACTAGTACTACTACTACTACTACTACTACTACTACTACTACTACTACTACTACTACTACTACTACTACTACTACCATTACTACTACTACTACTACTACTACTACTACTACTTACTACTACTACTACTACAACTTTTACTGGTTCTAAGAGCACCACAGATCCTGTGAGCACCACAGAGCCCACGAGCACTGGTGCACTATATATTAACCCCGCAATACCTGCATCCACCACAGGTCCTATGAGCACCGCAGAGACGGCGGAGGAGAGCGCAAAGCGCGGAAATCTCACTGATCAAGGGAAATCTCGTGCTATTTTCCTCGCGTCTGGTCTGCAGAGAAGCTGGTAGCTAGCAGCTACCCTAGGAATGCTGGCGAGCAGTCAGCTTAGGGTGAGGACGAGGAGGAGAGGGAGGAGAGACGACACTTGATGGCGAGCAGCCATCTTGAGACTCATAGCCGGTCCCCGTCTGGAGTGAGGAGAACAACCAAAGTGCTTTGAGGTACTTCAGAGACAGCCGTAATATTGTCCAGCATTGAACTTACCACGCATTGCACCTCATCAAGAAGAATTCCATTCGCCGCCCATTCACCCTTCCACCTCTGAGCGTACCACAGCTCTTCAACAAGACTTGAATCTGTGAGCGCTGCGCGTTTCATATAGCAACGTCTGCTCTTGTAAGTTGGAATATCTATGCGGCCGAAAAGACCCTTCGAACCCAGAATAGTACAAGATTTGAACTCATTCCTGAATAGCTTAGAAGGCGTCCCACCAATCTGAGCAGTTGACCGGCCATCAACAGTGAAAGCCCGCATAACCGAATTTATGTTATCCACGCGGCCAATATGGGCATCTGCATATTTGTATGTAGGCCACTTATGCATAGATGTCTCACTAACGATGCAATGCAAGTTGATATCTTTTGCAGTATTGGCGTTCAACTTGTTCTTCGCTGCGGCGGCCAGCAATCCACCATCCAATGCGTGTATCAAATAAGAAATAGCATTTGACGTATGCAAAACCATATTGTCAATTGGAAGCCGAACAGATAATTGTTTCCATCCCTTCTCCTTGCTTGTGCGCACTACAGTATCATTGAAATTGCCATCCAATGCGTCGTCTCCAGCAATTATCCATATATCTTTAATGTCATAAGTGTCCGAAGCGAAACCCTTTGTCGGCTGAGGAGGTGGAATTATCGATTTTGGGTAAACCCTGGCACTAATGTCACAAGTGTCCGAAGCGAAACCCTTTGTCGGCTGAGGAGGTGGAATTATCGATTTTGGGTAAACCCTGACACTGAGATCATCGTCTTCCTCGTCCACCCACGGCCTCTTCTTGCTAGTTAACGGTAAAGATTTAGGCTTCGCTGTCCTCGTGGCTTCTGCATCGGTTGATATGTCCAAGGGCTTGCCATTGGAGCTGGTCTTGAGGTCGCCGAAACATTGTCCCTCGCACTCGTCCTCTGTAGAAGAAGATGATGACGAGCTGTCCTTAATAGTTGCTCTCTGTCCGCCAACTTCATGCGTTGTCTGATAACCACTATAAAAATTCCCAGCGTATTGACACCCATAATAATTGCCAGCATATGGATAATGCATAGGAACGTACACAACTGGTTGAGGATGCGCTGAAGAAGAACCACCGTTTGAATATTGATTATTTGTCTTGGCAAAGGGTCCAGATTCGAGAGCGAGTGCAGCCTCTGGGAACAAACTTTTCCAAATCCCAATTACTCCACCTCCTTTCTTTTTGGCTTCGTGCATTTTTTTCGAAACCTTTAAATTGTGCGTTGCCTTCAAGTCTTTCCATAACTTGTCGCCGAAATCACCCCAGCTTCGGCGCCTGGAAATGACTTCGGGCTGGGGGCCCGCACTGCGGATTATACGCTGCCGTTCGTCCATTCGCCGGAATGCGGATGTGTCGAACAACGAAAACCTTGAGCCGCAGGTTCTACGGATCAGTTGGAGTCGCAACCGGAATACAAGAGCAGAGGCTGATCCACGACCCAGGCACGGCGCAGGAAGGAGAGCAGGCGATATATTGATAATGATGATAACCCTGATATTGATAAATATGACATTGGAAATGGTGATAATCTGTGTAGCGATGATAATGTGTATGAATGATGGTATTGATTAGAATGAATGATTTTTTTGCGGCGCAACTTGAACAGCGAAACTGTTGTAGGCTGCGCCCCTGTCATTATGAAGACGATCAGTCTTCTTTCGCGCGCGACGCCTGAAGTGAAAGCGAACAGCTTCCTTGTGAGAACAAGCAGTCCTCTTAAAGAAAGGGCCTAATTGTTGATGTGTTTCAACTCGTTTCCAGTGAACGAGAGAGGCTTCATCGCTTGCGTTTCGGCGTGCGCTTCTGCTTCGGCGTGCGCTTCTGCTTCGGCGTGCGCTTCTTCACTTTTCTGAGTGACATGCATGTGCCTGGGTAGTCCTTCCTGGAATTCCCCGCTGTGAACTTGTTGCGCCATAAACAGTAATGGTACAAGAAGCATCGGTAGCGAGCGCGCTTCATCTTTGACAGCCAAGCCAATTTGTCCAAACGCGACCACAACTGTTCCGCCGCCTGAGAGTTCAATGTCTTTTTATGAACAATGGCTGGTGTTTTGCACTTGTGCTTCTTGCTGTGATACCCATCCAGATAACATTTATCGCATAGCGATCCTTCGAAATGCTTAGCGACTACGCAACCACAATCGCACGCGTACTTGCCAACAATCATCTTGGTTTTCTTCATATCAACTAAACATTCTTTTTTGTATGCTGTGTTCTCACCGTTCAACATCTCACCCAAATGAAGAATTTCGTTGCCACCTCCCTTGCGGTTCTTCATGTTCACGGTTGCGTAGAGCCCGCCAGTTTGAGTGCGCGCAATCTTGATGTTTTCAATCTGCGTCACTGCTCTGCACCTCGACTTTGATTTCGCCTTTGCTTTAGCAGTGGCATGCATCTTCTTGATGGCTCTTTCCAATCTCTTGGAGTTGGGGCGTCCAGGAAGATTTTTCTTTGCATACTTCTTCTCTGTCTCCGCCAGTTTCCGATTGCATTGGAAATTGCCGTCGGTGACAACGTCAAGTTTACCGCGCGGTTGCTCGTATAACGGATCGTCCCGGGCAGCATTGAAAATCACGTGCAGGCCTTTGTTGTCCACGTCGAAAACTTCGTCGCCATCTGGCACTGGGTCGTTGACATCAAAGTCAAAGACGCCCTCTTGCAAGCGCAAGAAACAAAATATAGCTTGCCAAATGGCACCGCTTAGTTGGTAATTATTCTTTACAGATTGAACTGCTTTACTGGAATTCCCGATGCTGATGTCAGGATACGACAACGATATCACTGCCGCCTCGGCACCCGCCGATACACCTGCGCGACACATTCGATGCCACATCTGCACAAGGTAATTATATGTGAAGCCAAGTTGTGCGTGCACTAGAAGAATTGGGTTGTTATCAGTTTTCGTCATAATGTTTTCCTTTGAACCAGAACGCGCAATGTAGTTTAGTTTGTAACGTAACCCACAAGATCTGTTCGTGCAAAGCTTCGTTGAGTGGCGCACCGTGCTCCACTCAGCTCCGTTCCAAACAGTAGCATCATGCGTCCAGCAGTGCCCTTGCTTCTTCTCTAAATCAGAGCCGCATTCTTTGCACGAATCTATATCCGGCCAAATTATCGGAATAATTTCTTCTACCATTGCAGAGCTGACTTCTCTGGGGTCGGCTAGAAGCCGACTTGTTTCCGGTTGGCAAACAGCCAAGATGTTTTGAGCCGATGGCTACTGCCGCGACAACAATCAATATTGCCATCGCAACGATATGAAAGCGCACGCATGATTAAGTGCATCTGCAAGGCATTAGTTCTTTTTTCTCAAACGCAACATTAAATCGAGTTTCTCCTACATCGCTAGCAGCGACAGTATGCAAGCACGCGCGTGGGCTTCGCCGCTAGCAGCGGCGTTATACAAACGATCGGCATAAGTTTCGCTGCTAGAAGCAGCGTTTGTATATGCAATCGACCAGCAGTTGAAATCTCAACTACCAAAATGTACGAAGTTAAAAAGCGAAAGGTGCAAATTGACAGCAAGCAGCTGCCTTCAGATTCAGTCGCAGAGTTGCGCGAACCTCTATCAGTACATACCCTCACGTTGGTGACCAAACACGTCCTCCTCATCCAAATCGTTGTTGCTTGGGCGAGATCCCGCTGACATTCCCGCGTTGACGCGAGACTCATGAACAGCGCGGGCCACTTCCTCTCTGTTAGTTTCCTCCCACGCTCTCTCCATGTTCTCATCTTCGCCGACTAGATCTGCCTCGGCCGTGGTCCTCTCTTTTTTGGGTGCGCCAGGAATCTCTGGCTCCTCTGCCCTGCTGCGCTTCCTCTCAGGCGTCTCAGGCGTATCAGCAGTCAGATCAAACTCGCTTCCGTGGTGAGGCTCTGCTTTCATTGATAGAATGCGCTGCCTTTCTTGCATGTCCTCGATGGTACCACAAAACGCAATCGGGGCTGCATTCGCGCTGCGTTCCAAAGAGCTAAACCCAGCAGCCGTCAATAGGGGATGGTCGTATGACTGAGGCGCCATTGATGGATCATTGAACAATCCTCTGGCGCCCCGTGCAGATGAAGGCCTGATCGTTCTGGAACGGGGAATCGGCTCACCTCTCATAGCCCTGCTCAAATATTCCAACGACCACTTCACATCCTCATGGTAGTTCGGCGGGACCTCCTTTAACTGTCCATTTTTCCACTTCTGCATAAGGATTTTCACTTCTGGTTTGAATATATCCATTTCTTCACCAACCGGCCAATGGATGATTGGCACATCCACCATCTCTTTGGTAGCATTGCGGTGGATGATCCCTTCGCGAGTAACGACGATGGTGTGGAAACGACGCCTGAATGCAACCCAGTCCTCTTCGTCGGCCTCTTTATCTATTGACGGCATAATAAGTTTTTGCCAATCCTTGTCGGTGATCTTATCTTTGCGCAAAAACCTCTTGGACAATTTGCTGTCGTATTGCTGACTCACAGCTTGGCGGCACGAATACATGTCGAACCCTGAACCTCCCCACCTGGCCCATAGAAGAGCATCTACCTCTGCGGGATACAAAAAAGCTTTCACCAGATCGGCGCCAAGCTGATAGAACTTCCCGTCATCAAAGATACACGGCTTGAAAACATTGTTTCGCTCGCCTCTGAACATATCAATAAATTTGGCGGTCGCTATGGCAGGTTGAACATCGTCTCTCTTTTCTTCTTCTATCCAATGATTGGACACCATGAAGGCGTGCGTCCGTGAACACAAACTTTTACCGCATTCCGAAATTCCGATCCATAGAATTCCATGTTCCTTATGCGTTGCAATCTTATCTTTCAGGACCAAGTCCATGAACCACGGCTTCAAATCTTTATAGGTTGTGAAATTGAAATCAATCTTTCTGGCAGTAGACGCGCCTCTTGCCAAACAGTCTAAGAACGATCTGCACTTTGCTTCTGGCCAATCCAAGATTGGGCTTCCTGGCTTTTTGGTCCACACGTCAACCCACTCCGCGAATTGCCCTTCGTTGTTTGAGGAGGGTCTCATCTTTCGCATGAACTCGTAACCAGCTGAGATCTTGTTGAAATCAACTTGCTTCTCTTCAACATCACCCGACCATTTGCCGTGGCGAACTTGAAAACCACCAAGCCCTTCAAATAGTTTCTGGAATATTTTCTTAGTCGCCACTGGGTTGTGAGGCCGCCACGAATGGCAGTGCAGAGAGCCGCAAGCCAGTTCTTCTTGCACCTTCACAAGCTTTTGCTGTTCGTCGAACATGATGTGTTTGATGACGTGCCACTTTTCGCCGGCGGCCACTATTGCCAGTTGCATTGTGTACGCCACTTGCCAGGAACCCGACGGACCGAATGGATGTGGTAAGTTTTTGTAGTTCCCTTTGTCCATCTCTTTTGCAATCAACCCTTTCACATGATCATTGTAATTGCCGTTCCACTCATTGCTCCAATCAATATTACCGTGGAAATCATTTGCCAAATTCTCCACAATCTTTTTGGCATCGTCTTCAAACTTCCCGCTCCATTCGAAAATGCAATCAACAGCCCGCTTGTTTTTCTGACTAACGTTCGTGTGTGGGAAGGCGTAGATAGGTAAGTCTGCAGCTTCGGTCAACGCAGGAGCATCGAACTTGATGATTGGTTTCTCCGTAACAAAATGCAGCTTGTTATTGTCAAGTTGCTTTTCTGTGTCTGCGAGAATTTGATTTGTCTTCCCTGGCATTTCTAACGCAACGCCTAATGTTTTCATGCCGCCGCATATAACGTTAGCCATCAGCTAACCTTCTTGCCAACAAGCAGTCAGCGCAGTTTGTTTGCTGGGTGTGCTTGAGCCTCTGAGGCGAGGAGAAGGAGAGGAGGAGGCAAATGATAATAATGATAATACATAACGAAAATGGACAATGATACAATAAATCAAGATTATGGTAACAATACATATCATACTCTATCACGATAGATGAATTGAAGCGCAGTTACCTTCAGAATGCCCTTGGCGCATTCTCTGGAATATTTTGTCGCACCGGCAATATTCATCTCCCTGCGGCGGCCGAAGACGCAGAAGGCCTTCGACATTCGGAATCAGAGAGCAGGGCGGCCAAGAATGCAAATGATGATTATGATAATGATACATATACTGCAATATGTATAAGTATGTATTGAAGCGCAATTATCTTCAGAGGACGCTTGGTGCACTCTCTGTCGCACCGGCGGTCTCGCCCCCAGCGCCGGCGGTCTCTCTGTCGCACCGGCGGTCTCTCTCGCACGTCTCTGTCGCACCAGCGGTCTCTCTGTCGCACCGGCGGTCTCTCTCGCGCGTCTCTGTCGCACCAGCGGTCTCTCTGTCGCGAGAGAAGGCGAGGAGGGGGGAGAATTTTTCCAGTGTCGCCGCAGCGAGCGAGCGTCTCTGCAGCGAGCGGGCGTCTCTGCAGCGAGCGAGCGAGCGTCGCTGCAGCGAGCGAGCAGTCGCTCCCGGTGTCTTCGTCGTCGTCGTCGTCGTCGCCGCCGCCGCCGCCGCCGCCGCCGTCGTCGTCGTCGTCGTCGTCGTCGCCGCCGTCGCCGCCGCCGCCGTCGTCGTCGTCGCCGCCGCCGTCGTCGTCGTCGTCGTCGTCGTCGCCGCCGTCGCCGCCCTCGTCGTTGTCGTCGTCGCCGCCGCCGCCGTAGTCGTCGTCTTCGCCGCCGTCTTCGCCGCCGTCGTCGGCCTGCTCCTGGCGCCCTCGGGGGCTGCCGTCCACACTCCCGCCTCGGAGTGTGGACGACCGCAGCGCCGTCCCCCGAGGGCCCAGGCTTGTCGTCGCCGTAGCGTCGTCTTCGCCGCCGCCGCCGTTGCGTCGTCGTCGTCGCCGCCGTCTTCGCCGTCGTCGTCGTCGTCGTCGTCGTCGTCGCCGTCGTCGTCGTCGTCGTCGTCGTCTCGTCGTCCGCCGCCGCCGCCGCCGCCGTCGTCGTCGTCGTCGTCGTCGTCGTCGTCGTCGTCGCCGCCGCCGCTGCCGCCGCCGTCGTCGTCGTCGTCGTCGTCGTCGTCGCCGCCGCCGCCGCCGCCGTCGTCGTCGTCGTCGTCGTCGTCGGCGTCGGCGCCGCCCTGTCCCCGTCCCTCAGTAGGGCGAGGAGCGGCCCTTGCCCCAGTAGCTCTTGCCCCCCCAGTTGTTCTGCAGCTCGTCCTTTTCCGGCGGGGGGGGCGGCGGCGGCAGCGACGACAACGACGACGACGAATATCCTCGCCGTGCGCGTAGTTGCAGCGCTCGCCCTGCTTGCAGAAGCCTTTGGCCCAGTAGCGGCAGAGGTCGGTCTTCCAGCGCGAGTCCTTGTGAGCCGTTATTTTTTTCTAATTCGCGCTACTCTTGCGTCTGGCCAGACCAATTCTAGCCTCGAGGTGGCGCGCGGGCCACCCCGAGGCTAGAATTGGTCTGGCCAGACGCAAGAGTAGTGCGTTGGGAGTTTAGGG
Organism: Prorocentrum cordatum; assembly: GCA_963575745.1. Classification (NCBI taxonomy): domain Eukaryota; class Dinophyceae; order Prorocentrales; family Prorocentraceae; genus Prorocentrum; species Prorocentrum cordatum. The sequence continues at coordinate 26,176 of CAUYUJ010015710.1, read as the reverse complement.
TTTCTGTCTTTGTAGTGCTGCTGCTTCTCGTGCTGCTCCTGTTCGTCCTGCGCCTGCTTGGCGCGCTGCTGCTCCTCGTCGTCGTCGTCGTCGTCGTCGTCGTCGTCGCCGCCGCCGCCGTCGTCGTCGTCGTCGTCGTCGTCGTCGTCGTCGTCGTCGTCGTCGTCGTCGTCGTCGTCGTCGTCGTCGTCTCCTTCTGGACTTTTTCCAGCTGCACCCGTGCGTAGTCCAGCTCGCACTCTGCGCGAGCCTCGTCCGCGCTCACGTGAGGCCAAAGGCTCTGGAACTGATGACGACGACGACGACGACGACGACAAGGACGACGGCGGCGGCGGCAGCGGCGGCGGCGGCGACGACGACAACGACGACGACGACGACGACACCTTCCAGGCAGCTCCCTCCACCCAAGCGGCCCGGAAGCTCGCCGGCGCCAAGCCAGGCTGACGAGGAGACGCCATGCCACCGACTAGAGAGAAGGGTTATGGATTCAGCTATGGATGGCTTGTGCCAGAGCTGATACGGATGTCTTCGTCGGGGTCGTCGTCTTCGTCGTCGCCGCCGAGCCCGCCGCCGAGTCCTCTCTCCTCCTCCCTTCCCTTTCTCCTCCCTCCTCTCCTCCTCCTCCCTCCTCCTCTCTTCCCTTGCTCTTCCCTCCTCCTGCCTCGCTCCCTCTCCCTTCCCTTCCTCCTCTCCTCCCTTTCTTTCCTCCCTCTTTCCTTTTCTTTTTCCTTTTTTCCATCTTAAGAGGATGGACGACCCCCCACTCGACAACGAATCTTTTCAGATTCGTTGTCGAGCACCCTCATAACCATACACACTTTAGAGAGAAAGAGAGAGAGAGAGAGAGAGAGAGAGAGAGAGAGAGAAAGAGAGAGAGAGAGAGAAAAAGAGAGAGAGAGAGAAAACAAACAGAGAGAGAGAGAGAGAGAGAGAGAAAGAGAGAGAGAGAGAGAGAGCATGTTGTAGGTAGGTTGAATGCGGCAGCGTAAAACAATATTGGAAGAGGTCGGATAAAGGGGATGTGGGGCCCTGCAGCCTTAAACTTTGAGCTCAGGGTTTGGGGAGAATTGGTTTCTCGAAATTCTGGCTGGGATGCTGCCTTGGGGTAGTTTTGCGGCGTCTTGGGACATTGTGGAGGGAAAGCGTATTTATTACCTTTCACAACCTTGGAGCTATCCAACTGCCTTCGGCAAATCCCGCCGCCGTGCCAGCCAAACACTTTGGATGGCGACTGCTCGGCTGGCACACAACATGCAATAACGCATGACATCGTGTCCCAAAACTTCAGAGAACGGTGACATGTGACGCGCTCTTCCGCGTCGTGTCGGAGGTTTTTTCTTGTCTTTGTCGTCTTCCTCTTTGTCCAGTCCTTTCTGGGGCTCCTTTGCGGCGGTCATGAGGGTCTCTCGGGCCACTTTGGGCCATGCTGGTGTCCTCTTAGGCCACTTGGGGATTGCCGTCTTGGGGCGCGCCCTCTTCTCGCGACCTTCGTGAAAGCATCGGGGAACTCCCTGAAGGTATCGTGGATCCTTCGGGTGGCCCTCTTGGGCCGGCTTGGGGCTCTCTTGGTGCCGTCCTGCGCCGTCTAAGGGACCTCTTGGGCTGTCTGATGCCGACTTGAAACCCTACCGGGCGAGCTACGTTCGAAAACTGGGGGTCCTCTCATCGCCCTCTCGGGCCGTCTCGGGGGCCCCGTGGGCCAACTTGAGGCCATCTTGGGGCCGCCTTGGAGGCATCTTGGACCATACTGGTGGTCTCGGTGTCCCGCCTCGGCTGCCTTCGAGAGTTGGAAGCGCGGATCCAGCGTTTACTGCAGGAAGGGATCACGGCCTCGGGAATGCGCATCGTGACCTCGTGAGCGCGGGCCCATCGAGTTCTGCTAAGGAATCTGGCCTCAGGAACGCGGGCCTGGAGTTTGTCACAAGGGGTTGTGGCCTCGGGAGTGCGTATCAGGGTCCTGGCCTCGAGACCGCGGACCAATTGTTTTTGACTTGCAGTCTTGGGTGGAGGGCGATGCGTGCAGAAATCCTCCAGTAGAGAGGGGAGGGAATCCTTAAAAGACTTACAGAAACCATGCCAAACAACCTAGCTAAATTTCCGAAACATCCAGGCTCTATCTCTGAATCAACCCTGCCCTTTCTGTGAAACATCCATAGCATTATCCGAAATGATCTGGCGCAATGTCGGAACAAACAGGCTGGAAACAAACCGTGCAATTTCTGAAACAAGTGTGCCGCGGTCTCTACAACATTGCACAATCTCTGAATCCAAATCCTCTTTTTCGGCTTTTCGAATGATTTTGTTGCTTTTGCTTCGTTTTTGTTGGCTCTCGAGAGCACGGGCGGCATAACAGAAATGAGGAGGGGCCACGTGTAAAACGCGCCACCACGCGGATCCAGCCGAGCACGGCTGACGCTTCATTATCTTCACAGTCGCTGCCAAGGGTGCAACCTGATCGCCTTCAGGCATCAGCATCGTCAGTTTGGGGCGGATTGGGTGTGGCCGCCCAGGGTGATTCTAGATAGAACAGGGTTTGTCCGTCGACACTTTGATCTCACTTACGGGGAACGAAGATGACTGGAACCACACAAAGATCCAACCTGAGGGGTCTGTGTTGCGGAACCCCCGCTTCAGGCACGCACCCAAGCAAGCCTGAGCTGAATCGAGCCGCGATATCGGATCGGATCAAAAACGGATCTGCTTGCCAACAAATCGTCTCGAATCGAATCGAAATCGGATCGCCACGCACGGCTCTGGCCGGACCCTGTCAGCGTGTGCGAGGGGTCTGTGTGTTCCAGTCGTCGTCTCCGTCAGTCGTCGTCTCCGTCGCCCCCTTTCCCTGCACCCTCCTCTCCTCAAGACTGTCAGCGAGAGAGAAAACTTGCAATGTCGTCATCGAATCGAAGGGAAGCTCCTTCCCTTTGATCCCTTCCCCAGGGGGGGGGGGGTCCCGGGGGGAGGGGGGGTCCCGGGGGGGGTCCCGGGGGGGGTCCGGGGGGGGTCCGGGGGGGTAGATTCGTTTTTCCTCGGGCGCCCTCGAAACCTCGAAAACACTCAAATGAGGTCCGAATGCCCAAGATGGCCCCAGAGACGGCCCAAGAGTGCCCCGAGTCGCCTGAGAAGCTCTCAGGAAGCCCCCAGAGGCCCCTAAGAAACCCCCCAAAAGGCCCCAAGAGACCCCCAAGAGGCCCCACGAGACCTCCCAGAGACCCCCAGGAAGCCCCAAGAGGCCCCCACGAGGCTCCCAAACGGCCCCCAAGAGCTTCCCAAGAGTCCCCCAAACTACCCCCAAGAGGCCCCCGAGAGCGCTCGTCGTCGTCGTCGTCGTCGTCGTCGTCGTCGTCGTCGTCGTCGTCGTCGTCGTCGTCGTCGTCGTCGTCGTCGTCGTCGTCGTCGTCGTCTTTTAGGGTCGGCGGCACCTGCCGTAAGGCCTTCGCAATCGTCTCGAATCGAATCGAAATCGGATCGCCACGCACGGCTCTGGCCGGGCCCAGCCGATGCTGGTGAATCGAAATTTAGCAACCCTGCGCGACGAGCGCGCGGCTCTTCATCTGCACTGGGCGTTCCCCGCCGCGGACAGGACCCCCCTGGGCCTCGGAGGCGTTGTGCGCCAAAAGCGGTAAAGGAAACGGCGTCAGCGCGCTTCCGTGGCGATGGGGCCCCGAGGCGAAACGCATGGAGAAGTGGGAGAGGGGAGGAGGAGAGGAAGGGTGGAAAGTGTGAAACACTGACAGCCCAAGCCCAGGGCTGCGTCGCATAAGCCTCGTCTGGCGGCCACGGTCGCGCCTTCATCATCTCCGAGCGAACGCGTCTTCATCGTAACTACAATCCTTTGTATCGGAGGCTGGGGACGAACGAGACGCAACAAAGCAAACGCAAGATTACGGGCCATGGCTAGTATCATCCGGAAGCCCTGCTGCTCTCTCACTCTCGCTCACTTGCTCGCTCTCTCGATCTCGCTTTCTCTCTCTCTCTCTATATATATATGTGTCCCTACATACAGATGTATGCAAACACTGTCAACTGCGACGGGGTCATGCTTACAAATATGGGTCATGGTTACAAAGATCGCTGCGGTGTCGAACTACTCACAATCCCCGTGGACACACACTCACATGGCATGGCTCCAAGGTCGAACCTGCTCGAATCGTTGCCTTTCCCCTGGTCCAATGTGTGTATCTATGTATATATGTATGTATATCTGTATGTCTGTATATGTAATTATACAGCAGCTACATTAGATCTACAGAGCTGAGGAGGACTCTGACCCTATCGCAAAGAAACCTGCATGCACGCACACACACACCGCAAAGTCTTGAACAATGCGAACTCACGGTGCTGCGCCGCGATTTCCCATGCGATACGCCATATATTGGACGCCGCACGCTGCACTGTGCACGCTTTGCTGCTGCCGTACTTGGCTCTGTGACGACAAGATGGCGCTTGAAAACATCGTGCGCTTACTTCTCACGCCCGCGACAGAATAACGAATGCGAAGGTACAACACTGCGCTGTGCTTCACTGAGCGGCCACGCAAGCAACACACAACACTTTTGTCATGCCAACGGTGTATATATGTCGAACCTGTTGGTCTTTCCGATGTGCTGGCCGTCAGGGCGGAGCCCGCCAAAATGACCTTATTCGCTTCACTCGCTCACATGTTGCCGCGATTGCATCCTTGCCCCCATTCCCCTCCCAGCGACGCAGGAATCGCTGGTGACACTTCGCTTTGCAAGACAATGTCGGCCAACGTGGGCCCCGCACAATGACTTCTTGCGCTCTCAATGTACTGGCTATGTGGTGCAAGCTATGTGGAGCAAGACAAGGGGTGCAATACCCCATCCACCCACGCAAAACATGCTGGCAATACTCATGGGGTCGTGGGCGCAGTTGCCTATCATGATATGTCAGCACATCCCAACAGCAAGCGCAATGACGCGCATATCCTCCTCATGCAGATGCATGACTCGGGCGAGCGGCTGATGATGATGCTGATGCTGCTTATGATGATGCTGCTGCTGTTGGTCTTGGTGCTGCTTATGATGATAATCATGATGCTGCTGCTGGTGATGATTATGATGCTACTGATGGTGATGCTGATGATACTGATGATGATGCTGGTGCTGATGATGATGATGATGATGATGATGATGAAGATGATGAAGATGATGAAGAAAAATATTATGCTGATGATGGGCTTGATGATGAATCTGATGATGATGGCGACGACGCGGATGATGATGCCCGGGGATGCGGGATTCTGACACATTCCCGAAACAATGCTTGCACTCGGACTTTCTTACTTTCGTGCGTTTGGGGGATGGGATAGTTCGGCCAAGGTTTCGTCTGGTGCCCGGTTGGTGGACCCACGTGGGCGCCTCACGCGCTGGGTGGGTCAGTCGAGACCTCGCCAGGTGCCTGCCCGCGGGCGTCTCGTCGGCGCCTCGCGTTGGGCGGGTTAGCCGAGCGCCCCCTGGTGCCCGGCCGTGGGCGCCTCGTGCGCTGGGCGGGTCCGTCGGGATGTCGCCCGGTGCCCGGGCCTCGTGCGCTGGGCGGGTCAACCAACGTCTCGCCTGGTGCCCGCCCGCGGGCGCCTCGTGCACTGGGGGTGGGTCGACCGAGCTTGCGCCTGGTGCACGCCCGTCTGGCCGCCCGTGGGCGTCTGGTGCGCTGGGTGGGCGCACCAATGGTGCTACGCATCTTTCACCCCCCCAAAAGCGTAGTTTCCTTCCAATCCCGGGCTTCACTGGTCGCACGGCGACACTGCAGCTTACAAATGACTCTGTTCCACCGTTCATATCCACACCAATGAATACCATCCCAGCTGTAAAGGTATCGTCCCCCCACCCTCGCCCCCTGTGAAATAATACTTGTGCGCGCACTCGTTATCTCAAACAAGAACCATCAACAACCCCTCGCAACAAATGCACGTCGTCATCACGCGCGCACGTGTCAAACACATGCCAAATACATTGGTTTGGCAAGCACCTCGGCGTACAAACAACAAAACATCCTCGAGTTGTCACTCTAGAACCTTGCAGATCCGCAACCCTCGCACAGTTGCGGAGCTCAAAGAAACACTATACAAATTTAGCAGTGTCGCCCAATCGTTACAATCTTCTCTCGTCACGCGGTGCATCCGTGTTCGCCCAGCATGCGCCCAACCCACGAACCCGTATAACATAACGCCGTGCGGGCCACACGCGCGCGCCGCCACGCGCGCGTCGAGAGCTTTATCCAAACGGGGGGTCTGACGCATTGCGATATATAGCTCATAGAACACAAACGGACAAACCACAAGTGCTATCCCCAACACGATCTGCCAGATTTCTTGGATTTCTGCGCGCATCGCCACCAAGATTGACGCAGTCACTGGCCTCGCCGTCGTCAGTGTCATCATCGCCACCACCATCGTTACTATCATTGTCGTTACCACCGTTGCCGACGTCATCGTGACACCGCGCCCACGCGAGTCACCGACCTGCCCGCGAGCCAATGCTGCCTCTGAGACGCGCTGGGGCGCTCCAATTGGCAAGCGCCATCGCGGCCGGATTAATTGTGCAAACTAGCTGGCCGCTCTACGCACGAGCTTGCGCGCGCCAGCGTCCAGCACAGATGCGCCTGCGAGTCCCTATCTTAAACCGTAATTGTGGCCGAATGAGATTTGCCAAACAGGTTGCGGGACGGAGGGTGCGATGATTGCTCGAGCAGTGGATTGGCAATTTCAGATTCTTTATGATGAACTGCACCCCGTGGCTTTCACCACATAGCTTGCACCACATAATTTGCACTGCACAGCTTGTACCACACACCACACAGCTTGCGCTGCACAGCTTGCACTGTATAGCTTGCACCACGTAGCTTGCACCGCGTAACTTGCATCACATGCCTTGCACCACGTAGTTTGAACCACACTGCCTGCACTACACAGCTTGCACCGCATTGTCTACATCGCACGGCTTACGCTACATGTTAGATACATGTATTCCTACTTCTACATATCTGTAGATTGATTACACGACGCAACGTGCAATGCGTGGCGCACGCCCGATCTGATCTCCTGTATAATAAAAAGCAAGACCCCCCCTTCCCCGAACCTGGGGCTTTCCGTTCCGTTGTCCGTGTGGCGATTTGCATCTAGTTCGGCTCATTGCTAAAATGCTGTCCGCGCGCAGAGGATGACACCACACGCATTTCGCAATATCATCCATAACTTGCTTTTTCATGTCACCAAGCGGTGCATCCGAGTTGGCCCAGCATGCACCTAGTGCGCAATTGCGTATCATCCGAAAATCCACCCTGCGAGCCACATGCCCGCGTCACCGCGCGCGCATGCCGAACTCTTTCCCACACCACATGGGCTTCGGCGCGCTTCAAGATACATTTTTGCAAACATGCTTGTGTACCAGGAGTCGCTGAACAACAGACCTTCCATATTTCTTCCGTTTTTGTTGTTGCGCGCCATCCCCCATCGCTTTCATCAACATCATAGCGTTACCGCCGTCGCAGTCATCGTCGACCGCCGCCATCGCTGCAACCATAGACACCATCACCTTCCTCACCGGCACATGGACATCATAGTCGTCAGCGTCGTCAGCAACATTGGCGCCGTCATTGGCCTTGCCGTCGTCATCGTCATCATTGCCACCAACATCATTACTAGCATCGTCGTTGCCGCCGTTGCCGACGTCATCATGATATCGCGCCCGAGTCGCCGACCCGCACTGAAATGTCCGTGCGCCAGCGCGGCCCGTGATACGCGCTGGGGAACTTACATCGGTAAGCGCCATCGCGGCTGTAGGGATGCGCCAGCAAGTGCCAATCAGTAGCCGCAGTCGTGGCTGAATCGGTTTTGCCAAACAAAGTGGGGGTGGGAGGGTAGGATGTTTGTGCGAGCGGTGGAGGGCTGGGGGATGTGAAGTCTGTCGCAAATGTTCATGCACCGCGTAGCTTGCACCACATCGCTTGTATCCAAGCCAACCTCAATCAACCCTCTGGCCAACCCTCCCGACCAACCCTGGTTAGGGGACTCTCTCTATAAGATATAGAATTGTAGTTTAAGGATTCTAGCAAATACGCAGCAGAAAACCTGCCCATATTGACGACACGCATTTCATCTTCACATGTATGCGAAGAACTCTTTGAACACCATTGAGATCTGATGTCGGCATGCGCGCGCGCGGGTGGTGGTGGTGGTGGTGGCAGGTGCAAGCGTGGCTCATGACATGTGATTTGCAGACGATCGTTACAAAGCGCAATTGTTTGATCGACGCGTGTGCCCCGCATGGTATACTTTGACAAGGATGACGGGGGAATGCATGCGGGCCTGTCTGGGACGGTATGTTCCAAAGACTACGCAACACAACTGCGAAAACGAACATCCTGGACTGGAGGTGCTAGCCCCAGCCTCGACAGGGGTAGAGCCTATGTATCCGCCGCCGTGCCTCTCGGCACAGAGTGGGCGTGCCCTCAGGTCCTTTTCCTAATCCTCTAAGCCTCTGTCCTCACTCCCGAGGAGTCTCTTAGGGGCCTGGAGCCCAAATTTGCAAAATATCTTGCGGCTTGTCGCGGGCTCCCAGCGGCTTGTTGCATGAATCTACTGGACCCAAGAGGGCCCCAAGACTGGCCGAGAGGGCCCCAAGAGGACCCCAAGACGGTTCAAGAATACCTCGTCGACGAAAGATCGTTCCAAGACGCCCAGGGTGGCCCCCAGACGGCCCAACACGGTTCAAGAAACCCCTAATAATACTCTCATGAGGGCCCCAAGAAGCGAACTTCATTCTGTCCCCTCAGGTTTTTGGCAACTTTTGACTCTCTCGCCTTTTCGGCTTTCCGATGCTCCAAGACGGCCCAAGAGGCCTCCAAGACTGACCCAAGACTGCCCAAGAAGCCCCCAAAGAAGCTACCAATACGGCCCCAAAAACGTCCCCCAAAGGCCCTAACACGGTTCCGAGATGCCTCCAAAGACGGCCCAAGAATGCCCTAAGATGGCCCCAAGAGGGCGCAAGAGCGGGACCACGAACTGAACATTCAAGTCCTCCTTAACATAACCCCAGGCAGCTCCAAGAGGCGCCCCAGAGGCCCCAAGAGGCCCCCACACGGCCCCCCAGAGGCAACAAACCTGCCTCTAAGAGGACCCGGAGAGCCCTCGCACGAGATCCCAACAAACTTCCACGAAGCCTCAGACCCACAACCTAGGCACGGTGGCGGGATGGGCCGAAAGTCATTCGATCCGCCGCCCCCTTTTGATTTATCAAAGGGGTGCCTGGCGTGCCGGATGATCTGGCTTTTGGTTTTGGTTCTTTTTCAAAAAGAACTCCCCCTGGGGCTTCGGCCAGTCCCGCCGGCCACCCGGAAAGGCGCTCAAAACGCGTCAGTCGTGCCTCTGTTTTCTCCAGTTCGCCCAAGATGGCGTCCAAGACGGCCAAGATGGCCCAGGATGGTCTCCAAGACGGCCCAAGATGACCTCCAAGACGGCTAAGATGGCCCCAAGATGCCTCCAAGACGGCCCAAGATGGCCTCAAGATGGTCTACGACGGCCCAACAGGCCCGCAAGAGGCCTCCAAGACGGCCCAAGAGCCCTCCAAGACGTCCCTCCAGGAAGGCCCGAAAAGGCCAAACTCATTTATTTTCCTTAGGTTTTTGAAGGATTTTGGCATTTGCGCCTTTTCGGCTTTCCGACGGCCCAAGACGGCCCAAGAGGCCCCCAAGATCGCCCAAGAGGCACCCAAAAGGGCCCCATGACGACCCAAGTGGCCTCCAAGCCCCAAGACGGCCCAAGAGGCCTCCAACACGCCCAAGATGGCCTCCAAGACGGCCCCGAAGCGCCCCAAGAGGGCCCCAAATCGGCCCAGAACGGCCCCCAAGACGGCTCCCGACGGCGTCAGACGTGCCAGGAACCCACCAAGATGGCCGAAGTTGGCTCGAAGCTGGCCCAAGACGGCCCAAGAGGCCCCCAAGAGGGTCTCCAGGAAGGCCAGAAGAGGCCCAAAACATTGATTTCCCCAAAGGTTTTTGACGTATTTTGACATTTGCTTCTTTTCGGCCTTCTCACGGCCCGAGACGGCCCAAGAGCCCCCAAAGATCGCCGAAAGATCGCCCAAGAGGCCTCCGAGATGGCCCCAGAAAGGCCCAAGAGGGCCCCAAGAGGGTCCCAAGAGGCCCCCAAAAGACGGCACAGGAGGCCTTTAAGACGCCCAAGATGGGCCTCTAAGACGGCCCTGGAGCATTCTAAGAGGGCCCCAGGTCGGCCCATAGAGGCCCCCCAAACGGCTTCCGACGGCGTCAGATGGACCAGGAGCCCACAAAGACGGCCGAACATGGCCCTAAGATGGCCCAAGACAGCCCCCAAAGGCCAAAATCATTGATTTCCCATTGGTTTTCGAAGGATTGTGGCATTTGCATTTTTTCTGCCTTCCGACGGCCCGAGACGGCCCAAGTGCCCCCGAAGATCGCAAGAGGCCCAAGACACGGCCCCAAGAGGCCCCCAAGACGGCCCAAGAGGTCTCCAAGACGCTCGAGATGGCCTCCAAGACGGCCCAAGAGCCCTCCAAGACGTCCTCCAAGAAGGCCCGAAAGGGTCAAAATGGCCTCCAGACGGCCAAGATGACCTTCAAGATGCCCACGTGTTCACCGAAGACTTTCCAAACCGATTCGGGGAACACATGGTCCGATAGCTTTGCAGGTCTGGCCTCAACGTTCGGCCACATAGGCGCTTCCAAAAAGGCAGGGGGCGGCGGTGATTCGCCGTAGGCGTCTTCGATCCGCCGCCCCCTGTTGATTTATCACAAGGGTGCCCGGCGTGCTAGACCCTATAAGGCTTTTGGTTTTTGATTCTTTTCCAGAAGACCTCCCCCTGGGGCTTCAGCCCAGCGCGTCGACCACCCGGAAGGCCCTTCCAGAGGTGGTTGCCAACGTTTTTCCCGGTCCAGATGGCTTCAAGATGGCCCAAGATGGCGTCCAAGGCGGCCAAGATGTCCCTCAAATTCGCCCAAGATGGTCCAAGATGGCCTCCAATACGGCCCAAAGGCGTCCAAGATGCCTTCAAATTTGCCAAAGAAACCTCCAAGACGGCCTCCAGATGACGGAAGACGGCCCAAGAGGCAGGCCCCCAAGAGGCCTCCATGACGGCCCCAGAAGCTCCAAGAGGTCCTCCAGGAAAGCCCGAAGAGGCCAACATCTTTGATTCTCCTTGAATTATCGTCGGATTTTGGTATTTGCTTCTTTTCGCCCTTTGGACGGTCCAAGACGGCCTAAGAGGCCGACGAGATCGCCTCAAATGGCCCTTCGGCCTCCAAAATGGCTCCCGAGGCCCCCAAGGCGGCCCCAAGAGGGCCCCGGCACGGCGCAAGAGGCCTCCAAGACGCCCCAAATGGTTTCCAAGGCAATCCTGGAGCAGTACCCCGAGGTGGCTCCAAGTCTGCCCAGAAAGGCACCCAAGACGGCATCCGACGGGCTAGGAACGCCCTCAGCCGGGCAAGACGGGCCCCCGAGAAACTCCCAAAGGCCCCCAAGAGGCCCAAGGAGGCCCCAAAGATGCATCCAAAAGGCCGCCAGGAAACACCCAGGAGGCCCAAGAGTGCCCCCCAGAGGCTTCCAAGATGCCCCCCCCCACTCCTTCTCCTCCTCCTCCTCCTTTCCCTCCTCCTCCTCCTCCTCCTCCTCCTCCTCCTCCTTTCCCTCCTTTCCCTCCTTTCCCTCCTTTCCCTCATTTCCCTCCTTTCCCTCCTTTCCTCCTCCTCCTCTCCTCCTCTCCTCCTCTTCCCCTCCTCCTTCACTCCTCCTCCTCCTCTCCTCCTCCTCCTCCTCTCCTCCTCCCCTGTCTTCTCCTTTTCCTCCTCCTCCTCCTCCTCTTCCTCCTCCTTCTCCTCCTCCGGATTTTTTCCGCCATCCTCCCCCAAGTTTTCCCCGAAGGGTTTCCACAACTGGTGGGGGAACACGTAGTCCGATAGTTTCCTTGTTATATCGCTCGGCCACATGTGCGATTCCATATGGCAGGGGGCGGCTGTAAGTCGCTGTAGGCGTTTTCGATACCCACGATCAGTATACTTTGTACTCAACATACAACTTTGCAGCGATGCGGTGGCCTTTACTTGCGTAAACATGACTCGGGCGCACGCGTGATGATGGTGACTACGGCATCGCCCTCGCACGCTTCGCGCCCACATACTCCTCCGCCCTCCTTCCTGGTCCTTTCGTTTGCCCTGCGGCGCCCGCGTGTGCATCGCATGGGGTCGTTTTGAGACTCGCCGTTTCGATATCCAGGGTCTAGGACAGCGCAAGCAGCCCCCAACATCGAGCACCACAACCCCGATCGGGCCCACCATCGCCCGACAGGCCCCCCAAACTGCACAAGAGGGAACACGAGCGGACTCTGGGGGCGTTCCCCTACAAGATGGCCACCCTCTCAACCCGCCTGGTGGTGCGGCGAGGAATTACCAGGAGTTACCCAGAAGGAAAACGGATGGACAACGAGGAAAAGATCGGATGATGAGGAGGAGGAGGAAGAGAAGGAGGAAAAGGAGGAGGAACATGAGGATAATGATGACGAGGAAGAAAGGGATGGGGGAGGAACAGGAAAGATATTAACCCGAGGCTGGCGCCAGCGTGCCCGCGCGCCCGCTCGACGAAGATGGGACGGCCCCTCGGACGACCAGGGAATGGGGGAGGAGGAGAAGGGGGAGGAGGAGGAGGGGGAGGAGGACAATGAGTACACTCACCTGCAAGGGACGAGAAACGGGCAAGCGGACAAGAAGCGAGACGAGGGCAAGAGAGTAATCGCCCTGTCCTGGCGACTGGCCTTCGCGCAGTTCTGAGCCGTTCAGCCTGGAGACGTCCAGCAGCGGGGACTCGGGGCACCTGGCCGAAAACCTTCAAAAAAAGGCGCGGCAATCGACGGGCGTGGCTAGCAATCCGCGCGCTCCCAATATTGTGGGCGCCATGAACAGTACATGATCTACGCTTAAGAGTCGGATTTTAAAAAGTTTACACAACGTAGAAATGCATGGCAATACTCGCCAGCACATACGTGGGGACAGGGAACATGCGAGAGACTAACAGCTCATCGACCCCCGAACTGTAACTGAAGGCCGAAGGGAAAAGGTCCATATACATTCTAAGCTCGGAAAAATCGGGGCAATCTACGATATGCCTATGGGCGTCCCAGCCAGAGAGAACACAGGCCATGCAGGATTTCGTCGGTCCGTGGAAACGGCCGCTGCAAGTCTAGCAGTTGCGCGCCGTTCTTAAGGGGGCGTTCAAAACGCACGGGGGGCCATGTCAGCGGTCCTGAAAAATATAAGAATGAGACTTTGGCAGTGGCGGCTGGAAGATTCGGGGCGCGGCTTGCGGGCGTGGGCTTCGAGGGGCTAGGGAGGGGAATGCGTCGGAATACTCAGCAGATATCTTTCTACCTCTCGTTGAATGTCGGGGGCCTCGCGCGGGACCTCAGGGATGGCAGTGATGGGCCTGCAATTGCTGGAAAGGCTGTTCCGCGCGCTCGCAATCCAAGCCGGGCGCTGCTTCCACTGGATGCAGCTGTCATCGCCCCCAGAGAATTCGTGAGGCAATCGTCCCGCTTCGTGAAAAGCCGAGGGTCTCTCATCAACTCTCAGCCTGGCAGCCTGGCCGCGGATCGACGCTGCTTGTGTCGGGGGCCCTATGGACTGCAGGTGCTGGGTGATTTGGGGCGAGAACGCGTTCCAGGGGCCGCGGATGAGCACCTGGTCCGTGTTTTCTTAAATTTCCGGGGCGCCGGCGCACGTGGGCAGCAACTGTTCCGCGAAGCTCGGGGCCGAGACGCGCGCGACAAGTTGCAGTTACTGGTGCATTTGGTGCGTCCCAGGCCCAGGCCCTGCGCGGCGTGGCCGCGTGGGATGAACTTCGCGAGTGGGAGCGTCCAGCCATTCTCCTATCAGCTTGACCTAGCGCGATCCCGGGGTGCCGAGCGAATTCGGCGACGACGAGCCCCTGGGCGAAACGGCCGAAGTGCCGAATATTGTTCATGAGCTCGACCTCTTCGCATTTCCCAGGGCGCGGCCACCGCCGTCTTTTTAACGTGGCTATGCAGCCCGAGAGGCCGCGCCAGCCAGCGCCCAGAAGACGACAGCGACCAAGCAAAAGGTTAAAGCGCCGCTGCCGGCCAGGCCGCAGCCGTCGGCGAAGGCGCCGAGCTCGTGCGTGGGTCTGGGAAGGTGATGGGCCAGCACTCCAATGATGGGGTCGTAGGCCAGAGCGAAGAGCGACCCCGAGATCGAGCGCCCTGGCCGTGTCCCGCGGCACAGCGAAAGTCCATCAGGACGGTTGCTCCGAAACGAGACATGTATTGAAGCGTCTTGGCGCGTTGCCTTGATGGCGCCCAAGAAAAAACAAAAGGAAAACGCATGCGGCCCAGGGCGAACATCAGGGCGCCGTGGATCAGGCTCGGGAAGGCGCTGTTCATATTACAAGATGAAGCGGCTGCGCTGCGTGCCCTTCTGAGCGAGCCAGTGGAGACACCTAGATTCTGGGTGCGCGCAATTGACGGGCATTCGCCGACCAGGTCCCTCAGTTGGCCGAAAACAGCTCTCTGGCAGACAAGCGTAATAGGGCAGTCGCCATAAACTCAGTACTGTCGGTGTCCGACAGTCAGTAGGTCGCGTCTTCTCTGGCGCGCGCGCAATGAAGCTGGAGTCGCCTGCGTCTTCGCCTTTCGCGAGGAACGCCGCCGTCGCGTCTGAGTTTTTTTTTTTATTTTTTTTTTTTTGTGTGTGTGTGTGTGTGTGTGTGTGTGTGTGTGTGTGTGTGTGTGTGTGTGTGTGTGTGTGTGGGGGGCGGCCTGGGGGATGTCGAGATGGGGCGAGTTGCGCCTTCTTGCGGCATTACGTCCCGCGCGAAACCATCCAAGGAACGGGGCCCCGACTGGGCCAGGCGCATCGTCGCGCGACCGCCCCGGGAGATCTTGGAAGCGGGCAGAGACTCCACGTGCCATCGGGTGTCGGGGGGGGCCTGTTGGATGCGTTTTCGGAAGCGTCAATCGCGGAGCGCACCTGGCCCCAACGGCGCGCGAGACCGCGGCGAGACGCGTCGGCGGCAGACGGCGCGGTGCCAGTCGGGTCGGCGACCACGCCAAGTCCGCGATTGCGTTGCCTACCGCGCCAGACACTCTTGCAACCGTAGAGTTTGTTAAGCCGGTGCATCTTACGAGGTTCGTGGAGATCGGTCGCGTCGCGAAAGCCGTCGATCTCCCCGACGATCTGGCCATTGCGCATACCGCCCAAGAAAGCGTGACAACGACCGTGCTGGATCACGCGCCAGGTCTCGGAAGTCGAAATATTCCTGAATCCCAGATGGCGTTGACGGCCCCAAACAGAACCTCATGGCGTCCAGAACGCGACGCCCCGTAGGCCGCAAGAGCCCAAGACAGCTGCCCGACTTATCCCGTGACCCCGCCATGTCCTGATCCAGATGTGAGCTGCTTGGCGGCGTCCAAGATGCAATCCCGAAGTTCGACGGTGGCCTGGCCTGGATCATCGCAGATCGCGCCTGCGGAGGCGACGATGTCCTCGACCTTAGACTCGAACCTGCAATGCTTGGGGATCCACGCTGGAACCTTGGGAAAGCCTCCTGGCGACGGATGGAGAGATAGCAGTGCAGGCGCGTGATCGGGCGGCTCCCTCATGTCAGCAGTGGCCCCTAGGGCCCGCGATGCAGGGTGCAGGTCACAGAGTATCCTGGGAAAGGTACTCGTAGAAATCCGACCCAGGTGGGAAAGCCGCACCGCGTACTTGCGTTGCTCTCTCCAGCCCTCGGCGCGGCAAGTGAACGAGGCCTGGTCGGCCTCCGCAACGTTCGGGAAAGGGGCGGTCGAACTCCTGCGCCGTGCGTTGGCAGGGCGAGAGTGCGCCCGTCGCGACGGTGGCTCCGTTCGCCACCGGCAAGAAAGTTCAGTCACCCATGGTAAACTGATTGCGGCAGGCCGATTGAAGTAATGCCCTGAGAAAGCAGCGGAGCTGGGCATGCTCGACAACGGGCTGGTGCGAAGGCTCGATGTGGCCATCCAAGATTTGCGTGCCTCGCGTGCTGTTGCGTAAAGCAAGGCCGCGTGTGCGACCGCGCTCGCACGCTCGAAGATAGGCGTGAGCAGCGTGCCCTGACACCGAGGGTGGGTAAAGATGATGCAGCCCCCCAGAGGTGAAAGGTTTCCAGGAAAGTGCCCGCGCCGAAGGCATGGTGCGCATCTTTGGATAGATATGCTATTGGTGCGCTTCCGACCCACGAGCCTCTTTAATGCAGAAAATACCGCGTCTAGATCAAAGCAGGACCGGCTTGTTAAGCTTTTGCTGGCGGGGGGCTTGAGGGGCAATGGCGGCGCCGCGCGCGGACCTGGCGTTCCACGGGGCGATGGGGAAGCCGGGCTCGCCCGAGCTCGCATCGCTCGAAGAAAAAGAAAACGAGGACGTGCTGGGCTGGCGCGCTGCGGCAACTCGGAGTCGTCAGACGAGCCCCCATTCAGAAGAGCTGGGCGACGTGCAAAATGGGCGGCGTGCAGAGTCGTCGTCGTCGTGCGCGATGTGGCGAAGTCTGGTCGGGGAAGAGGAGGGGGCTACCATGCGCGGTGCTGGATATGATCCCATCGACGTCGACGGAAGAAAACGTCACCCCATCACGCTCCGCGGAGGGGCATGACGGAGCAGACAGGAACAGCGCGGGATACCTTCACCGAGGAAGAAGGGCGCAGACAGCGAGTCGGTGGCCTCCTTGGTGACGCCACGCTGTGCCAAGTTCTCGCACTGCGGCTGCGCGACGAAGTGGTTGAGCTCCTTCACTTCGTGAAAGTGCGTGCGCTCGTCGTTCTCGACCAGGAAGAGAACACCTTGAAACCCTGCGAGCCGAGCTTCATGGTCGTTCTCCAGAGATACTGCCCCTGCATGTGGGCCTGCACGTTGGACCAGAGCAGCTGGCGAGAGCATCCCAGCGCGAAGCTCGACGACTGTTCTGGACTTCTGGTTGGGCTATGTCAAGCCCTTGCACTTGACCGTATCTACAAATCCGCGAGCGTGCATGCCATCGCCGAAGTCGATGCTGACATAGTTATTCATAATGTGGGCCTTCACCGTAAACTCCGTGCTCTGGAAAATGAACACCATCGGCCTCAGCTGGTCGGCCAGCGAGACCACCACCTTGGCCCAGAGCGGCAAAAGGGAAGCCACCTACGAACACGCACTTCGGTCTGGTCTTCTGTCCCGACGGCTGAACCACAAATTTTGGCGGGCCCGAATGGGGAGGTGGAGCCGTCATGATCTGGCCGAACTGGGACATGCTGACATCGAACTTCTCGTCCGTCGCCTTAGAGAAGGCGTCGCGCAATCTACCATTGCCCGGGGATTCCATGGAACTTATTCGCTGGTTGATAAGTCCCATGCGTTCAACATGTTCCTGGACGTGGTCTTCATGTCACAAGCCTGGGTGCGCATGGAGGTCTCGAGGTCCTCGAGCTCGATGGTCTTCCTACGAAGGTCGCTAATCAGTGTACCCATCCACGCAGGAGGCTCATCTGGTGCACGGTCGATCTCTCGAGTGCTCCTGCTTCCTGGTTCCTCTGCTTGGCGAGCGAGACGACGACAGTGAATGGTCACGTTGGTACGAATGACTGCTCCTGCCACGAGGTCTGGACTGGCTGACGCTGTCGCTGCTCCTGCCCTTGTTGGCGCCCTTTCGGGCAATGTGGCCAGCACCCAAGACTGAGCGCAAAATATGAGGAGTGGCCGAACGGCAACCTCCTGTATGTAGGGATCATGAATGGAGAAAATAACAACCCTGCAGGCAGGACGCTTTGACCCAGGCCTCTCGGCTGCAGACAGGTTCAGGCCGCCAAAGCCCAACGGCTTGAACTTCAGCCGCAGTGGCTACGGATGATGATGAGGAGGAGGAGGAAGAGGAGGAGGAAGAGAAGGGGGAGGCGGCGAGAGGATGATGAGGAGGAGGAGAAGAAGTCGAGCGAATGATGAGGAGGATGAGGGGGATAAAGATCAGGAGGACATCTCTCCCCATTCGTTCTCCTCCTCCTTCTCCTCCTCCTCCTCCTCCTCCTCCTTCGCCTCCTCTTCATTCTCCTCTTCATTCTCCTCCTCCTCCTCCTCCTCCTCCTCCTCCTCCTCCTCCTCCTCCTCCTCCTCCTCCTCCTCCCCCTGGTGCGCTGAACCCTGTCGCGCCACACGAGCAGTGCACACCCTGGCGGGCTGAACCCGCCCCTGCTCCTGCTTTTCCTCCTCGCCTCCCCTCCTCCTCCTCGTCCTCTTCCTCCTCCTCCTCCTCCTCCTCCTCCTCCTCCTCCTCCTCCTCCTCCCCTCCTCTTTTCTCTATAACGCCTCCTCCCTGATACCTGCTCGTGCTCTTTCCCCGCCTCTCCCCATCCTCTCTCGCAACTACTTAACATGACTACCACTCGGCCCTCTCCCTCGAAGACGGCCTGAAAGTCGCGCGCTCCCGTCCGAAAATGCGATTCACATGCAGGCTGGGCCCGAGTTGATTTTACTTTTGTGTTTTCTACCATTCGAACGTTTTCGGTCCTTCCAACATGGTGCGCCCGCTGCACATTGGGCCTCGAGTCAGGATCGAAGCTTTGCTCCGGTCGTTCAGAATGGCACTGTTGCCCGAGCGCGGGCCGTTCTTTTTCCTCCTCCACCTTCCCCTGGTCCTCCTCGCTCCAGTTCCTGCTGTTGCCGTTCGTCCTCGTCCTCCTCCTTCCTCACCCTACATTTCCTCCTGTGTATGGTCCTGCTCATCCGCCACCTTCCTTTGCGCAAGCTTTTTGTTTGAGTTCCAGGGTCGCTATGACTCGCGCCCGCGGGTCTATCCCACCAGCCCTCTGGGCTCAGGTGGTCTAGCGATGTCGTTCTTTCCTCTTACCAAAACCCTTCTTGTCTTCGGGGAGGGTTTAACACTGTTCCCTATTGAGAAACACCCCCTCTCCCACCTGGCCAGCAGCCAACCCAGAACCATGCGCTCCCCCCCCCCCACACCATCCCTGTCAAAAACAATGCAAACTGTAAAGTGCGGGGCCCACCCTGCCAACACCCTCTCTGGCGCCATGTGAGCACGTTGTATGGTTTTTTGACGGAGATGGCGGGACATCCTCAGTGTAGCCGCTTTGTGCCAACGTCGTGGGTGTTGTGCTGACCACCCGCGGGCACTTTGTAGTGTTTTTTGGACAGGGACGGCGGTGGTGTGGTGCCCGCATGAAGGTGCTTGCTGTGCGCAGGCCCAGAACACTGCTGACGGCCCCCACATCAGCATCTGGACCATGCGGAGGGTGGGGGCATCAGTTTTTTTTTTTTTTGTTGTTTTCTTTATTTTTATATATATATATATATATATATATATATATAAACAAGGATGGCACACCAACCACATGTGGAGCCCGCGGCGAGCGTCGCGCACCTGGCGTCCGCTTTGGTTCCCAGTGGCCGTCCATCCAATGGTGACCCCTGGCTATGCCGAGACTCGGATGCCACTTATGTGGTGGGAGGGCGGGTGGGAATGAGCTAGACGACTTGCGTGCGGAGAGGGTGTCTTGACCCATCCCCCTACCCCCTCCCCTGGACCTGGACGGGAGGGGCCGCAATCGGTTGGAGCGTCCAAGCTCGGCCCCTGGGAGGGCCAATTTCTGACACCCCTCACGAAGATCGTGGCCCCCGAGGGGGCGGCCTCGATCGGGTGCCTCCCTCCTTTGATCGATAGCTCCGAAGATGGCCCCAAGATGCGCTCCAGGGCTCCCAAGAGAGCCCCAAGAGGGCTCCAAGAGGGTCCCAAGAGGGCCCCAAGAGGCACCCACGAGGCCCCCAAGAGGACCCCGAGCGGTCTCAGAGAGCCCAAGATGACCTCCAAGATGGCTCAGATAGCCCAAGCTGGCTCAAGATGGCTCCCAACATGCTCCAAACTGCCCCAAGACCGCTACAAGAGCGCCCAAGAGCGCTCCAAGAGAGCCCCAAGAAGCGGTTTGCCGGCTCCTGAGGGGGGAGCTGAGTTGGGGAACCCCCCATCCGGTAATCGATGGCATCCAAAGTGATCCCAAGACGCCTTCCAGGCTTACCAAGAGGGTTCCAAGAGGGCCCCCCCAAACTCCCAGAGAGCACCAGCAGCAGCAGCAGCAACCGCAATAATACCTCTAGATGGTTCCATGAGTCCTCGTCCGCGTCGTCCTCATCCTAGTCCTCGTCCTCCGCGTCCTCCGCGTCCATCCGCGTCCTCCTCGTCCTCCTCGTCGTCGTCCTCCTCCTCCTCCTCCAACTCCTCCTCCTCCTCCTCCTCCTCCTCCTCCTCCTCCTCCTCCTCCTCCTCCTCCTCTTCCCCTCGCCCCCACGCGGCACCCAAGGATGGCCCGAAGACCTTGCTCGCTTTGTTTCCCTAGATGTGTCTCTTCGTCCCTTTTCCCGTCGACTCTGAAGGGCAGGGCTTCTGAATGGGCTGGTGGGGATAAGCGAGGCGTGAAGAATTGACAAACCATCGCAGCAGGAAGGGCTGGGTGGGCGGGGCAGGACGTCAGATATGGCGCGGGCGCGTCCAGCTTGCCTCGCTTCCCTCTCCTCTCTCCTCCTCTTTCTTCCTCTCTCGGCTGCACGCCTGTCCTCCCTCTCTCTCTCTCTCTCCTCTCTCTTCCTTCTCTCTCGTCTTCTCTCCTCCTCTCTCTTTCTCTCTCCTCATCTCTCTTCATTCTCTCTCTCTCCCTCTCTCTCTCTCTCCTCCTCTCTCCTCTCCTCTCCCCTCTCCTCCTCTCTCTGCCTGAGCCAGAGTGACCTTTGGTGCGCGGCTTCAGGGGACCACGGTGGGGCCACGTCCAGGCGCGCAAGCCAGTACTGGGGGGCACTGGAGGGGGTCCCTCTGGGCCCGCACCAGAGGTCACTCTGGCGAAGGGTCACTCTGTGGTGCAGTCGACTGCCTCGTACCTCCTCCAGCTCCCCATTGGAGAAAAGGGGGGAGACGCTGAGCGCGCCACTGCTATTGGCCGCCCGCTTCACCACGACCCTCTGCCGTGCGGCCTGCCTGCGGGCCCAGAGCTGCGCCCTGGGTCATCCCTCCTCCCCTGCCTGCCCCCCCTCCTCCCCCCAACCCTCCAACCTCTAACCTCCCCCTCCGACCTCTCTAATCTCTCTTAACCTCCCCCTCCAGCCTCTCCAACCTCTCGAACCTCCCGCATCCAACCTCCAACCTCCTCCTCCGACCTTTCTAATCTCTCCAACCTCCCCCTCCAATCTCTCCAACCTCTCCGACCTCTCGAATCTCCCCCATCCAACCTCCAACCTCCCTCATCCAACCTCCAACATCCAAGCTCTCCAACCTCTCCAGCCTCCCCACGTCCACCAACCCCTCGCATCCCCCTCCCCCTCCTCCTCCTCCTCCTCCTCCTCCTCCTCCTCCTCCTCCTCCTCCTCCTCCTCCTCCTCCTCCTCCTCCTCCTCCTCCCCCCCAACCTCCGACCCCCCCTCCTCGCCTTGCCGCAGCACCACGACCGCGGGGGCGGCCGGCGCGCGGCCGCCGGCCAAGCGTGGGGGTGTGGGGGGGTCGGGCCCGCGCCGAAGCTGGACTTTTCCGGGAGACATCCTCGAACCTCGATCCCCGATCGGCAGGAGAGAGATAGAGAGAGAGAGAGAGAGAGGACACGGCTCCTCCTCGTTCCCTGTTCTCTCCCGCTCCCCCAAGACCGTCGCGCGAGGCAAGGGGCATAAAGATATGCCCTGGCGACAGAGCGTTCGATTGGGGCCGTGCACGTACGTATCGCGCACGACTCTGCGGCGAAGCTGGTCCGACAAGACGGCCCTGGCAGCGCGGCTGGGCCATCGACTCGTGCAGAGCAGCGGCACTTCTACTCTCCCGAGCCTGTGCGCTGCCGCGCGAGGCCCCAGCGACAAGGCCTGCGGTCGGGAACTTCTGCTTCGCGTGTCGCGGCGACGGCCCTGACGACTCGCTATGCCCTGCGAGCTGTCAACGTGCCGCTCCAAACGTGGTGGGCTAGAACCGGCGGCGCGACACGCCGACTGAACAAACCTTCCCGACCGTAGCCCGTGAGCAATGTACACTCGTCATCGTGCTGCCACAAGGAACTCTGAGGGAGGAGCGAAGGGTTCTCTCATGGCCACGACCAGCTTCGGCCACGAAGAGGCTCCCCGACCTGGACCTGAAGAGCGGCCGACAACCGAAGCCCCTCCTGAGCCCAAGGTGGTCCTTATCTCATCGCCTCGGGTGTGGGTCCGCCAGCCCCCGCACAGCACGGGGCAGGGTCGATCGGCTCTGGCAGGGCACGGCGCACCACGAGAGCCCGATCTCTGGACGGGGGTGTGGAGTTTTGGTGCGCCAGGGCCTGCCACGTAAATTTTCTCTTCCCCCAACGGCAACCCACTGCTTACAGTGGCCCAGTGCCACTCGATTTCGGAGCAGTGGCCAGGCCAATCCGCCAAAGCCGTGCCACTGTAATGGATAACATCGTGGGAGAACGGGTGGTCACCCTGTGTGGAAGTTCCTCTGGCCTGACCGGCCAGAGGCACACATCACACACAACGGCAGAAAGGAGGATAACAACCAGGAGAGAGCATCACCACACCTATACACACGTATGTTTGTATACCTAGCATACATTTCACACACACATACATTCACACATATATACACATATATACACATATATATACACATGTAGAGAGTTTGAGATCTCGTGAGAGAGCAATCGCTCGCACATGGTAACAGAACGCACCAACGTTTGACCCGTAACTGCTTCCCCAAACATAGCTGCCATACAATGTTTAAGGTCTCTCTTTTGGTGTAGGTTTCGTCCGCCTGGGATTCGAGTTTGGTCCTTGGGTATTATTGTACGACTGGCGCTTTGGTCTCGATCGCGCCTATTTGTCTTGTCCTGGCTTGACGTCCTTCCTCCTCGCCCATCCTCCTGCCCTTTCTCGTCCTCCTCCTCCCCCCTCCTCCTCCTCTCACTTCCTTCATTTACCCCGCTTCCTCCTCCCCCTTCTTCCTTCTCGCGCCTCAACAAGCTCCCTCTCCTCCCTGGCCCCTCCCCTCCTCCTCCTCCTCCTCCTCGTCCTCCTCTCTCCTCCTCTCCTCCTCCTCCTCCTCCCCTGATCATCCTCCTCCTCCTCCTCCTCCTCCGCCTCTGCCCCTCCTGCTCGCCCTCCTCCTTTTCCTCCTCCTCCTCCTCCTCCTCCTCCTCCTCCTCCTCCTCCCTGCCTCTTGAAAGCCATATGTATACGCCTTCTGGCTCAAGTCTCCGTTGGACAAAAACTGCCAATGTCCTGGTCACACTTTGGCCCTCCTGGAAGGGAAGGGACCACCCCCTTCTTAAGTGCCCGAATTCTCCGAGATAGCTCTGGTCCGGGTGGGGCCCTGTTCGGTGCCCCCAAATGTGATCCGGGACACCCTGGCAACGCCTGGTCCAACATACAAGATCTACTACATTGGGTCCAGGGTTTTCTCGGATCACGTTTCGGGCCACCAAACAAGGCCCTACCCAGACAATGTCTATTCCGGAGACTTCGGGTGGCCAAGGAAGGGGGGCGGGGGCCCTACCCTTCCAGGAGGGCTGCAGTGTCACCACGACGTTCGCAGTTGACTTCCGACGGAGACTCCCGCCATCAGGCGTTTACACAGAGCGTCCAGAGGGCAAGGAGGAGCAAGAGGAGTAGAAGGACGAGG